>CM045730.1:14880000-15072500 GCA_024760905.1 Plotosus lineatus | reverse complement strand
TCTTTACTTTCCAACCGAGCATACAAGTCATCATACGCACTCTGTTTGGTCTTTGACACTGCTAACTTTGCCTTACGCTGTGTCTCCCTGTACTCCTGTTTACTCTCTTCGGTTTTCTCAATGTCCCACTTCTTCTTAGCTAACCTCTTCCTTTGTACACACTCCTGCACTTCCTCATTCCACCACCAAGTCTCCTTATCTACTTTCCTTCCAGATGACACACCAAGTGTTCTCCTACCTGTCTCCTTGATCACATGAGCTGTAGTTGTCCAGTCATCTGGAAGCACTTCCTGACCACCCAAAGCCTGTTTCAACTCCTCCTTGAAGACAACCCGATACTCTTCCTTTTTCAGCTTCCACCACTTTGTCTTCTGCTCTGCCTTTGCCTTCTTCACCTTCCTCACCATCAGCATCATCCTGTACACCACCATCCTATGCTGCCTGGTAACACTCTCACCCGCTACTACTTTGCAGTCACTGACTTCCTTTAAATTACATCGCCTACACAAGATGTAGTCTACCTGTGTGCTCCTACCTCCACTTTTATAAGTCACCCTATGCTCCTCTCTTTTCTGGAAGAAATTATTCACCACAGCCATTTCCATCCTTTTTGCAAAATATACCAACATCTGTCCTTCTGTGTTCCTGTCCTGGATACCAAACCGACCCATCACTTCCTCGTCCCCTCTGTTTCCTGCACCAACATGTCCATTGACGTCTGCCCCAATGACCACTCTTTCATCTTTGGGGGTACTCTGCATAACTTCATCTAACTCACTCCAGAATCCCGCCTTCTCTTCTCGCTCACATCCTGCCTGTGGGGCATAAGCACTAACAACATTGAACATCACACCTTCAATTTCTAACTTGAGACTCATCACTCTGTCTGACACTCTTTGCACTTCTAGAACATTCCTGACAAACTCCTCCTTCAAGATGACTCTGACTCCATTTCTCTTCCCATCCACACCATGAAAAAACAGCTTAAACCCTGCTCCTATGCTTCTAGCCTTGCTACCTTTCCACCTGGTCTCCTGAACACACAGTATGTCCACCTTCCTCCTCTGCATCATGTCAGCCAGCTCTCTACCTTTTCCTGCCATCGTTCCAACATTCAAAGTCCCCACTCTCAGTCCTCGACTCATGCCTTTCCTCTTCTCTCTCTGGCTACGGACACGCCTCCCGCCTCTCCGTCTTCAACGTCTTCGACCAACAGTAGTCCAATTTCCATCAGCACCCTGTTGGTTGACAGCACTGATGGCGGTTGTTATTAACCCGGGCCTCGACCGATCCGGTATGTCATTCTTTCTTGTGATTCGCATCTTTTATTTGGCATTTGTTTTACGCCGGATGCTCTTCCTGACGCAACCCACTGCATTTATCCGGGCTTGGCACCGGCGTGAGGGAGAGACACTGGTTTGTGCCCCCCCCTCATGGCTGCATTTGACATTTGACATTTACATGAAGCTCCTCACCCTGGCATTTCTCTGTCCTCTTTCTGCTCATTGACCCTGACGGTGCTTGTGGGTTCCTTCCAAAGATGTTTACAATTCTTCATCCATAAGTAAAATTAAAAAATTAAAAACCAAACAAAAACAAAACAAAACATGGTCTCATCATCTCCACTCTGTTTAAAGCTGACCAATAGAAGATGAAGAAGGATCAGTAATCCTGGACTCTACAACTAGGCCATCGCCGCCCTTCCATACATGATATGTAATATTTACATTTATGGCATTTGGCAGACACCCTTATCCAGAGTGACTTTCATTCATTTAAACTATAATTTTCATATAAAACTTTCCTTTCAGGGGACATCATTTATTCTTGTTTGCCCAGAAAATCCTCCCCAAAATTTTGATGGCTTTACACCAATCATATGGATTTAATTTCAGTTAAATCATAAGTTTATATTTCATACTTTGAAATAAAGATTTGTGTTTGAGGTATTCAGTGTTTTTATATCTATTCACTGTTGTTTTATTTCTCCTCTATTACAGTTTGACAAAATTAATGTAGATTGGAACTGAACAATTATTCAAGGTAAGAAAGATGATTAGTTCTCCAACCAAGTCTATGGCCATACAGAGGACTATAATTTACCAGGATGTGGATTCAGATTACTGTCATGCAGATATACACACCTGAGGTCACTTTCTCTCAAGTGGCTTTGCTGCTAATCTGAGGCAAAAACACACCTTCTTCTGAACCAACATAAAAGGGAGGAAAGTAACGGGGAATGCACTTGGGAGGTCGAGGGACCTGTGCTCAACAAAATAAACAGCGATTGCATAGTGACTGGCATCGTTCCTGAAAATAATTGCAAATCCATTACAAGAGATATTGAGTCTACAGAAGGAATTAACAGTCCCAGTCAGTACTGGAGCACATTTGTTTGCACCAGTAAAAATAATAATCAGTTTGTGTCAAATGCCTAAATCTGTGAGCACCAGGGGAATAAAGCCACTTCTTTTCCTTTCGACTTTTCCCTTCAGGGGTTGGCACAGCGAATAATCTGCCTCCATCTCACCCTATCCTCTACATCTTCTTCTCTTACACCAACTGCCTTCATGTCCTCCTTCACCACGTCCATGAATAGTCTCTTTGGTCTTCCTCTCGGCCTTCTGCCTGGTAGATCCAACTTCAGCATCCTACTACCAATATACTCACTATCCCTCCTCTGTTCATGTCCAAACCATCTCAATCTAGCCCCTCTGACTTTGTCTCCAAAACGTCTTACAGATCCTATCCATCCTCGTTACTCCCAAAGAGAACCTCAACATTTTCATCTCTGCTAGCTCCAGCTCTGCCTCCTGTCTTTTCCCCAGGGCCACTGTTTCCAAACCATACAACATCGCTGGCCTCATCACCGTCTTGTACACTTTTCCATTCATTTTTGCCAATACCTTCCTATCACACATCACACCAGACACTTCTCCAACCTGCCTGCACACGCTTCTTCACCTCTTTTCCACACTCTCCACTGCTCTGGATTGTTGAGCCTGTCTGTCTTCCTTTCGGCTTTTTCCCTTTTACTCGGGAGTCGACACAGCGAATCATCTGATTCGCACGTTTGATTTGGCAGAGGTTTTTACGTCGGATGCCCTTCCTGTCACAACCCTTTTGCAAGGGACAGAAACACGCTGACGACTTTGCAGCCTACTCTTTACGAATGTCAGCAATGGTTCTTTTACATGCCTCTCACCATAGACAGTGAGAGACATGGCCCGCCTTTGATAACCCAGTTAGCCGCAGTGACAACCTTATGGAGAGTGGGACTCAAACCTCCAACCTTTGGATCAGCGCCCCCACTAGACCACCATTGCCCCCTGCCAGCTCTGGATTGTTGAGCCTAAGTACTTAAAATCCTCCACCTTCCTTATCTCTGCTCCCTGTAACCTCACCGTTCCTCTTGGGTCCTTGTCATTCATACAAATGTATTTTTTCTTATTGAGGCTAACCTTCATTCCTCTCCTTTTCAGGGATTACCTCCACATCTCTAGATTTTCCTGCACTTGTTCTCTGCTCTCACTGCAGATCACAATGTCATCTGCAAACATAGTTATGGAGATTCTTGTCTAACCTCGTCTGTCAGCCTGTCCATCACCATAGCAAACAAGAAGGGGCTCAGAGCTGACGCTTGATGCAGTCCCACCTCCAACTTGAACTCTTCTGTCACACGAACAGCACACATCACCACTGTCTGAGTACCGGTCGGTCATCATTGACTTCGTGGACTGGTGTGAGCGCAACCACCTGTGCTTGAACACCAGGAAGACGAAGGAGATGGTGATCGACTTCAGGAGAAACACTCAAACACACACACACACACACACTTACTAGTGAACATCCAGGGACAGGACATTGAGACAGTGGACAGTTTCAAGTACCTGGGTGTTCACCTTAACAAGAAACTGGACTGGTCCCACAACACCAACGCCCTGTACAAGAAGGGCCAGAGTCGCCTCCATCTTCTGAGGAGACTCAGGTCCTTCGGTGTATGCAGACCTCTGCTCAGGACTTTTTATGACTCTGTGGTAGCCTCTGCAATCCTCTACGCTGCCATCTGCTGGGCCCCAGGCAGCACAGAGCGGGACAGAAAGAGACTGAACAAGCTGGTCAGGAGGGCCAGCTCTGTCCTCGGCTGCCCACTGGACTCTGTGGAGGAGGTGAGTGAGAGGAGGATAGTTGCAAAGCTCACATCCATCCTGTTCAACATCTATCACCCACTGCACCAGACTGTAGAGGAGCTGAGTAGCTCCTTCAGTGGACGACTGAGGCATCCTCAGTGCAGGAAGGAGCGCTACCGCAGGTCGTTCATTCCCACCGCTATCAGACTGTACAACGCCACTTTGTAACTGTCTGTGAAAATACTGGTTATGTGCAATAAAAACCCCCCCGCACTTTAATCAACCACATCTACCCCACTGACTGTGAACCATATCAACCCATCTCTGCCCTCAGATACATTACACTTTAATATAGGCCAGTCTATAAAGTTGCTCCATTCTTTTCTTTTATTGTTTATTAATTTATACTATTTATGTATCTACTTATTTATTTACTTATATAATATATATGTACGTGTGTATGTTTGTATTTGTATCTATTTTTGCACCCCCTACTGATGGTACCTCAAGAGCCTGTAACAGTGAATTTCTCCATTGTGAGATTAATAAAGCTGTATCTTATCTTATCTTATCTTACATCTCTCATACATGTCCTGCACCACTCTAACGTACTTCTCTGCCACTCCAGACCTTCTCATGCAATACCACAGTTCCTCTCTCGGCACCCTGTCATATGCTTTCTCCAAATCCACAAAGGCACAATGCAGCTCCTTCTGACATTCTCTCTACACTTCTCTATTAACATCCTCAAGGCAAACACTGCATCTGTGGTGCTCTTTCTTGGCATGAAACGAAACTGTTGTTCACAAATGCTGACCTCTTGGTCTAGCTTCCACTATTCTTTCCCATAACTTCATCGTATGGCTCATCAACTTTATCCCTCTCTAGTTGCCACAACTCTACACGTCTCCTTTGTTCTTAAAAATGGGCACCAACACACTTCTCCATTCCTCTGTCATCCTCTCACTCTCTAAGACCCTGTTGAATGTTCTTGTCAGGGAATCTACTGCTACCTCTCCTAGACAGTAGTCCTAGTAAGTATTCCACCGGTATTGAAGGAATAAATTGATAGGATAAAGGAGACGCAACTATGTGTGTATTGGAAATGAGACGCAACTATGTGTGTATTGTAAAGGAGACGCAACTATGTGTGTATTGGAAATGAGACGCAATTATGTGTGTATTGGAAATGAGACGCAACTATGTGTGTATTGTAACCTCTGTGTATCTAAAGCTTCCTGTTCTACTTGTAATGGTGACATGTGCGCTAGACACATGAAACTGTTGGGTGGGTGTTCCTGTGTCGTGTTTCGGTTCGGGTGTGGGATTCAGAAAGTAACAATGTATAACAATGAGGAAATGCTTTGAAATGTAATTAGCCAAGTGTTAAGCGCCTCAGGGCACAGACATGTATATGGAAATGCTTTATCCCCAAGTGTTAAGCGCCGCAGGGCACAAACATGTATATGGAAATGCTTTGTGACAACGCAATTACAACTTTGCACGCATATCCCTCTGTATAAATAAGCGGACACTGCATGTGTTCGATGAGCTTCCGATGAATAAACCAGACTGATTTCACTCGTGTAGTTGCTCGTCTGTTGCTCCCGGAGCGCTCTCAGACGTTGAGATACAGGAATCCAGGTCGTGCAGATTTAACTAGGAACTTCCACGGAGAAAAATTCTAACGATTTGGTGACCCCGACGTGATACTCCTGATCAGGTAAGACAAGATTTGTTTGACTACCTGGTTAGCAGTATTTGAGCGTCTGTTATCCCCTTTTTATAAGGGACTGTTTATCCCCTTCTCTCGAAGGGACGGTTATCCTCAGTTGCTATAACTGAGACGGTTATCCTCAGTTGCTATAACTGGGACGGTTTATCCCCTTCTCTCGAAGGGACGGTTATCCTCAGTTGCTATAACTGGGACGGTTATCCTCAGTTGCTATAACTGGGACGGTTTATCCCCTTCTCTCGAAGGGACGGTTATCCTCAGTTGCTATAACTGGGAAGAGCGCTATACAAATACAAAAACAAAAAAACAAAAAACGAAAAACGAAAGAAAGAAAAAAGAAGGTGCCCCTGTATTCCTGTATGCCAACGTATTTTTTTTTTCTGTTGTTTTGTTGTTAGAGGGTAAACAATGGGAAATTCCTACCCAAAGCCTAATCCCGGGAAACCCCCAAGGAATGGATGAATACATGTGGTCTTGCTTATTATACTGAACCATGGCTTAGTAATCTAGCCGGATGGACGGAGGGACTAGACCAAGTACCAAACTTTCCTCGAAATGGGACTTTTGATGCAGGATTTCTGACATCCGCGCATCGCATGATTTATGATGGATTGGGCAACCCCTCCTGGGATTATGAATACATGAAGGAGGCTTATGTAAAATGGTATGAGATGCGCTCATATTGGTTAAAACTTAAAAAGCTCTTCGAGCCCAAGAAGGTGACTCAGAGTGTCCCCAAACCTATATTAATGAGTAAAGAAAAGGGAAAAGGGAAAAATACCAAAAGTCCAGCTTGCTGTGTACAAACTGTGTCCCCCGTAACTCCCCCGTCGGCTCCCCCACCCTATCCAGTAGGATCGGGGGATATAGTCCCGCTAACCCCCGCTGACCCTAAGCCAGTGGAGGTTCCCGCCTTATACCCAACCCTGCTCGCTGCCGAAGGAGGAACCCCCGGAGCCGGAGCGCGACCTAAAATTAAATCAAAACAAAGACCCAAGGTTGTGATTCCCTCCCCGCCTCCGCCAGTGAATGAGGAAGACTCTGAAGATACATCGGGGGATGAGGATTCGGACTGCTCTCAGCCCGATCCTCCTCCTCTCTCGAAGCCACCTAAACCTAGAGCAGTGAAGAATGTAGCTTGTATATGGCAAAATAGGGGAAGGGGTATCGTTGTGGAACCACCGTCCGTGGCTGCACTCAAAGACATTATCTCCATGCTCCCTGGCTTGGACACACCCCTGGCCTACGTAGATATGCTTATACGGTCCACTAGGTATTGCCAACTAACGGGAGGGGACTATCGCTTTATCCTGCAGTCTACCCTAAAGGAAGCATACAATGAGGCTGTGGTCCTCCAGAATGTCCCCTGCTTGGACCCCAGAAACGATGAGGTGACTAACGAAAAAATAGAAGAGGACAGGGGGGAAGAGGGGCGTCGTCAGACTCGTTATCGTTCCTCGCTCTATTGGAGAGATAATCCCGACGCATTAAAAACCTTGCGCGCGCAACTTACGGCTTATCTTGTCTCCCGACGGGAGGGAGCTTGCGATCTTTCACACGTAACTAATTGTAAGCAGAAGCGGGCGAACTAACCCGGTTTTTTGGAATCGCTTTACTGAAACTTGGCGTCATGTAGGAGGATTTGATCTTCGTATCGAAGAGGCAAATTCTATGTTCGTGTCCAGTTTTTTAAGTAATTGTCTCCCAGAGGTCCAGAGCGCACTTAAACCGCATTTCACAGATCGTCAACGTCTCATCGTTAGAACTGCCGGAGAAAGGTTTCGTATGTTAGAATCAGATGGACTATTGAATGTGAAGAATAGGGTTCTGCTGGCGATGGCCCTCCAGGGCCCTCGTGATAAGAATAGAGGAAGGGATTCGTATAGAAAGACCGGAAAGTGTCATTATTGTGGGATAGAAGGGCATTGGAAAAAAGAGTGTAGAAAGAGACAGAGAGACGAATGTAATTCTGCCTCTCGGACCTACCAGGGAGACAACCCATCTCGCCCCCACTCAGATTCCACAGGCGCATCGCCAACACGGCCATACCCGCGGGAGCAAGAATAGGGATGCCCGCAGAGTAGGGACCCCGTGACCTGTAGCTTAATGCACCTAGTGTTTAACTCGCCCTGCAATGAGAATCTGCCCCTTCTTCCTGTTGTTCTAGAAGGGTTAGAATATCTTTTTGTTATCGATAGTGGTGCGACCCTATCCTCCCTAGGCAGGGACTATCAGGGTGCTGTCTCCTCCAGGTCTACCAGCTCTGTGGGTATAGATGGGGTTCCCTTCTCCTCCCCATATACGCCGCCCCTTCTTTTATGTTTTCCTGATGACCCTACGCTTGATACATTGCAAATATCCTACTCCTTTGTATATATGTCCGAATGCCCTTTTAATTTGCTGGGCCGCGATCTCATGAGCATTCTGGGGTTTCAAATCTCTTTCCAGGGCTCGAGCATGACCATTCAAACGTGCGACACCTCCTCTGTTTCTCTGTTGTCATTGCAAGCGCAGCCGCCCCTTTAACGCGTTAATTCGGCGTGCGTGGCGAGTTCCACCTTGCCCCTGTACTCGACACGTTGCCCACCAATCTTTGGGCAGAACATAAGAATGACGTGGGTTGTGTGGCCTGCGACCCGTATGAAGCTACCGTGAAGCACATTTCGCCCGTGTACATCCGACAATACCCCTTATCGCCTCAAAAATGTTGGGTATCGACACCATTTTGGCTTCTCTTCTGGAACAGGGTATCATCGTGCCGTGCACAAGCCCTTATAACACTCCTGTGAACCCGGTTCCCAAGCCGGACGGTTCTTGGCGCCTAACCCAGGACCTCAGAAAAATTAATGAGCTCATCATCCCAGTCTCGCCGGTCGTCCCAGACGTGCCCTCTATTATGGCTTCCATTCCTTGTGATCATACCCATTTCTCCATGATTGACCTGTGCTCGGCATTTTTTAGTATCCCTGTTGAGCCCAGCACACAGCCCCTCTTCGCTTTCACACACCGGCAGCGACAGTACACGTGGACTAGATTACCTCAAGGGTTCATAGACTCTCCTGCTGTTTTCTCGGCTGTGGTTAGGGATGCACTGGGGTCTCTCGACGTTCCCGTGGGTTCCTGTGCCCACTCCTAGGCCTATGACCTCCTGGTGTCCGGCCTAACTTATGAACTGTGTCTTGATGCAACCGTTCAACTGCTCCTGTTACTGGAAAAAAAGGGTTTCAAGGTTTCAAAGCCCAAGCTACAGTTTTGCCTACTGACTGTCATATACCTGGGCTACGAACTCTCTCACGGGACAAAACGCCTTACTCAGGATCGCGTCAAGATCATAGTGGACACTCAGAAGCCTGCCATGAAACAGGCGCTCCTTGCTTTCCTGGGCCTCATTAACTACTGCCGCCAATGGATCCCGGACTGTTCCTTTTATGACAAACGTTTACGCTCTGCCGTGGCTCACACTGACCCTCTCCACCAACCCTTGGTCTGGACTGAGGACATGCTGGACGCGTTCAAAGCCCTGAAGTCGGCCCTATGCTCCGCGCCGGCTCTTAGGCTCCCGGACTACACCAAACCCTTTCACCTCTATGTCGCGCACCAGGCCGGCACGGCTTCTGGGGTTTTGGCTCAGAACCACGGGGGGTACTGAGACCCTGTGCTTTCCTCTCCAAAACTTTAGATACTGTAGCTCAGGGTTTACCTGCTTGCCTTCGCGCTGTCGCTGCCAGTGCGGTGTTAGTTCTCGAAGCAGAAAAAATAGTGCTCTCCCATCCACTCGTTTTACACACCAGCCATCAGGTTAGGCATATCCTTAATACTCTGTCCACACAACACATGTCTTCTCAACGTAGCTCAGGTTACGAGGCCATCCTTTGTGCTACTGATAATCTAACCATCTCTTGTTCCTCTTACCTAGATAACATGGCCCAGGCCCTACAGCGCCTGCTTAATACGCCGGATGACTGCGAACCGTTGGAACATGACTGCATGGACACCATTGTCCATGACACCAGTATTAGGTCCGACTTATTATCCACGCCTCTCTCCACAGGTCTCTCCCTGTTTGTAGATGGGTCATGCTCGAAACCCTCCGACGGAGTTTTCCTCTCTTGACTCACGCGGTATGTTCCTTACCGGACCAAGTTTTGGAAGCGTACTCGCTCCCCTTTAATTCCGCCCAAGCAGCGGAGCTATACGCGCTCACTCGGGCATGCATTCTCGCTTCCGACCAGGATGTTACTATATACACTGACTCTCGTTACGCTTTCGGGGTGGCGCACGATTTCGGCCGTATCTGGCAATCTCGTGGTTTCACTGCTGCTGACGGTAAGCACATTTCACATTCCACCTTAGTCCAGGATCTTATTGTGTCCTGCAATCTCCCGCTCCGTTTAGCAATCGTAAAGACCCGCGGTCATTCCTCTGACCACACTGATAAGGCACGAGGTAACTCTTTGGCTGACCGCACAGCTAAACAGGCTGCCTTGCTCGGCTCCATGCCGCCGTTCTTGCAGCCCGCGCTGGTGTCCACCTCACACATGCTTAGCGCCCTCCTCCCTGACTTGGATATGAAATCCCTTCAGTCCTCGGCGTCCACAGAAGACACTGATTTTTGGTCTTTGCATGGCTCTCAACTTTCGGGGGACGGTATTCTACTCGATTCGACCGGTCGCTTATGTCTGCTCACGCACTGTCTTTCTTTCCTCGTCCGCGAGTTTCACGGGCCTACACATCGCAGTCGAAGAGGGGTGGTGACAGATATGGAAAAAGATTTTTGTATTCGACAACTAGCCTCTACAGTACACAGCATTCTGGACAAATGCCTGATTTGTGCACAGAACAATGTGTCCAAACCACACGCATCACATCAGCATCTGCCGAAACCAGATACTCCCTTCCAGGAGTGGCAGATAGATTTTACTCACATGCCCCGGCAGGGCCCCTTTAAATATCTATTGGTTATCGTGGATAAATTTTCCCGGTGGGTCGAAGCTTTCCCATGTGGGAACGAAAACGCCCGAGTAGTGGTTCAAAAGTTATCACAGGAAATTATTCCCAGATATGGCCTCCCGTTGGGAATTGATTCGGACAAAGGCACACCATTCACCTCAGAAGTCACTCAACTGTTGGCCCAAGAGCTAAAGATCAATTGGCGTTTCCATGTCCCATATCACCCTCAGTCCTCCGGAATAGTGGAACGAACAAACAGAACAATTAAAGGGAAATTACGGAAGGCAATGCACGCCACTGGATCAAGAAATTGGGTTTCAGTACTACCCGTGGTTTTGGCGGATCTGCGAATGACCTCGCAGGTGGCCTTAGGGAATCTATCCCCTTACGAAGTAATAATGGGAAGACCCTTTCCCGCTCCTTGGAGGAAGGGAAAGCAGGCTTTGGGGACGGAAGATTTAGATATACACATGAGCGAGTATGCCGTGGGCCTTGTTAAGGTCCTAAACGACTATTGGGAACGCACTAATCAGAATACTTCGGTCCCGGCCGATGCAAGCACTCATGCCTTCAAGGTAGGAGACAAGGTGCTGGTCAAGAAATTTGCAAAACTAAATTCCTCTTTGGGAGACACTCCTTACAGTGAGCCCACGGAGATACTCGCTGTTACTCATACCGCCTTACTAACTGACCTCTTTCCACAGTGGATCCATGCTACCAGACTGAAGAAAAGTCTGCAATGATGTATTAAGTGCACTTTGTATTTGTGAAATTTTTTGTCCTCATTTACCTCTCTTTTAGATCTCGAGATACCAGCCCTTCTGGGGTGAATGACTTACTTGTCTTGATCTGATCCAGATACCCAAGTATCACCACCACATCCTCTCGCACACGGGTCGGATAACGCCCATTTAAAATCCATGTTATGTATATACCCCAGCACGGGACAATTACACCACTTACAAAAAATGCGTGACGTAGCGGACCAACTGCGACGCGACGAAAGTCCAAACTATGGCTGAGAATTCCCCCACTCTCTTTTCGGCATGTTTACCCCGTATTTAACCATGCTTGTTCCCGTATGTATGTGTTTGTTGTTGGTTTGTGTGTTTGGACCCTGTATTTTTAGGTGGTTGATGACTCGAATCTGGATCCTGGCCAGTTCCTTCAGCGAACCCGATGTGCCCGCCTGCCCTCCGCCTCTGTCGATGACTGTGGACCCGGGAGTGCGTCGTGTGGATACATCCGGCGATGACTACGGACCCAAGAATACGTCGTGTGCGTGTGTAATGCTTGGATACATCCGGACGGGAAGGCTACCGGAGCCCTGAGGTATGTGGGCGAAGGGCGATGGGGCCCTGCCTGCCCTTCAAGCACCAGCCTCGGCGCAACCACGGCCTGGTTTCTTCCCTACGGTGTCCAACATTCCACACGAAGAAAAAACCACCTCTGGAATGCCACAAGAAAGAGAGGGATCCGGCGTGCCGCTACAGAATTTATACATATTTCATAGTATAAAAAGAGGGGATTGAAGGAATAAATTGATAGGATAAAGGAGACGCAACTATGTGTGTATTGTAAAGGAGACGCAACTATGTGTGTATTGGAAATGAGACGCAATTATGTGTGTATTGGAAATGAGACGCAACTATGTGTGTATTGTAACCTCTGTGTATCTAAAGCTTCCTGTTCTACTTGTAATGGTGACATGTGCGCTAGACACATGAAACTGTTGGGTGGGTGTTCCTGTGTCGTGTTTCCGGGTGTGGGATTCAGAAAGTAACAATGTATAACAATTAGGAAATGCTTTGAAATGTAATTAGCCAAGTGTTAGGCGCCTCAGGGCACAGACATGTATATGGAAATGCTTTATCCCCAAGTGTTAAGCGCCGCAGGGCACAAACATGTATATGGAAATGCTTTGTGACAACGCAATTACAACTTTGCACGCATATCCCTCTGTATAAATAAGCGGACACTGCATGTGTTCGATGAGCTTCCGATGAATAAACCAGACTGATTTCACTCGTGTGGTTGCTCGTCTGTTGCTCCCGGAGCGCTCTCAGACGTTGAGATACAGGAATCCAGGTCGTGCAGATTTAACTAGGAACTTCCACGGAGAAAAATTCTAACAGGTATGTCATCAGGACCAACTGCCTTTCCATTCTTCATCCTCTTCAATGCCCTCCTCACTTCACCCTTATTAATCTTTGCTACTTCCTGGTCCTCAACGGTCACCTCTTCTATTCTTTTTCTCTCTCTCATTTTCCTCATTCATCAGCTCTTCAAAGTACTCTTTCCATCTTCTCAGCACACTTCTGTCATCAGTCAATACATTTCCCTCTCTGTCCTTAAATCACTCTAACTTGCTGCACATCCTTCCCATCTCTATTTCTCTGCTGTGCCAGCCTGTATAAATCATTTTCTCCCTCTTTACTTTCCAACTGGGCATACAAGTCATCATACGTCCTCTGTTTGGCCTTTGACACCGCTACCTTCGCCTTATGCTGTGTCTCCCCGTACTCCTGTTTGCTCTCTTCAGTCCTCTCTATGTCCCACTTCTTCTTAGCAAACCTCTTCCTTTGTACACACTCATGCACTTCCTCATTCCACCACCAAGTCTCCTTATCTCCTCTCCTTCCAGATGACACACCAAGTGTTCTCCTACATGTCTCCCTGATCACATTAGCTGTAGTTGTCCAGTCATCTGGAGGCACTTCCTGACCACCAGAAGCCATTTTCAGCTCCTCCTTGAAGACAACACGACACTTCCTTTTTCAGCTTCCACCACTTTGTCTTCTACTCTGCCTTTGCCTTCTTCACCTTCCTCACCATCAGCGTCATCCTGCACACCACCATCCTATGCTGTTTGGCAACATTCTCACCCACTACTACTTTGCAGTCACTGACTTCCTTCAAATTACATCGCCTACACAAGATGTAGTCTACCTGTGTGCTCCTACCTCCACTTTTATAAGTCACCCTATGCTCCTCGCTCTTCTGGAAGAAAGTATTCACCACAGCCATTTCCATCCTTTTTGCAAAATCTACCAACATTTGTCCTGGATACCAAACCTGCCCATCACTTCCTCATCCCCTCTGTTTCCTGCACCAACATGTCCATTGAAGTCTGCCCCAATTACCACTCTTTCATCTTTGGGGGTCTTCTGCATCACTTCATCTAACTCACTCCAGAATCTCTCCTCCTCTTCTAGCTCACATCCTACCTGTGGGGCATAAGCACTAACAACATTGAACATCACACCTCCAATTTCTAACTTGAGACTCATTACTCTGTCTGACACTCTTTTCACTTCTAGAACATTCCTGACAAACCCCTCCTTCAAGATGATGCCTACTCCATTTCTCTTCCCATCCACACCATGAAAAAACAGCTTAAACCCTGCTCCTAAGCTTCTAGCCTTGCTACCTTTCCACCTGGTATCCTGAATACACAGTATGTCCACGTTCCTCCTCTGCATCATGTCAGCCAGCTCTCAACCTTTTCCTGTCATAGTTCCAACATTCAATGTCCCTACTTTCGGTCCTAGACTCATGCCTTTCCTGTTCTAACACTGCCTATGGACATGCCTCCCACATCTCCTTCTTCGACCAACAGTAGTCCAATTTCCACCAGCACCCTGTTGGTTAATAGCACTGATGACAGTTGTTGTTAACCCGGTCCTCGACTGATCCGGTATGAATTTTTTTTTTTTGTGACTCGCATATTTTATTTGGCATTTGTTTTACGCCAGATGCCCTTCCTGACGCAACCCTTTGCATTTATCCGGGCTTGGGACCGGCGTGAGGGAGAGACACTGGCTTGTGCCCCTCCCTCGCGGCTGCATTAGGGGAATACAGCCACTACCACCACTATTAATAACCCAGATCATCAACCGACTGGCCTGTTAAGAAGAATTTTGCAGTGTTTGGGGATTAAATTTAGAAGAAAAAAAACAAGCCTTGCATCGAACCAAAATCCTTCATTAAATTATCAAATTATCTCCATTTTCATCATCACTTTCATCATCATCACCATCCCATCTTCATCATCACCACCCTGTTCATCATAAATCTTAATCATCACTATCATCATAATCATCATCCCTATTTTCACCATCATTTTCATCCCCATATGCATCATCATCACTGACATCATTCCATTAATTCATTTTCTGAACTGTTTATCCTGATTAGGGTCGCGGGAGACTGGCATTCATCTTAGATGACTCCATGTAAGGGTGGACCAGCTCGCTAGACCATCATAGGGCAGAAACATGCTGATGGCTGCGAAAGTCAGTCATGGTTCTTTTACACGAACCTCCCATCACAGACAGTGAGAGACATGGCCACCCTTTGATAACCCAGTTGGCTGCATTGGAGGGACAGCAGTGACAACCGCATTATTGCATCCAGCAGGTGGGGTGGTTGCACTGTCGTGATGGAGGTTTAGAGGTTTTATAATACAGTGTGCTTCACTAACGGTCCCATTCCAAACCAAAAGAATAAAAACAAGTTTAAACCAAGTTTAATACATAATGCCTTTTATTTAAATATGTTTTAATACATTTTGTGAAATTAACAAATTCCTGTATTAAAAGATTCATATTTAAAATTATAGTGTTGTGAAGAGGCTGGTGCTCATCTCACCCTGAGCGAGGTACACCCTAAAACGTTCGTCAGAACATTGCAGGGCAACCCACATACAACTATTCTCTCTCACCCTGGAAGTGATTATCCTACTGTGCATGTCTTTGGAATGTGGGAGAAAACCAGAGCTGGGCCCAGGACTTGAAACCAAAACCCTTTTCTTGTGAGGTGCACAAGCTAACCATGCACCACCATGCCTCTCAGATATAGAACTCATAAAATAATTTATAAGCATACATTTATTTTTTTTTAGTTTTTATGTGTCTCAATAATGTATTTATATAGTTGCTGCTGCAGTTGTGTGTGTGATTATTTCTTGTTTGTTTTATATTTGCTTAATTGTGGCATCATTATTTACTGTATCTAGTTGCAGCTTAATTACACTAAAAATCAACAACAACAATAATAATAATAATAATAATATTTCAGGTAATAATGAAGCTAATTTCTAACCTTCACATTTACTCTGTGGATGAGTTTTTATTCTTTATGTGTTTTGTCTTTTATTTATGGATTTTAATGTCAACTCCTTAAGATGCTAAAAAACTACTGACCCAAACCACAGTGACGTAAAACCCAGTTCTCGGACCCTGTCTCAATCAAACAGCGAGGGAGGGACATGAACATCTTTTCAAGGGAAAATGGAACATGACCCTCTGTAGAAAGTCAGGCCCAGGTTTATGTAATGGTTTGGAAAACATACAGTAAAATAAAGACATGTGAAATATATTTCTCCTAGAAATCGTTTAAACATACAAGACAGCAGTGAAAAAAAAATACTGAATACTGCAATGAAATCTTCAGCAAGGTTATTTTTCATCATTGAAGTTAGTACATTTAAAAAATAAACTATTTATTTGTTGTTCATCTATCTATCTGTCTATCTATCTATCTATCTGTCTCTGTCTGTCTGTCTACCTATCTATATATGTTTGTCTGTCTACCAAACTATCTATCTATCTATCTATCAGTGTACTTATCTATCTGTCTGTCTCACTATCTATCTATCTCTCGCTCTCGCTCTCTCTCTCTCCATTTTTTGTTCTCCTTTTTTTGTGTTGTTGTTGAATATTCATAACTAATCCGCCATTTTGTATTCTATGTACCAAATCGATACCATGTCTCTCCAAACTCCCCCATGGTACTGTATGAGTTAAATCCGGGTACGTGCACTACTTAGGGCTGTATTGTTAATTTGAGACTTACCCTGCTGCTGTCACTTCAGTCAGTGGTGAGTAGAACTGCAGAAGGAAGCAGGAGTAGCAGTGCAGCAGGAGCTGGGGAGCTGAGAGTATAATTCGACTGAAGATGTTTCCTGAGGACGGTGAGAAGCTCCGGCTGGATGTCGGGGGTATTTAGCAGAGGAATTTATCTCTCAGTCTGATTCAGAGTCTCTCACACACGCAGCTTTCATCCAGTGGACCTCAGTGGAAGCGGGGTGAGTCAAGTTGAACCCGAGCTGTGGGCTTAGCATATCATGCTAACTCCGACCAGCTGGAACCGGTGGCTGAAGCCCGTGGGTTCGGTGTTTATTAGCCACAATGCTAACTGTTCTTCGCTCGAGATATAATAAAATATCATTGATTAATTGTATGAATTAGGAATTAACTCTGTGTCTTTTTAAACTTTATTCAGTAAATGTGACCGCACGCGCGTTACGGATTTTAAAAGTGTGAGCAGCAAATGTGATGGAGATTATTTATATTTGCGAGAACTGTATTGCTGTTGAACATGTTCTGCACTGAATATACTGCACGCGCGCGTGTACTTATACTATATATATATATATATGTGTGTGTGTGTGTGTGTGTGTGTATTCAATCGGCCCTCTACTTACGAAATTAATCGTTCCAGAGCCGTTTTTGCAAGTAGAGGCGCATTTTACATGTAAAATGCGTATTCGTTCCAAGGCTCCCAGGACTACCCCATAAACCCTTTAAAAATGATAAAAGTACACCAATTTTGTATGAAATATGTGTTAAAATAAAAGAAAATGATTTATTAAACCATTCAAGCATTTTAACATATTTATTAATTAAACCATGATTAAACTTTTTTTTATAAATGTACCTACATACACACAATACTGTCTCTCACTCTCTCTTACACATGCACACACAAAACTCTCTTTCTTTCTCTCTCTGTCTCCCTGGTGTGTTTTGCAAGCAGCTGACGGAGCAATTGTATTTAAATGTTTAAATGGAGGGGTTGTTGTATTTAAAGCAGAATAACAGTACCTGTTTGAAAGATCAGAGCTCCTGATTCAATATTAACTTGCTTCCTTGTGAGATTGGAGATCTTGTCCCACAGAGCACTCTGTTTTCCTTCTGCTTCAATATCATTCTGAAATAATTGCCTCCATCACTGGATTTCCGCTTTTCTGTATTTTCCGGGTCCATGATGGATAACGAAATATAACACTGATGATCAATCTCAGAGAACTCACAAGCCAACATTCGTGTTCAGCACTCCTCTCTCACGCAGGTGACAAACAGGAACTATGGTTACAGTTCAACTGCCTCCTGGGCAATGGGAGGCCAGCGGGACGGGATGTTGGGAGACAGCGAATGAGAGAGCAACTTGCACATCGTTTGAATTTGTGAATGGCGCGTTTGAATTTTTGAATGGCGCGTTTGGCGCTTTTCATAAAAAGAGGTTGTTTTCGTAAAAAGAGAACGAAGATTTTTCGTATTCAGAGGTTTTCGTAAGTATAGGGCCAACTATCTATCTATCTACTAGTCCAGGGGAGCTCAATCCTGCTCCTGGAGATCTACCTTCCAGATGATTTTATCGCCAACCCCAATGTGGCCCATGTGACATGTAAGATCTAGTCAGGTCTTGATTAGATGATTGGGTGGTTCGGTGGGCATGATTAGGGTTGGAGCGAATGTCTTCTGGAAGGTAGATCTCCAGGAGCAGGATTGAGCACCCCTGTACTAGTCCTTCTAAAAAAAATTAGCATATTGTGATAAAGTCCATTATTTTCTGCAATGTACTGACAAAAATTAAACTTTCATATATTTTAGATTCATTGCACACCAACTGAAATATTTCAGGTCTTTTATTGTTTTAATATTGATGATTTTGGCATACAGCTCATGAAAAGCCAAAATTCCTATCTCAAAAAATTAGTTTATCATGAAAAGGTACTCGAAACGAGCTATTAACCTAATCATCTGTCTGTCTGTCTGTCTTCCTTTCGGCTTTTTCCCTTTTACTCGGGAGTCGCCACAGCGAATCATCTGAGTCGCACGTTTGATTTGGCCGAGATTTTTACGTCGGATGCCCTTCCTGTCACAACCCTTTTTAGCAAGGGACAGAAACACGCTGACGACTTTGCAGCCGACTCTTTACGAAAGTCAGCAATGGTTCTTTTACGTGCCTCTCACCATAGACAGTGAGAGACATGGCCCGCCTTTGATCACCCAGTAAGCTGCACTGGGGGGGGTACAGTGGCAACCTTGTGGAGAGTGGGACTCGAACCCCCAACCTTTGGATCAGCGATCCAGTGCCCTATACCACTAGACCACCACTGAGAGATAAGTAAAATGATTTTACCACTAGACCACCACTGCCCCACATAACCTAATCATCTGAATCAACCAATTAACTCTAAACACCTGCAAAAGATTCCTGAGGCTTTTAAAAACTCCCAGCCTGGTTCATTACTCAAAACCGCAGTCATGGGTAAGACTGCCGACCTGACTGCTGTCCAGAAGGCCATCATTGACACCCTCAAGCAAGAGGGAAAGACAGAAAGAAATCACTGAGTGAATGGGCTGTTCCCAGAGTGCTGTATCAAGGCACCTCAGTGGGACGTCTGTGGGAAGGAAAAAGTGTGGCAGAAAACGCTGCACAACCAGAAGAAGTGACCAGACCCTGAGAAAGATTGTGGAGAAGGGCCGATTCCAGACCTTGGGGGACCTGTGGAAGCAGTGGACTGAGTCTGGAGTAGAAACATTCAGAGCACACCGTGCACAGGTGTGTGCAGGAAATGGGCGACAGGTGCCTCATTCCCAGGTCAAGCCACTTTTGAACCAGAAACAGCGGCAGAAGCACCTGACCTGGGTTACAGAGAAGCAGCACTGGACTGTTGCTCAGTGGTCCAAAGTTCTTTTTTCGGATGAAAGCAAATTTTGTATGACATTCGGAAATCAAGAGGCCAGAGTCTGGACGAAGACTGGGGAGAAGGAAATGCCAAAATGCCTGGAGTCCAGTGTCAAGTACCATGTCAGCTGCTGGTGTTGGTCCACTGTGTTTTATCAAGGGCAGGATCAGTGCAGCTAGCTATCAGGAGATTTTGGAGCACTTCATGCTGCCATCTGCTGAAAAGCTTTATGGAGCTGAAGATTTAATTTTTCAGCACTACCTGGCACCTGCTCATAGTGCCAAAACCACTGGTAAATGGTTTACTGACCATGGTATTACTGTGCTCAATTGGCCTGCCAACTCTCCTGACCTGAACCCCATAGAGAATCTGTGGGATATTGTGAAGAGAAAGTTGAGAGACATCAGACCCAACACTGTGGATGAGCTTAAGGCCACTATCGAAGCATCCTGGGCCTCCATAACACCTCAGCAGTGCCACAGGCTGATTGCCTCCACGCCACGCCGCATTGAAGCAGCCATTTCTGCAAAAGGATTCCCGACCAAGTATTGAGTGCATAACTGAACATAATTATTTAAGGTTGACTTTTTTTTATATTAAAAACACATTTGTTTTATTGGTAGGATGGAATACGCTAATTTTTTGAGATAGGGAGTTTTGGTTTTTTACTTTTTTTGCCAAAATTATCAATATTAAAACAATAAAAAGCTTGAACTACTTGGGTTGTGTGTAATGTATCTAAAATATATGAAAGTCTAATGTTTATCAGTACATTACAGAAAATAATGAACTTTATCACAATATGCTAATTTTTTGAGAAGGACTAGTAGATGTGTGTGTGTGCGCGCACGCACGTATGTGTGTGTATCTCTTTTTCTTTATGTCTGCTTTTCTTATTTTGTTGTTTTTTTTATCTTTACTCTCTCGTAAATGTCAAACTTGCTTTGACTTTTTTTTTTGGGGGGGTGTCCATTCTTTTTACATTTCTTTCTTCCATCAAAATTTACTGGTTTTATTGGGTTTTCATGAGCTGTATGCCAAAATCATCAGTATTAAAACAATTAAAGACCTGAAATATTTCAGTTGGTGTGCAATGACCGTGGGTGCAAAACCGCGAATGGTCAAGGCCCTACTATATATATATATATATATATATATATATATATCGTAGGCCCTTGACCATTCGCGGTTTTTATATATAATATATGGATGGCATTGGTGGTCTAGTGGATAGGGCGCAGGATCGCTGATCCTAAGGTTGGGGGTTCAAGTCTCCACAAAGGTTTTCACTGTCAACCCCCCAGTGCAGCGAACTGAGTTATCAAAGGCAGGCCATGTCTGTCACTGTCTATGGTGAGAGGCATGTAAAAGAACCATTGCTGACTTTCGTAAAGAGTAGGCTGCAAAACCGTCAGCGTGTTTCTGTCCCTTGCTAAAGGGTTGTGACAGGAAGGGCATCCGACGTAAAAACCTATACCAAATCAAAATGTGTGAGTCAGATGATTCGCTGTGGCGACTCCCGAGAAAATGGAAAAAGCTGAAAAAAAAAGATGATTTATACTAAATGCAGCCATGAGGGGGGGGGGGGCACTAACCAGTGTCCCTCCCCCTCACGCCGGTCCCAAGCCCGGAGAAATGTAGAGGGTTGTGTCAGGAAGGGCATCCGACGTAAAACCAAATGCTAAACTTTTATGATGCAAATCAGAAGTATTACCCCCATACCGGATCGGTCGAGGTCCGGGTTAACAACGACCGCCATCAGTGCTGTCAATCAACAGGGTGCTGATGGAAATTGGACTACTGTTGGTCGAAGACGTGGAAGAAGGAGAGGTGGGAGGCGTGTCCGTAGGCAAAGAGAGAAGAGGAAAGGCATGAGTCTCGGACTGAGAGTGGGGACTTTGAATGTTGGAACTATGCAAAGAACAGGGAGAGAGCTGGCTGACATGATGCAGAGGAGGAAGGTGGACATACTGTGTGTTCAGGAGACCAGGTGGAAAGGTAGCAAAGCTAAAAGTTTAGGAGCAGGGTTTAAGCGATTTTATCATGGTGTGGATGGGAAGAGAAATGGAGTAGGAGTCATCTTGAAGGAGGGGTTTGTCAGGAATGTTCAAGAAGTGAAAAGAGTGTCAGACAGAGTGATGAGTCTCAAGTTAGAAATTGAAGGTGTAATGCTCAATGTTGTTAGTGCTTATGCCCCACAGGCAGGATGTGAGCTAGAAGAGAAGGAGAGATTCTGGAGTGAATTAGATGAAGTCATGTAGAGTACCCCCAGAGGTGAAAGAGTGGTCATTGGTGCAGACTTCAATGGACATGTTGGTGCAGGCAACAGAGGGGACGAGGAAGTGATGGGCAGGTTTGGTATCCAGGACAGGAACGCAGAAGGACAGATGTTGATAGATTTTGCAAAAAGGATGGAAATGGCTGTGGTGAATACTTTCGTCTAGAAGAAACAGGAGCATAGGGTGACTTATAAAAGCGGAGGTAGGAGCACACAGGTAGACTACATCTTGTGTAGGCGATGTAATTTGAAGGAAGTCAATGACTGCAAAGTCGGAGTGGGTGAGAGTGTTGCCAAACAGCATAGGATGGTGGTATGCAGGATGACGCTGATGGTGAGGAAGGTGAAGAAGGTGAAGAAGGCAAAGGCAGAGCAGAAGACAAAGTGGTGGAAGTTGAAAAAGGAAGAGTGTCGTGTTGTCTTCAAGGAGGAGTTGAAACGGGCTTTGGGTGGCCAGGAAGTGCTTCCAAATGACTGGACAACCACAGCAAATGTGATCAGGGACACAGGTAGGAGAGTACTTGGTGTGTCCTCTGGGAGGAAAGTAGATAAGGAGACTTGGTGGTGGAATGAGGAAGTGCAGGAGTGTGTACAAAGGAAGAGGTTAGCTAAGAAGAAGTGGGACATAGAGAGGACCGAAGAGAGTAAACAGGAGTACAGGGAGGCACAGAGTAAGGCGAAAGTAGCAGTGGCTGAGGCCAAACAGAGGGAGTATGATGACTTGTATGATAGGTTTGACAGTAAAGAGGGAGAAAATGATCTATACAGGTTGGCACAGCAGAGAAATAGAGATGGGAAAGACGTGCAGCAAGTTAGATTGATAAAGGACAGAGAGGGAAATGTATTGACTGATGACAGAAGTGTGCTGGGAAGATGGAAAGAGTACTTTGAAGAGCTGATGAATGAGGAAAATGAGAGAAATAGTAGAAGAGGTGATCGTTGAGGACCAGGAAGTAGCAAATATCAGTAAGGGTGAAGTGAGGAGGGAATTGAAGAGGATGAAGAATGGAAACGCAGTTGGTCCTGATGACATACCTGTAGAGGGATGGAAGTGTCTAGGAGAGGTAGCAGTAGATTTTCTGACAAAAACATTCAACAAGGTCCGAGAGAGTGAGCAGATGCCGGAGGAATGGAGGAGAAGTGTGCTGGTGCCCATTTTTAAGAACAAGGGAGATGTGCAGAGTTGCGGCAACTACAGAGGGATAAAGTTGATGAGCCATACGATGAAGTTATGGGAAAGAATAGTGGAAGCTAGACTAAGGGCAGAGGTCAGCATTGTGAACAACAGTTTGGTTTCATGCCAAGAAAGAGCACCACAGATGCTATGTTTGCTTTGAGGATGTTAATCGAGAAGTTCAGAGAAGATCAGAGGGAGCTACATTGTGCCTTTGTGGATCAGGAAAAAGCATATGACAGGGTGCCAAGAGAAGAACCAGACTATGATGTTTGCAGATGACATTGTGATCTGTAGTGAGAGCAGAGAACAAGTGCAGGAAAATCTAGAGAGGTGGAGGTATGCCCTGGAAAGGAGAGGAATGAAGGTTAGCCTCAGAAAATCAGAATACATGTGTGTGAATGAGAAGGACCCAGGAGGAACGGTGATGTTACAGAGAACAGAGATAACGAAGGTGGAGGATTTTAAGTACTTGGGATCAACAATCCAGAGCAATGGATAGTGTGGAAAAGAGGTGAAGAAGCGTTTGCAGGCAGGCTGGAATGGTTGGAGAAAAGTGTCTGGTGTGATGTGCGATAGGAGAGTGTAAGCAAGAATGAAGGGAAAAGTGTACAAGACGGTGGTGAGGCCAGCGATGTTGTATGGCTTAGAAACAGTGGCACTGAGGAAAAGGCAGGAGGCAGAGCTGGAAGTAGCAGAGATGAAAATGTTGAGGTTCTCTTTGGGAGTAACGAGGATGGATAGGATCAGAAATGAGTACATCAGAGGGACAGCACATGTTAGATGTTTTGGAGACAAAGTCAGAGAGGCTTGATTGAGATGGTTTGGACATGTACAGAGGAGGGATAGTGAGTATATTGGCAGTAGGATGCTGAGGTTGGAACTACCAGGCAGAAGGCCTCGAGGAAGACCAAAGAAGAGATATATGGATGTGGTGAAGGAAAACATGAAGGTCGTTGGAGTCAGAAAAGAAGATGCAGAGCACCCGAAAATAAAAGAAGAAGAAGAAGATATCTTCTTTTCCTTTCAGCTGTTCCCTTCAGGGGTTGCCACAGCAAATGATCTGCCTCCATCTCTCCCTATCCTCTGCATCTTCTACTCTTACTCCAACGACCTTCGTGTCCGCCTTCACCGCATCCATAAATCTCTTCTTTGGTCTTCCTCGAGGCCTTCTGCCTGGTCGTTCCAACCTCAGCATCCTACTGCCAATATACTCCCAACATACTTCTCTATTAACATCCTCAAAGCAAACACTGCATCTGTGGTGCTCTTTCTTGGCATGAAACCAAACTGTTGTTCACAAATGCTGACCTCTGCCCTTAGTCTTGATTCCACTATTCTTTCCCATAGCTTCATTGTATGGCTCATCAACTTTATCCCTCTGTCATTGCCACAACTCTGTACATCTTCCTTGTTCTTAAAAAAGGGCACAAGCACACTTCTCCTCCATTCCTCTGGCATCTGCTCACTTTCTAAGACCTTGTTGAATATTCTTGTCAGAAAATCTACTGCTTCCTCCCCTAGAGACTTCCATACCTCAACTGGTATGTCATCAGGGCCAACTGCTTTTACACTCTTCATCCTCTTCAATGCCCTCCTCACTTCTCCCTGACCAATCTTTGCTACTTCCTGCTCCTCAACGGTCACCCCTTCTACTCTTTTTTTTTCTCTCTCATTTTCCTCATTCATCAGCTCTTCAAAGTACTCTTTCCATCTTCCCAGCACACTTCTGTCATCAGTCAATACATTTCCCTCTCTGTCCTTTATCACTCTAACTTGCTGCACGTCTTTCCCATCTCTATTTCTCTGCTGTGCTAACCTGTATAGATCATTTTCTCCCTCCTTACTGTTCAACCTATCATACAAGTCATCATACGCCCTCTGTTTGGCCTTTGATACTGCTACCTTCGCCTTACGCTGTGTCTCCCTGTACTCCTGTTTACTCTCTTCGGTCCTCTCAATGTCCCACTTCTTCTTGGCTAACCTCTTCTTTTGTGCACAATCCTGCACTTCCTCATTCCACCACCAAGTTTCCTTATGTACTTTCCTTCCAGAGGACACACCAAGTACTCTCCTACCGGTCTCCCTGATGACATTGGCTGTGGTTGTCCAGTCCTCTGGAAGTACTTCCTGACCACCAGAAGCCATTTTCAACTCCTCCTTGAAGACAACACGACACTCTTCCTTTTTCAGCTTCCACCACTTTGTCTTCTGCTCTGCCTTTGCCTTTTTCACCTTCCTCACCATCAGCGTCATCCTGCACACCACCATCATATGCTGTTTTGCAACACTCTCACCCACTACTACTTTGCAGTCACTGACTTCCTTCAAATTACATCGCCTACACAAGATGTAGTCTACCTGTGTGCTCCTATTTCCGCTTTCATAAGTCACCCTATGCTCCTGTTTCTTCTTGAAGAAAGTTTTCACCACAGCATCCTTTCCATCCTTTTTGCAAAATCGATCAACATCTGTCCTTCTGCGTTCCTGTCCTGGATACCAAACCTGCCTATCACTTCCTCGTCCCATCTGTTGCCTGCACCAACATGTCCATTGAAGTCTGCACCAATGACCACTCTTTCACCTCTGGGGGTACTCTGAATCACTTCATCTAACTCACTCCAGAATCTCTCCTTCTCTTCTAGCTTACATCCTGCCTGTGGGGCATTAGCACTAACAACATTGAGCATTACACCTTCAATTTAACTTGAGACTCATCACTCTGTCTGACACTCTTTTCACTTCTTGAACATTCCTGACAAACCCCTCCTTCAAGATGACTCCTACTCCATTTCTCTTCCCATCCACACCATTATAAAACAGTTTAAACCCTGCTTCTAGCCTTTCTACCTTTCCACCTTGTCTCCTGAACACACAGTATGTCCACCTTCCTCCTCTGCATCATGTCAGCCAGCTCTCTCCCTTTTCCTTGCATAGTTCCAACATTCAAAGTCCCTTTTCTTTTCTTTTATTGTTTAGTAATTTATACTATTTATGTATCTATTTATTTATTTACTTATATAATATATATGTATGTGTGTATGTTCGTACTTGTACCTATTTTTGCACCCCCTACTGATAGTACCTCAAGAGCCTGTAACAGTGAATTTCTCCATTGTGAGATTAATAAAGCTGTATCTTATCTTATCTTATCTTCTCTCAGTCCTAGGCTCACGCATTTCCTCTTCTCTCTCTGCCTACGGACATGCCTCCCGCCTCTCCTTCTTCGACGTCTTTGACCAACAGTAGTCCAATTTCCATCAGCACCCTGTTGGTTGACAGCACTGATGGCGGTCGTTGTTAACCCGGGCCTCGACCGATCCGGTATGAATTCTGTATTGATCATTTGCATTTTTAAATGTGGCAGAAGTTTTACGCCGGATGCCCTTCCTGTTGCAACCCTCTGCATTTATCCTGGCTTGGGACTGGCATAAGGGGGAGAGACACTGGTTAGTGGCCCCCCCCGCGCCTCATGGCTGCATTAAGAAGAAGATATATATAGATACTAGTCCTTCTCAAAAAATTAGCATGTGATAAAGTTTATTATTTTCTGTAATGTACTGATAAAAATGAAACTTGTATATATTTTAGATTCATTTCACACCAACTGAAATATTTCAGGTCTTTTATTGTTTTAATACTGATGATTTTGGCATACAGTTCATGAAAACCCAAAATTCCTCTCTCAAAAAATTAGCATATCATGAAAAGGTACTCTCAACGAGCTGTTAACCTAATCATCTGAATCAACCAATTAACTCTAAACACCTGCAAAAGATTCCTGAGGCATTTAAAAACTCCCAGCCTGGTTCATTACTGAAGACCGCAATTATAGGTAAGACTGCCGACCTGATTGCTGTCCAGAAGGCCATCATTGACGCCCTCAAGCAAGAGGGTAAGACACAGAAAGAAATCTGAGTGTTCCCAGAGTACTGTATCAAGGCACCTCTGTGGGACATCTGTGGGAAGGAAAAAGTGTGGCAGAAAACGCTGCACAACCAGAAGAGGTGACCGAACCCTGAGGAAGATCGTGGCGAATGGCCGATTCCAGACCTTGGGGGACCTGTGGAAGCAGTGGACTGGGCGACAGGTGCTGCATTCCCCAGGTAAAGCCACTTTTGAACCAGAAACAGCGGCAGAAGCGCCTGACCTGGGCTACAGAGAAGCAGCACTGGACTGTTCCTCAGTGGTCCAAAGTACTTTTTTCGGATATCAGCAAATTTTGCGTGTCATTCGGAAATCAAGGTGCCAGAGTCTGGAGGAAGACTGGGGAGAAGGAAATGCCAAAATGCCTGAAGTCCAGTGTCAACTACCTACAGTCAGGGATGGTCTGGGGTGCCATGTCAGCTGCTGGTGTTGGTCCACAGTGTTTTATCAAGGGCAGGGTCACTGCAGCTAGCTATCAGGAGGTTTTGGAGCACTTCATCTCTATAAAGCTTTTCAGCAGATGGAAACATGAAGATTGCATTTTTCAGCACGACCTGGCACCTGCTCACAGTGCCAAAACCACTGGGAAATGATTTACTGATCATGGTATTACTGTGCTCAATTGGCCTGCCAACTCTCTTGACCTGAACCCCATAGAGAATCTGTGGGATATTGTGAAGAGAAAGGTGAGAGACACCAGACCCAACACTGAGGATGAGCTTAAGGCCGCTATCGAAGCATCCTGGGCCTCCATAACACCTCAGCAGTGCCACAGGCTGATTGCTTCCATGCCACGCCGCATTGAAGCAGTCATTTCTGCAAAAGGATTCCCGACCAAGTATTGAGTGCAGAACTGAACATAATTATTTGAAGGTTGACTTTTTTTTTGTATTAAAATCACTTTTTTTTTTTTTTTTTTTTTTTTAATTGGTCCGATGAAATATCCTAATTTTTTGAGATAGGAATTTTGGCTTTTCATGAGCTGTTTGCCAAAATCATCAGTAATAAAACAATTAAAGACCTGAAATATTTCAGTTGGTGTGCAATGAATCTAAAATACATGAAAATTACATTTTTACCAGTACATTACAAAAAAGAATTAACTTTATCACAATATGCTAATTTTTTGAGAAGGACTAGTATATATATCATGTGTATAGTGGGTGGAGTGGTGGTCTAGTGGTTAGGGCACTGGATCACTGATCCAAAGGTCTCGGGTTCGAGTCCCATTCTCCACAAGGTTGTCACTGTCCCCCCCAGTGCAGCTAACTGGTTATCAAAGGCGGGCCATGTCTGTCACTGTCTATGGTGAGAGGCATGTAAAAGAACCATTGCTGACATTCGTAAAGAGTAGGCTGCAAAGTCGTCAGCGTGTTTCAGTCCCTTGCTAAAAAGGGTTGTGACAAGAAGGGCGTCCGACGTAAGGCGTCCGACGTAAAAACCTCTACCAAATCAAACGTGCGAATCAGATGATTCGCTGTGGCGACTCCTGAGTAAAAGGGAAAAAAGCCGAAAGGAAGATAGACAGACAGAATATATATCATGTGTGTATATATAGTAGGCCCTTGACTATTCGCGGTTTTGCACCCACAGTTTGAGTATTCACTGACTGTCGAGCAACCGGCACCTGATTCAAATTCAGCCAATAGCTGTCCTCCTTTCTCCTGATTGGTTGAGCTGATCTTTCTCTTTCGCGTACAAGTTGCCAATGAGCCTTCGTTAGTGTGTGTTTTAATTACCAGTTAAGCTCTATGATAGGAGAGAGGGAGTGGGAGGGAGAGGAGAGAGGTGGGAGGGGAGGAGGGAGGGAGGGGGAGGAGCGTGGGAGGGAGGGGAGGGAGAGAGGGGCGAGTGCGGGCAAGTGAGAGGGCGAGATTGAGGTTGCGGCGAGGAGAGCGCCGGGGGTAGAGGCGGCGAGAGGGCGAGATTGAGGGTGCAGGTGGGAGAGGCGAGATTGAGGGTGCGGGGAGAGGCGAGATTGAGAGTGCGGGGGAGGCGAGATTGATAATGCGGCGAGAGGTGAGATTGAGGGTGCGGGGGAGGCGAGATTGAAGGTGCGGGAGGGGGAGGCGGCGAGAGGCGAGATTGAGGGTGCGGGGGCGCAGGGCGAGCGAGAGGGCGAGATTGAGGTGCGGAGGGGAGCTTGATGGTGCGAAGGCGAGCAAGAGGGCGAGATTGAGGGTGCGGGGGAGGGCGAGATTGAAGGTGCGGGAGGAGGCGAGAGAGGCGAGATTGAGGTGGGGAGGCGCAGGCAGCGAGAGCGAGATTGAGTGCGGGAGAGGGCGAGATTGAGGTGCGGAGGGAGGGCGAGCGCAAGAGGGCGATATTGAGGTGTGGGGAGAGGGCGAGATTGAGGTGCGGGGTAAAGCGAGAGGGTGAGATTGGGGAGGCGAGAGGGTGAGATTAGAGGGCGGCGAAGGGATTGAGGCGGCGAGAGGCGAGATTGAGGGTGCGAGGGCGAGATTGAGGGGGCGGGGAGGCGAGATTGAGGGGAGGGGGAGCGAGAGAGGCGAGATTGAGGGTGCGGGAGGCGAGATTGAAGGTCTGGGAGGGGGAGCAGGGGAGCGGCGAGAGGCGAGATTGAGGGCGCAGGCGAGCGAGAGGCGAGATTGAGGGGCGAGGGAGGCGAGCTCGAGGGTGCAGGGGGGGGGCGAGAGGGCGAGATCGAGGGTGCGCGGGGAAGGCGAGATCGAGGGTGCCGGGGGGCGAGCGAGAGGGCGAGATCGGGAGAGGAGGGGAGTGGGAGGGCGAGATCGGGAGAGGGGAGCGGGAGGGCAAGATCGGGAGAGGGAGCGATGGAGGGGGAGCGAGTGGGCGAGTGGGCGAGGGGAGGGAGAGCAAGAGGCGAGAGCGGGAGCAAGAGGGCGAGAAGGAGAGAGGGAGAGACAGGTTGAGAGAGAGGTTGTGTGAGAGGAAGGTTGAGCGAGAGGGAAATTGAGCGAGATGGAGTGAGAAAGATTGAGCAAGAGAGAGATTGAGCGAGAGACAGCAAGAGATTGAGCAAGAGGGCAAGAGAGAGAGAGAGAGAGGAAGCGAGAGAGGGAGGGTATGAGAGACAGATTGAGAGAGAGGGAGCAAGAAAGAGATTGAGTGAGAGGAATCGAGAAAGAGGTTGAGAAAGAGGGAGCGAGACAGAGGTTGAGCGAGAGGGAAATTGAGCAACATGGAGTCAAAGATTGAGCGAGAGAGAGATTGAGCGAGAGATAGCAAGAGAGAGATTGAGCAAGAGGGCAAGAGAGAGAGGGAGCGAGAGAGGGAGGGTGTGATAGACAGATTGAGCGAGAGGGAGCAAGAAAGAGATTGAGTGAGAGGGAGGGAGAGAGAGGGAGAGAGCAAGCAGTTGAGCGAGCGAGAGGGAGGTTAAGCGAGAGAGAGATTGAGCGAGAGACAGCAAGAGAGAGATTGAGGAAGAGGGCAAGAGAGAGAGGGTGTGAGAGACCGATTGAGCAAGAGGGAGCAAGAAAGAGATTGAGTGAGAGGAATCGAGAGAGGTTGAGCAAGAGGGAGCGAGAGGGCTTGAGCGAGAGAGGTTGAGTGACAGAGGTTGAGCGAGAGGGAGGAACAAGCGGGAGGTTGAGTGAGAGGTAGAGGGAGGGGGCGAGAGAGATCCCTGTATATATTTTAAACAAATGAATATTCTAGTTGCACTCTTTCATTCAACTCTTTCCCTCTTTTATTTTTACTGTGTATGGATTGTGTGGAGTCAGCAATCAAGAGACACTTGCTGCCGCCAGCCCCCCCCCCCCTTTCCACACACACAGGCTGTGTAGTATGTCAGTACGTGGGTGATGTGCCAGACCTCAGAGCCGATGAACCTGAGAGGGATTTTAATTGTCTGTAAAAGCTCCCAGCGCTGCACTTTACTCTTTCATCTCACATCCTCTTCCTCCCACTCCTGATTTACACTCTTTTGCTCTCTCTGTCTCACAGCCCCCCCCCTCCCCCCCTGCTCTGTGTGTGTGTGTGTGTGTGTGTGTGTGTGTGTGTGTGAGAATGTTAGCGATCTCAGACTGGAGACCTGTTACATCCTTGTTACCTAAACTAAAAGTCGTCTGTTGGGCTTTTCCTCCCGATCCTACTGGCTTATCAGGGCGGAGCTTGTTTCCGGTTTCCGTAACCTGAAGCGAGCAGTTTACCTCCTGGATTATCTGCTGGTCCATCATAGGTATTTTTTATTCTCAGTATTTTTTTAACTGGTAACCATTTATTCGGCTGGTGGACAGAGGGCCAGGGCAAGGAGGGAGTGTAACAGGGATTCAAACCCACAATCATGAGCCCAGCACCTAAACCACGACGTCAATAAATAAAAAGCAGTGTGGAATGGTCTGAGGCTGGGACCCACTGGGTCATGAAGATCACAAGCATATGTGAACCACTCCACCGAAAGTAGGCTCTTGCATCCAAAAATGTGCTTTTTACACAGTCAGACAGAGGAATCCCAAAGCTGCAAAATGTAGCAAAAGGTTTGTCAATACCTTGAAAACTGACCGAGCTATGCCATTTCTTGTGTCAGCATTCAACTAAAAGTTTCACAAGACGTTTTAGCACAAAGATTGCCCTTCTTCCAAGAGCATTATTCCCTCGGTACCAAACATTTTTATGCACCTTGTTACGTATGCCAAATGGATTCCATCCCGGACGAGCCCCCAATTTTGCGCCGTATGCCAAATAGATTCAATCCCGGACGGGCCGCCAATTTTGTTACACATGGAATTGAGAAGATGGCAGTTGCCCCATGAAACCAGCAAAGCACGACAGACCATGACATAATCTATATACAATTTAATAATATGAACAAGAATAGTATCTTGCATCTTAGAGCTAAACAACATACAAATTAAACAAAGGATCCCATAGTCACCAAGCACCTGCAGCATGGGAAATTCAAGAGACGGCCGCGCGCTGGCGGGGTAAGGCTTGGAATCCCGCATGTTGAAACAAACAAATGATGAACAGTCTCGCGTGGACTGTGGGTGAATGTGGATGATGGATTTTGGCGATGAAATCCCGAACGACGAAACTTGGGTGATGCGTGTTCTGCCTTGGATGAAATGATCCGCCGCGATGAGTTTCCTAGGATCATCCATGCACCCAAGAGACTCCTTAGGTGATCTGTGTCAGCTGAAGAGACCCGAATATAGATTCCCTAAAGCTTGGGAATATTCTATTCTGGAAAATTCCAAATCACCTGACCCGCCACCAGGGCGCATGCGCAACTAGGTCTATGCTGAAAGTTTCTCTAATGGAAAGTTCCAGACCCAATTCGACCATGCAGGCAAAAAAAAGCCAACCGTGACCCAAAAACAGCTGAGCAATGTTTATACATTCTTTACAGCACACTAACTCAACGTTTATACATTCATTATTTTTCTATTTACATTCATACAAATATTTACATGCCCATAACAACCTCAGCCATATTAACCTTTAGAAAACATGTCTAGGAAAAGTTTTAGTAAGATATAAGAGAAATCATCCTCATTTTAATCTTACAGGCCCTTTTTAAACCGATCAGTCAAGATGGTAACCCCCAAAAAATGAACAAAAAAACCAGACTATTTTTTTTTTTCATTTCTGTTTATTCCAATAAGATCAGTATGTATCTTTTCGACCATTACATAAAGGTTCAAATGCCTTCAAATGATACTGATTGAAAAAAAAAACTCTGTCAGGTTTAAACAATCACACTGAAATTAAGAAAACTGTATATAAGAAAACTCTCTGGTCTCTTCATACAAGTAAGCTTCAACTCTGTCCTTATTATTATTATCTTCATCTATATCCTGCTCAGCAGAAAGCATCATCACAAATACAACAAACTGACTGATCACACTTTTAATAGATGCCTCTTCTTCATCAACACAGCTGGCATCATCAGTTTGTTCATCTGTAAAAAGGAATGGAACATTTAAGTACTTTTCAGGTCTTGACCAATTTTCGTACAAAACTAAACAACCAACGATCCAGTATGTCCAGTCCAGACAAGATTACACACAAATCAAATACAGTCTGCCTCCTACTTACGAAATCTCCTGGGTACAAAAATTCTGGGTTACGAAGAACATTTTCCTAAGTTTTCGTCCCCGGGATACAAAAACAACCTCTTTTACGAAATGCGCCATTCAAAATTCAAACACGCCAATCAAAATTTCTCACGATGGGCGAGTTGCTCTCTCATTGTCTGTCTCCCAACATCCCACCCCGCTGGCCTCCCATTGGCTAGGAGGGATGACGCAGCTGAACCTCCTGTACCCATACTTCCTGTTTGTCACACGCGTGAAGGAGAGTTGACTGTTGGCTTGTTTTGAGATTGATCATGCAGCATTATGTTTCGTTATCGCCAAAACCTCTCTAACAATTGGGACGATATTGAAACAGAAGGAGACCTTAAAGCGGAAATACAGTGACTGAGGCGATTATTTCGGCACGGTATTAAAACAGTGCTCCATGGGAGAAGACCTCTGATCTCGCAAGGAAACAAGTTAATATTGAATGAGGACTTCTGATCTTTCAAACAGGTACTGTAATTCCACTTTAAATAAAACATCCCGTCCATTTAAACATTTAAGTAGAATTGGTCTGTCAGCTGTTGCGTGTGTGTGTGTGTGTGTGTGTGAGAGAGAGAGAAAGAAAGAGCAAGAGATAGAGACAGGAGGCTTAATGCTTTAGTTTTTATTTTAGTTTTTTTAAGTTGTTTAAATGTGGCGCATTCCTCAAGGAATCAAGTTAAAGTTGAGTTTGGACCTCTGATCTGTCAAGCAGGGAATGCACTTTGAATTCCAAGTCTCGTCCTGTTTGTGGGCGTGTCCCACAGAGCCACAATAAACATTTAATGTGTATACAATACACATTTAATGCGTACTGTATTGTGTATGTGTGTGTGTGTGTGAGAGAGAGAGATGGAAAGAGACAGGTGTGTGTGTGTGTTAATAAAAATGTCTAATAATGGTTTAATTAATAGATGTTAATAAAATGTATAAATGGTTTAATGAATAATTTTCTTTTACTTTTAATACACATTCATACAAAATTGGTGAACTTTTATCATTTTTAAAAGGTTTATGGGGTAGTCTTGGGAGCCTTGGAACGAATCAGGCATTCAACATGTAAAATGCGCCCCCTACTTATGAAACTCCTGCGTTGCAAAAAAGGCTTTGGAACGGTTTAATTTCGTAAGTAAGGTGGCGACTGTAATCAAAAAGATTTCATAATCAGATTTAGCATGCAGATAAAGATACTCACCAGCAAAATAATCTTCAAGAAAGCTAAGCATTCCGGCATTTTCAAAGCCCAATTCCTGCATTGAATTTAACATCTATAATAATGCTGTTAGACATTACAGATGACATTCCACTCTCCTTTTCCAGAAATTGTGTATTCACAATCTTAAGAATAAACTTAATGACTGTTATTGAAGAGAAAATCAGAGATAAATTCTGCATGTAGGAAACCGGAAGTTAACATGTTGTTAACACTGCGCATGTGCAAGCCCGAGCTGACCAATCAGTGTGCTTGTTTCAGATCTTCCTTAGCAACTGAGGAATCTTCCTTAGCCTGCATTGTTTATGAACGTATCGCCTTTATAACCTTTATTTTATTCGCTGAAACAGATGGGAGCTCATTTTAATATCAAAACAGTATCCAAAATGGAAAGACCACTTCACGGCTGTTCTTCTGGTTTATGGATTACAGACGCTCCCTGACTTACGTTTTTAATTGGTTCCGGACGGGCGAACGTAAGTTGAAAGGGAACGTAAGTTGTTACAATGACGTATGATGCCCATACTGTAGTATACATCCATAAATACCATTACCGTATCTCATAAAACACCCCTAAATCAATTATTGTAAAATAATATCAAATATATCAAATATCAACATTAATTTGAAATAAATTCAAGCAAAATAATTTAAAATTCATAAATTTTAATCAAGTTCACTCATCAATCATCAAATATCAAATACAGTATCAAATATAACCTTTAACTTTCTCTATGATGTGATCTTTCTGCTTGTAAATGGTTCCAATGGTCACATGACATGAAGCTGAGCCGACTCACTTTACAAGCTTAAAGCAGCCAATCAATGCTTACAAATATACGAGGCACTCGATACCAAAAGTAGTGCACCTTCTGAAAGTAGTTTACTTGCTTGAAACAAAGCGTGGTTTAGGCGGACTTCCGGCTTTCAAGTGAGCCAGGACTTCGTTGTACTCGTTTAGCACTCAACCTGCACTGTGAATCACCAGCAGAGCAGAGAGTTCTCTCTTTCCTGGATTTTGGTTTTCATATTACAGCTCTCTTTGCTTAACTGAGTATGCATGGTAGATTGTGCCGATCCGAGCAGATAGTTAATTCATCTCTGTGTATGAGACTTGCACCCATGCTAGTAGGCTTACGCTTTTGACCAACCATATTTGCTTCGGGTTACAAAAGTCCGAAAAACAGTGTAAACACAAAGATCACAGAGATGTCGTCTTAACGCAAGGGTAACACGCTATATAACTGAACTGGGAAGAAAGAGGGGCACGTTCAGTCTGTTGTTTGTAAACAATGGACGCAACATCATTACATCAACGTACTACGTAGTAGGTACGTCTAAACTTAAAATTAGATTTTTTTTTTTAATTTTTACAATTTAAAAAAAACTAAAAGCGAAAAAACGGAAAACGAATGAACACTGTATAGTGTGTCTTGTACCAAACTTGGTGAATAATTGCAACGAAAACCAGTAAGTTTTGCTACTGTTTTTATCTAGTTTTATGAGGGTACTCACCAGAAAAATGGGGAAAAAATACATTTTTCATGAGTTTGTCAATTTCACGTGAGCAAGGGATAGTTGAATATTTGTTTTAATGGTTTATGCAAAAATCCGAATTTCGATAAAAATGGACCATTTTTTACTTTTCTAGCATTTATCTCAAAACTGGTCTGTGTGACAAGCGTCTACTTTCGGTGGACACCTCACATGTCTGTCATGTGAGACACTTTTGGCTCATGATGACAGGGAGGCATGGGGTCAGACCTCCTATAAGAGTATCTCTCAGCCGTCCCAGTGATGACATCCTTGTGTGTGTGTTTATTTATTTATTTGCCAGGGATTTCATGTACAAACCACAGTGCTACTCTACCCAGGTCAGACTCCGTCACACAGCTCGCCCATTCTGTGATGTCATGGTGTGACTTTTCCCTGCTTTTTCTGTGATGACATGTCTCACACTCTCTGTGATGAAACCCAGAGATGTAAGAGTATGAACCTTTTTAAAAAGGGGTTCAGAAATAGTGTTTTTATTTCCTTGTCTGTGTGTCTGTTGTACAGGACGGTGTGAGATTGATCCGCAATGGTGCAGCAGTACCAATCCCCTGTTCGTGTTTATAAACACCCCTTTGAGCTGGTGATGGCGGTGAGTAACACCTTCTATATCTTTAGTTTTCCGCTAATGCTACCTATCATGCTAACATTATTAAGTTTACTCACAGGTCGGGGAAGTGGATCTGTTTATGTACATGTTACTTTTAGTCAGAATACTTTTAGACTTGAGTGGGGGCGGGGCTTAGGGTTGCAGAGCGGCATTTCAGGTCAGGAAGTGATTTTGGTGGTGTTTTAAATCGTTTGAAATTTTCTAATAAAAGTATTAATCTGAACAGGAACATAAAACATAATGAAATGTGTGTGTGTGTGTGTGTGCGCATGTGTGCAGACTGCAGCCTCATTTCAGTGATCTGAGGTTGATGGAGTGTTGCGGCGTGTTGTTTTGGCAACGCCTGTTTCCTGTTTTCTCTGATAAAGTGAAATATTCTCACCTTCATAGTTTGTTTTCGATCTGTTGATCGTCTCCAACCCCCTTTGGTCAGATTTTATCCACAGGCTGCCCCTCTGTTTTTATGACACTGATCACATTCCTGAACCTGCAATGATCCCAACCTCATTCAGCTGGTGGACAGAATGTACCAGAACATCAGGCGTGTTCCAGCTTGCCCCATGTTGCTATATGAGTGCTGGGTGTTGCGAGCGTTGTACTGTTTACTTTCTTGCGCACGTGATCAGGAGGAATTATCTGTGATGCTCTCCCGATCATCTGTGTTCAGGTGGAAGGTGAAACAGAATGCTACTGATCACAGTTTGATTCATGATGTTTCGTTAGTTCACATTCTGAATTTCATGTAGTTGCCGTCTCTTCTTCTTGTATAAGCAGTTCCCATGATGTACGGTTGCTGCAGCAGGTAGTTTTTTTCATATGGTTTGTTCTGTAAAAAAATTTCCCCACAAAAGACAAATACAAGTTCAACATTACAGCCAAATTTTTATTTGTCTTTTTTCCTATTAAATATACAGCTCGCTACTTTGTGCTTCAGTTTCTGTGGCTTCAGTGCATTGCGGGTTTTTCAAAAATATTCACAGAAAAAATAGGGAAAAGTTAAGGAAAATGCCACAAAACAAGGCCAATTACCATATTCAACATAAGTTCCCAGGGCGCTTGAAAAATTGGAGTGGGTGGGTGCTTATTAAAATGTTACCAGCGGAGTGGAACGGTAACTGCTTATTACCATCGAAGTGGAAAACATGAATAATAACAGAACAATAAAACAGTTTTACTGGTACTTAGGTTATTCATTTTGTGGCATCAACCAAACTACTTACATGAAAGCAGCATAATTTAAAAAAAAAGACCCCTTACTTTTCCCAGCCGGTGCTGTTCCTTTCCCTAGAAGTAAAATCGAGCCAATCAACACGAATGTCAACTTTAGCACATGGTACGTTGAACCAATCAACACGAACAGAAACAAAAGCACATGGCCAGGAACTTTAAATTTATGAAGTTAGTGAACAGGAGAATCGGGTGAAAAAGCCTCATCACTTTCGTTCCATTCATTCAGAGCATCCCATAGTTTTGCTGAAGCAGTTTCTAATGGTTCATAAGTTGTTGGACATTGAACAGATTTATTAATTAAACCATTATTAAACATTTTTTATTAACGCACACACACAGCACAGTCTCTGTCTCTCTCTGTCTCGCTCACACACACAAAACTCTCTCTTGTCTCTGGTGATTTTTGCCGAATGCGGGCTCCGCGGAATTACAGTACCTGTTTGAAAGATCTGAGGTCCTGATTCAATATTAACTTGTTTCCTTTTGAGATCGGAGGTCTTGTCCCATGGAGCACTCTACTTTTCATGCCTCCTTCTGCTTCAATATCGTTCAGAAATAATCGCCTCCATCACTGTATTTCTGTTGTTAAGATCTCCTTCTGCTTCAATATCGTCCCGATTGTAGACGACTCCTGCATGATTTCGCTCAACCACATCCCACTTTCGTATTTCTTTATTATCTGCTGCTTCACTTTGACTGATAACGGAGCCCGCTTCTTTTCTGTGTCACTGGGAATCACTTTCTTGGGGTCTATGATGGATAACGAAATATAATGCTGCAATGATCAATCTCAAAACAATCCAACAGTCCTGTTCAACTCTCCTTCACGTGTGTGACAAACAGGAAGTATGGGTACAGGAAGTATAGGTACAGTTCAGCTCCCTCCTGGCCAGTGGGAGGCCAGCGGGGCGGGATGTTTGGAGACAGCCAATGAGAGAGCAACTCGTGAATTGTTTGGACATTTAAATTTTTGAATGGCAATTATTATTCAATTATTATTCCAGTACAGTCTTCTTCTTTTCCTTTCGGCTTTTCCCTTCAGGGGTCGCCACAGCGAATCATCTGCCTCAATCTCACCCTATCCTTTGCATCTTCTTCTCTTAAACCAACGACCTTCATGTCCTCCTTCACCACATCCATGAATTGTCCCTTTGGTCTTCCTCTAGGCCTTCTGCCTGGTAGTTCCAACCTCAGCATCCTACTACCAATATACTCACTATCCCTCCTCTGTACATGTCCAAACCATCTCAATCTAGCCTCTCTGACTTTGTCTCCAAAACATCTAACATGTGCTGTCCCTCTGATGTACTCATTTCTGATCCTATCCATCCTCGTTACTCCCAAAGAGAACCTCAACATTTTCATCTCTGCTACCTCCAACTCTGCCTCCTGTCTTTTCCCCAGGGCCACTGTCTCTAAACCATCGCTGGCCTCATCACCGTCTTGTACACTTTTCCCTTCATTCTTGTCGATACTCTCCTATCACACATCACACTTTTCTCCATCCATTCCAACCTGCCTGCATGCGCTTCTTCACCTCTTTTCCACACTCTCCATTGCCCTGGATTGTTGAGCCAAAGTACTTATATATATATATATATATATATATCATGGTTGTTTTTTTTTCGTAACCTGGATTTTCCGCATTGAGAGGTTTTTGTAAGTAGAGGGCCGACTGTACATATATGGGTGGTCTTTGAGATACGAACAAGTTCCGTTCCTATGACTCGTCGTAAACTAGAATCTCACGCAAGTCGGATTTGTACCCCTAAATATCCCCTAAATCTCTAATTAACTATCCAAATACACGTATTATACTTCGTATTCATGGGAAAACAATACTGTTAGCCGTCTTCTCCTCCCTAGAGATGTAGATCCGATTAGGCAGCCGCTTCCAGAATAATCCAGTTTCATCCACGTTAAAAACTTGCTCCGGAAGATATCCATCCCCCAAATAATCTTGGCTAGATCATCCAGAAAAGCTTTCGATTCTGATTTCTTTTTTGTGGCCATGATGTGAAAAAGAAGCACAAACACACACAATCTACACTATGACGTGTCTCAAGACAAAATGAACGATGCTGATGAGCTTGTAGGACCAGTAGCACTGTGTAGCTGTGTATTCATACGCGCTCTGCATCAAAAACTAGTCCATGTCATAAGAGCTTATGAAAAGAGCGGCGTAACTTTGAATCCTCTATTTTCTGACATACAAATATTTAGTGGCGTTGTAAGTCGAGAACCACGTAAGTTGAGGACCTGTGTGTGCATATATATATATATATATATGTGTGTGTGTGTGTGTGTGTGTGTGTGTATGTATATATATATATATATATATATACACACACACACACACAGGGATTTTGCGCTACTTCACGCTTCAATTCATGCGGCTTCAGTGCATCGCAGTTTTTAAAAAATAAACAAATATTCATCAAATTAAAAAATAAGGAAATTAAGGAAGAATAGAGGGGAAAGTTAAGGAAAATGCCATAAAAACAAGGCCAATTATGCAAAAGAACACAAAACAAAAAAAAAACAACCCAAAACCTCTCAACAAAACGATACGTTGTTGCATCTGTGTGTGCACGCGCCCGTATGCATGTGTGTCGTCGTCTTCTCATGTAATACCATCTGTATGTGTGTGCATTTATATTTTATTTACATTTTATGTTATTTTTTTCACATTTAATTGTTATTATAAGCATTTATAGCATTGAATATGTATTTTTTGATATTATATACAGATATACTAGTTTGGGGCAGTGGTGGTCTAGTGGTATAGGGCACTGGATCGCTGATCCAAAGGTTGGGGGTTCGAGTCCCACTCTCCACAAGGTTGTCACTGTCCCCCCCAGTGCAGCGAACTGGGTTATCAAAGGCGGGCCATGTCTCTCACTGTCTATGGTGAGAGGCATGTAAAAGAACCATTGCTGACTTTCGTAAAGAGGAGGCTGCAAAGTCGTCAGCGTGTTTCTGTCCCTTGCTAAAGGGTTGTGACAGGAAGGGCATCCGACGTAAAAACGTCTGCCAAATCAAAAAAAAACGTGCGAATCACATGATTCGCTGTGGCGACTCCCGAGTAAAAGGGGAAAAAGCCGAAAGGAAGACATATACAGATATACTAGTACATGAACATATACGTCAGTTGGAGGGTGATCCTACTTCACGGATTTCAATGGTCGTGTGGGGATCTCGGGCCCAATCATCTGCGGAAATTGAGGGATCCCTGTGTGTGTGTGTGTATGTATGTGTATATGGATGTGTATGTGTGTGTATATATATATATATATATATATATATATATATATATATATATAGGATTTTCTGAGTAGATCCTTCCGTAGGAGAGTGCTCAATACTTTTTGGTAGAGCAAATAAACAAAAATAAAAGGACAGGACAAAGACTTTCTATTGAAACTCCATTTATCACTACAGATCTGTTTCGAGGGGTGGTGAAACCATCCTCTCTCTTCAGGTGATTATAGAAGAATTTTATACCTTGTTGAATGTTCTTGTCAGAAAATCTGCTACCTCTCCTCGACACTTCCATACCTCCACCGGTATGTCATCAGGACCAACTGCCTTTTCATTCTTCATCCTCTTCAATGCCCTCTTCACTTCACCCTTACTAGTCTTTGCTACTTCCTGGTCCTCAACAGTCACCTCTTCTACTCTTTTTTTTTTCTCTCTCTCATTTTCCTCATTCATCAGCTCTTCAAAGTACTCCTTCCATCTTTCCAGCACACGTCTTTCATCAGTCAATACATTTCCCTCTCTGTCCTTAAATCACTCTAACTTGCTGCACGTCCTTCCCATCTCTATTTCGCTGCTGTGCCAACCTGTATAAATCATTTTCTCCCTCTTTATGTTCCACCCGAGCATATAAGTCTTCATAAGCGCTCTGTTTGGCCTTTGACACTGCTACCTTTGTACACACTCCTGCACTACCTCATTCCACCACCAAGTCTCCTTATCTCCTCTCCTTCCAGATGACACACCAAGTATTCTCCTACCTGTCTCCCTGATCACATTAGCTGTAGTTGTCCAGTCATCTGGAAGCACTTCCTGACCACCCAAAGCCTGTTTCAACTCCTCCTTGAAGACAACCCGACACTCTTCCTTTTTCAGCTTCCACCACTTTGTCTTCTGCTCTGCCTTTGCCTTCTTCACCTTCCTCACCATCAGCATCATCCTGTACACCACCATCCTATGCTGCCTGGCAACACTCTCACCCGCTACTACTTTGCAGTCACTGACTTCCTTCAAATTACATCGCCTACACAAGATGTAGTCAACCTGTGTGCTCCTGCCTCCATTTTTATAAGTCACCCTATGCTCTTCTCTCTTCTGGAAGAAAGTATTCACCACCGCCATTTCCATCCTTTTTGCAAAATCTACCAACATCTGTCCTTCTGCGTTCCTGTCCTGGATACCAAACCGACCCATCACTTCCTCGTCCCCTCTGTTTCCTGCACCAACATGTCCATTGAAGTCTGCACCACTGACCACTCTCACCTCTGGGGATACTCTGCAACACTTCATCTAACTCACTCCAGAATCTCTCCTTCTGTTCTCGATCACATCCTGCCTGTGGGGCATAAGCACTAACAACATTGAATATCATGCCTCCTATTTCTAACTTGAGACTCATCACTCTGTCTGACACTCTTTTCACTTCTAGAACATTCCTGATAAACTCCTCCTTCAAGATGACTCCGACTCCAGTTTTCTTCCCATCCACACCATGAAAAAACAGCTTAAACCCTGCTCCTATGCTTCTAGCCTTGCTACCTTTCCACCTGGTGTCCTGAACAGACAGTATGTCCACCTTCCTCCTCTGCATCATGTCAACCAGCTCTCTACCTTTTCCTGCCATAGTTCCAACGTTCAAAGTCCCTACCTTCAGTCCTAGACTCATGCCTTTCCTCTTCTCTGTCTGCCTACGGACACGCCTCCCGCCTCTCCTTCTTCGACGTCTTCGACCAACAGTAGTCCAATTTCCATCAGCACCCTGTTGGTTAACAGCACTGATGGCGGTCGTTGTTAACCCGGGCCTCGACCGATCCGTTATGTCATTCTTTCTTGTGATTCGCATATTTTATTTGGCATTTGTTTTACGCCGGATGCCCTTCCTGACGCAACCCTCTGCATTTATCCGGGCTTGGGACCGGCATGAGGGAGAGACACTGGTTTTTGCCCCCCCACCCCCCCTACAGCTGCATTTTTCATCTGACCACATCACATTCTCCCAATTCTCCTCTGGATCGTCCAGATGGTCTTCAGCATATTTCAGACGGGCCTTGACATGTTTTTTGTTTCGTAGTGGAACCTTTCGAGCAATGCAGGATTTCATCTCATAACGACGTAGTGTGTTAGTTATTGGCATCTTTGTGACGGTGGTTCCTGCCATCGTCAAATCATTGACCAGTTCCTGCCGTGTAGTTCTGGGCTGATTACTCACTGTTCTCAGGATCCTTTGAACCCCAGGCGGTGAGATCTTGCATGGAGCGCCACTCCTAGGGAGCTTGTCAGTGACTTCTTCCATTTTCTAATATTATTTCAAACTGTTGATCTCTTCTCCCAAAGTTGTTTACCAATTGCAGTCTTGTATTGTTTTATTGTTTTAATACTGATGATTTTGGCATTCAGCTCATGAAAACCCAAAATTCCTATCTCAAAAAATTAGCATACAGTACGCCCTTGACATTTGCAGGGGTACGGTTCCGAGCCCTCCCGCGAATCGAGATAATCTGCGAGCTCTGTACGCGGAAGTAAAACCCCATGTATGACATCACATGCGCAAATGAGCAGCCGGCAGTAAAATACTATGTATCTATTACATGCGCTAAAATATGCTTCTTAAACACATTCTACAGACAGTCTTGCTCATTAATACAGTATCAATGTAGTAAAATGTAGTCATGATTTAGAAAAACTTTTTACTTTTGTACTGTGATATTTAGAAATAAAATACAGTGATACCTCTGCTCACGAACATAATTGGTTCCCAGAAAGTGTGTGTAAGGCGAAAAGTTCATCTTCTGAACATTTATTTCCCATAAGAAACCATTAAAATGAGAATAATCCCTTCCCAGGTCCCCATAAATCATAATTTTCTACTAAATAAGCCTTAAAACTACACAAAAATATACCTTATTTTATGTATAATAAATGTGCTATTGTATTGTAATTAAAGAAATAAACTGTCCTGTATAATAAAGTAGTTTTATTTACCTTTGTGATGGTAGTTGATGGCTTGATGGAATGGAGTGGGAGGAGGAGAGAGGGAGGGACTTACTGTTTGGAAGGCTTGCTTGGAAACGCCTACTGTTTGGAAACACCCTTAGCCACACACGCACCCTTAATAGCTTCCTTGTTCTTAAGGATGGGAGCAATGGTAGACTTAGCGTACTGGTACTGGGACGCTGAGTCACACAAACGCACACCTCGTTCGTGTTTTTCAATGATCTCCGCCTGTGGTGGGGTCTTTTTCGGTCCCATAATAGCAAAAGTACACTCAATATGGTCCAAAATGTCTAGCAAACACAAACCACTTCCGCATTCAAAGAAAGGGGGTGACGAACTTTGACGCCATGAGCGTGCGTCAGCTGTTCGACTGCGTGGTTTGATTCGTCCGCCGAAAACTAGTTTGTCAGCAGAGACTATATGCTCGCAAATTTAATGTTCTTGAGGCGAAAAGTTCGTGAGCTTAAGCGTTCGTCAGCGGAGGTTTTACTGTATATAAACATTATACAGCATATACTGTTGTAAAGTACTCGTTTTAAAGTCTTTTTCAATTATTATTCCAGTACAGTCTTCTTCTTTTCCTTTCGGCTTTTCCCTTCAGGGGTCGCCACAGCGAATCATCTGCCTCAATCTCACCCTATCCTTTGCATCTTCTTCTCTTAAACCAACGACCTTCATGTCCTCCTTCACCACATCCATGAATCGTCTCTGTGGTCTTCCTCTAGGCCTTCTGCCTGGTAGTTCCAGCCTCAGCATCCTATTACCAATATACTCACTATCCCTCCTCTGTACATGTCCAAACCATCTCAATCTAGCCTCTCTGACTTTGTCTCCAAAACATCTTACATGTGCTGTCCCTCTGATGTGCTTATTCCTAATCCTATCCATCCTCGTTACTCCCTAAGAGAACCTCAACATTTTCATCTCTGCTACCTCCAGCTCTGCCTCCTGTCTTTCCCCCAGGGCCACTGTTTCTAAACCATACAACATCGTTGGCCTCAACACCGTCTTGTACACTTTTCCTTTCATTCTTGCCGATACCCTCCTATCACACATCACACCGGACACCTTTCTCCAGCCATTCCAACCTGCCTGCACACGCTTCTTCATTTCTTTTCCACACTCTCCATTGCTCTGGATTGTTGAGCCTAAGTACTTAAAATCCTCCACCTTCTTTATCTCTACTCCCTGTAACCTCACCGTTCCTCTTGGGTCCTTGTCATTCATGCACATGTATTCTGTCTTACTGAGGCTAATCTTCATTCCCCTCCGTTCCAGGGCATACCTCCACCTCTCTAGATTCTCCTGCACTTGTTCTCTGCTCTCACTACAGATCACGATGTCATCTGCAAACATCATAGTTCATGGGGAATCTTGTCTAACCTCGTCTGTCAGCCTGTCCATCACCATAGCAAACAAGAAGGGGCTGAGAGCTGTTTCCACCTCCACCTTGAACTCTTCTGTCACACCAATAGCACACCTCACCACTGTCTTACATCTCTCATACATGTCCTGCACCACTCTAACATACTTCTATGCCACTCCAGACTTTCTCATGCAATACCACAGTTCTTCTCTCGGTACCCTGTCATATGCTTTCTCCAGATCCACAAAGGCACAATGCAGCTCCGTCTGACCTTCTCTGTACTTCTTCATTAACATCTTCAAGGCAAACACTGCATCTGTGGTGCTCTTTATTGACATGAAACCAAACTGTTGCTCACAAATGCTGACCTCTGCCCTTAGTCTTGCTTCCACGATTCCTTCCCATAACTTGATCATATGGCTCATCAACTTTATCCCTCTGTAGTTGCCACAACTCTGCATGTCTCCCTTGTTCTTAAAAATGGGCACCAGCACGCTTCTCCTCGATTCATCCGGCATCTGCTCACTTTCTAACACCTTGTTGAATGTTCTTGTCAGAAAATCTGCTACCTCTCCTAGACACTTCCATACCTTCGCGGAGTTTTGAGATTTTCCGGCACTTGGTTAGCATGCTTGGTTAGGAGCTCAATGCTAGCGGTTAACGACTAGGCCCAGACGGAGATCTGATAGGCTTGGTTAGCACTGCCGGCCATACTACGTACTTGAAAATGTTCATTCCCTTCGAAAAAAGACTGATGAGCTTCATGCTCAGTTTGCAGCGCAGAGGGATCTACAGGACTGTGTTTCTGTGAAACATGGCTCGAGGAGAGTACACCCAATAAGGCGATTATACCAGCCGGCGACACGGCCTTCATCCCCTGCTATCCCAAGCGCCGGAGTTGTCGTTCGGCCCCTTCCCGCCTCGGCTTCTTTGTTAGCCGGGATGCGGCTAGCAGAGCTAGTATGCTATGGAGCCGCATCCTGCCGAACAAGCCAAATTGAGTGTGCTTAGTTATAACTTTGCAGTGTATAACTAAGCAGAGCTGACATGCTATGGTAGGCACCATATGGTAGACTGAACATTTTCAAGTAGTTTGGCCGGAAGTGCTAACCAAGCCTCTCAGAGCTCCGGGCTTAGCCGATAGCCGCTAGCAAACTGCTAGCTAACCGCTAGCATGGAGCTCCGTAGCATATAATAGATAGAAGATTATTGCATGCTTAATTGCCTGAAGCTGCTCATAGACGAGCATAATGCAAAACATGAACAAACAAATAAAACAAATTAAAATGAACAAAGAAACAATCTGACTCTTGAGAACTCCGCGACGTCGCCCTCTGGGCAGCGCCATCTTGGTTGGACACGTTACTCCTTCAATGTAAAAGGACATGAAGAGTACTGTTAAACATACTATAGAACATAAAATCTCATGCATAAACATGAACTTAGGTCCTGTACTAGAATAATAATTGAAAAAGATTTTAATACGACAGTTCAGGGAAAGTCTTATTTCTTCAGAAGAGACATCCAGCGTTTTCTATCGCTTAGCCAGAGAAAACACAGTGTTTGAGTGGTATCATAGAGCTGAACTAGTAATTAAAACACAGAAAAAAGAGGCTCATTGACAACTTGTGTACGAATGAGTAAAAAGGGGCGGAACATCAGCTCAACCAATCAGCAGAAAGGAGGACAGCCATTGGCTGAATTTGAATCACGTGCCGTGTGTGCTCCTACTTGAGAACGAAAAAGACACGCTCAACTCATCCATTGTGTTCTGATGGACAGAAGGATTTGTGTAGGCTAAGATAAATTCAGACCATTTAAATAAAGAAAAGTAAAATCAAGTGGATAAAAAGAAAAAAGAAAACTTAGTAAAGTACTGACCACCCAATGTCTGCCTTCTTCACTGGGTGAGTGGAGATTAGAGCATTCCACTCGACAGGCAGATGGTAAAACTTGCACCAGGCAAACAAAAAAGGAACAAGAGACTACCAGTCTCACGGCTGGCCACTTGGAATGTGAGGACTATGCGTCCAGGTCTCTCTGATGACCTGGAACAGATTGACGACTAAAGGAAAACAGCTATCATTGATTCCGAGCTGGGAAGACTAAATGTGGATATACAGGTCCTTCTAAAAAAATGAGCATATTGTGATGAAGTTTATTATTTTCTGTAATGTACTGATAAAAGTTAAACTTTCATATATTTTAGATTCATTGCACACCAACTGAAATATTTCAGGTCTTTTATTGTTTTAATACTGATGCTTTTGGCATACAGCTCATGAAAACCCAAAATTCCTATCCCAAAAAATTAGCATATCATGAAAAGGTACTCTAAACGAGCTATTAACCGAATCATCTGAATCAACGAGTTAACTCTAAACACCTGCAAAAGATTCCTGAGGCTTTTAAAAACTCCCAGCCTGGTTCATTACTCAAAACTGCAATCATGGGTAAGTGCTATATCAAGGCACCTCAGTGGGACGTCTGTGGGAAGGAAAAAGTGTGGCAGAAAACGCTGCACAACCAGAAGAGGTGACCGGACCCTGAGGAAGATTGTAGTGAAGGGCCGATTCCAGACCTTGGGGGACCTGTGGAAGCAGTGGACTGAGTCTGGAGTAGAAAAATCCAGAGTCACCGTGCACAGGCGTGTGCAGGAAATGGGCTACAGGTGCCGCATTCCCAGGTGTTGGTCCACTGTGTTTCATCAAGGGCAGGGTCAATGCAGCTAGCTATCAGGAGATTTTGGAGCACTTCATGCTTCCATCTGCTGAAAAGCTTTATGGAGATGATTTCATTTTTCAGCATGACCTGGCACCTGCTCACAGTGCCAAAACCACTGCTAAATGGTTTACTGACCATGGTATTACTGTGCTCAGTTGGCCTGCCAACTCTCCTGACCTGAACCCCATAGAGAATCTGTGGGATATTGTGAAGAGAAAGGTGAGAGACACCAGACCCAACACTGTGGATGAGCTTAAGGCCGCTATCGAAGCGTCCTGGGCCTCCATAACACCTCAGCAGTGCCACAGGCTGATTACCTCCATGCCACACCGCATTGAAGCAGTCATTTCTGCAAAAGGATTCCTGACTAAATATTGAGTGAACAACTGAACACAATAATTTGAAGGTTGATTTTTTTTTTTTGGTTTGCTTTGTTTTTTAAATCGGAGGAAATATGCTAATTTTTTGAGATAGGGAGTTTTGGTTTTTTACTTTTTTTGCCAAAATTATCAATATTAAAACAATAAAAGGCTTGAACTACTTCGGTTGTGTGTAATGTATCTAAAAATATGTGAAAGTCTAATGTTTATCAGCACATTACAGAAAATAATGAACTTTATCACAATATGCTAATTTTTTGAGAAGGACTAGTAGATGTGTGTGTGCGCGCACGCACGTGTGTGTGTGTGTGTGTGTATCTCTTTTTCTTTATGTCTGCTTTTCTTATTTTGTTGTTTTTTTTATCTTTACTCTCTCGTAAATGTCAAACTTGCTTTGACTTTTTTTTTGGGGGGGGTGTCCATTCTTTTTACATTTCTTTCTTCCATCAAAATTTACTGGTTTTATCTGTTTTTGTTCTTTTTTTGTAAAACACAAGCTATCTGTTTATAAATACAGTTATTTATCTTACAGTACAGTTCTGCCACTGGAGACTCCTTCTATGAAATTTTAAAGAAATGTTATGTTATTGTTTGAATTTGACCAAGTCACATAATTTATTATTGTTATTATTATTATTATTATTAAGTCTGAAAGTTTCTCCTCTTGATTCTAATGGAGCTACAGATGGGCTTGGCATCAGATTGCTACTGTGGGGGTGAAATGTGCTGGTGTTTTCTTACTCTGATGGATCGAGTTTGCGTTGTATTTAGTTATTGTTGAGAAAGCAGAAGAGTGTTTGGGTGGCACACAGAGTTTCTGTAGAAATAGTTTCTCTAAATGTTTCTCGTCTCTTCGGCGTGGAAGAGTTTAATTCTCCTGCTGGGCATCACACCAGCTGGCTGCAGATCAGAGATATGGAGAAGTACTTTTCCTTTCCTTCCCTCTTTCACTGCAGCATTATCTCACACACACACACACACACACACACACACACACACTGCTTGTGTTCTCAGGAACAGCAAAATGCCTGACTTTGCATGGACTGCACTCAAGTCAAGTGTCAAGTTTATTTCTAATAATCTTAACGTTCAATAATAGTAATAACATGGTATTATTATTATTTTTATTATTAACAATAACAGTTCCTAATATTAATAACAACAGCACTGTTAAACTTCACCCCTAGCTTTGAACACCATATTGAGCACCGTCCAGGCAGGAAATGAAAAGCAAATTTCTTAGTGAAGCACTGGTGGCCAGCTCTGGTTGCCTAGGTAACCCTCTTTCTTGCATGTATACCATTTCATTGAAATGTTTCCGTTTGAAACCGTGAGTAATGAACAGCTCATTAATAAATGTATTATTATTATTATTATCATCATCATGTGGCCAGTACAGGGACTCTTGTGCAGCATGAACCAGGATGAATGTGAACATCCCTTAAAACGTGGATCCAAACATGGTGTTTCTGGGTAAAGTGCGCAGCAGGGTCATTTCATATGAACTCAACCAAAGTTGGAACATGTTCCCGAGTGACCGACTCTGATTTGGCTCAAGTTTATTTTGGAGATGCGATTAACCCATGAAACATTTTAAACTTAACAACAACGGGCTACAGAAATTGAGTGCCATGCCCCCTTTTTGCTCTCGCCAATCGCAGACTTTGTGTTCATTGCTCAGATAGAAGCCTCTCCAAATTAAATTTGAGCCAAACCAAAGTTGGTCACCTGGGGACCTCTGGTTGAGTTCATATTGGAATGACCCTGTCGTCATAAGCTGCTCTGTCATGTTAATGTGGGCGGGGTCTTTAAACATGTGTGTGTGTGTGTGTTGTTTCCAGACTGAGCATCATTTAACTTCTTCCTTGTTGGACTTTTTGTGGTGATTTCTCTATCTAATGTAATGACACTGAATACCGGGTGTTTTCTCCTTTAGCATTGAGGTCATGACCTTCCACGAGGAGATGCTAGTTATATTTTTCCTCCTTAGGAGGCAGGAGTCAGTGAGGCGGAATCATTTGCAGTGCAAATCCAGAGCTTTCACTGCACAGTGGCACTAATGGGGCGGGGGAACAGTGACTCATGGCAAATGAGTTCTGCATCCTCTGGGGCAATGATGCGGAGGCTCTGTACACTGATAGGTTTATTTGTGTGTGTGTGTGTGTGTGTGTGTGTGTGTGTGTGTGTGTGTGTTGTTTAGTTACAGTGCTGAGCAAATCATATGACTTTGTTCCAACAAGTTCTGCCTCTGCCTTAAGGATATGGGTATGTTTTAGGGGTGTGGCTTGAAACCCTTTGCATGTGGTGTTCTAATAGAAAAAGAATCATTTAATAAGGTGTTGTCACGGACACCATCCTCTACCGAGCGATTGCAGTTCACGCTAAAGCTTTATTCTGACACTGGAGACCTCTTCCCTGAACTTTAAATCCATGGTGTCCCCAACCTCTGGGCCGCGAATCGGTACCGGTTCATGGATCAGTTGATACCGGGCCGCACAAGAAATAATATATTATTTCCTTTTTTTAATTATCTGAGTCTGAACGATCTTTTATTTTGAAAAATGACTGGATTCTCGTGGCTACGTCTCGGCCATTTGAGCGCGAAAATATACCCCACAAGAAAAATGAATAAGAAACAGAAGTCTTTAGAAAGCTTCTTTTTGAAAAGGGAAAGGCTCAGTGTAGAGACAGAAGAGCCTAAGACTTCCAAAAAAAACAAAAAAAAAACAAAGGTTTTAACAAACAGTATCAGGAGTCCAACATATGAAATATAAATTTATTGTTACAGGTATTCCCACACACCAAGCCTGCTCTATATAATAGGCGGTGAGCGGGACGAATGAGGCGATGAAGCCTTCAAAACTTAAAAACTGGCTCTGTGGGGACGGTGCATGAACAGTGGCATTTGGACATGTTTCTAACATTAGCCGGGATTTTGGGTGAGGCTGAACTTGAGCCTTCACCCTTCCAAATTGTGCACCACCTTGTCTTCTCTTTTTGAAGAGTAGACGGGACATAAGCCGCACACTACGGGTCTCTTTCTCTCCCATTAACCCCCTGATGGGCTCGTCTCATTACAGAGAAACAAGCCCAGGGCAGACATTGATTTAGCGTTATGGCGAGTTAAATTTTTCGTGCACTTTTTATTAATTTTTGTGGCGTATCTGTATCTTATTTTGAAGGTATGTTTAAACATTACCATAGCAACAAGAGTCAGTGTTAGGTCAATGGTCACCTGCCTTGGGTCCCTGCCTTCTGCTTGCGTACATGTGAGTTTCAATGTGAATTTTGAATTTTTTATGAATATTTATTTATTTTTTTTTTAATACCGCGATGCACCGAAGACCGTGAAGTTCAAATCACGAAGTGGCAAGGGATGAGTGTATAAACATGCAGAAACCTTATCTGACGGTTCAATCTGGCAACTTTTTTTCAGATGTTGAAAAATAACACTCGTGGAGTGTTTAATAATAAAAAATAATGCCGTGTAGGTATATTTAGATAATGGAGGAAGAAATGTAGAATTGCAGGCTCTTGTCATTTATTTATTTTTCCAAATTTTTTCCAAGTAATTTTTTTTATTTATTTTTTTTTCAGGCAGTGAGAGTTACCAGAGATTTTGATATACTCATGTTATGTTGTCAGCGCAATGTTACAAGGAAGCTGCTAATAAAGTTGCATAAGAGCACACCGTGGATTCACATTTATTATTATATTTACAATATCTATCAACATTTACACATACACACACACACACACACACACACACCCCCCCGGTCCACAATAAATTGTCAAGAGTTGACCGGGTCCGTGGTGAAAAAAGGTGGAGGACCATTGGTGTACATCTCTGCACGCCCTGTTGCTATAGAAACGATGGTATGATGGTGGTGGGATAATGAAAGCTGCGACACCTACTAGTCCTTCTCAAAAAATTAGCATATTGTGATCAAGTTCATTATTTTCTGTAATGTACTGATAAAAATTAAACTTTCATATATTTTAGATTCATTGCACACCAAATGAAATATTTCGGGTCTTTTTATTGTTTTAATACTGATGATTTTGGAATACAGCTCATGAAAACCCAAAATTCCTATCTCAAAAAATTAGCATATTTCATCTGACCAATAAAAAAAAAAAACGTGTTTTTAATACAAAAAAGTCAACCTTCAAATAATTATGCTCAGTTATGCACTCAATACTTGGTTGGGAATCCTTTTGCAGAAATTACTGCTTTAATGCGGCGTGGCATGGAGGCAATCAGCCTGTGGCACTGCGGAGGTGTTATGGAGGCCCAGGATGCTTCGATAGCGGCCTTAAGTTCATCCACAGTGTGGGGTCTGGTGTCTCTCAACTTTCTCTTCACAATATCCCACAGATTCTCTATGGGGTTCAGGTCAGGAGAGTTGGCAGGCCAATTGAGCACAATCATACCATGGTCAGTAAACCGTTTACCAGTGGTTTTGGCACTGTGAGCAGGTGCTAGGTCGTGCTGAAAAATTAAAATCTTCATCTCCATAAAGCTTTTCAGCAGATGGAAGCATGAAGTGCTCCAAAATCTCGTGATAGCTAGCTGCATTGACCTCATCCGTAAAAAGTACTTTGGACCACAAGCAACAGTCCAGTGCTGGCTCTCTGTAGCCCAGGTCAGGCGCTTCTGCCGCTGTTTCTGGTTCAAAAGTGGCTTGACCTGGGGGGGAATGCGGCACCTGTAGCCCAGTCCACTGCTTCCACAGGTCCCCCAAGGTCTGGAATCATCCCTTCTCCACGATCTTCCTCAGGGTCCGGTCATCTCTTCTGGTTGTGCAGCATTTTCTGCCACACTTTTTCCTTCCCACAGATGTCGCACTACTGAGGTGCCTTGATACAGCACTCTGGGAACAGCCTATTCGCTCAGATTTCTTTCTGTGACTTACCCTCTTGCTTGAGGGTGTCAATGATGGCCTTCTGGACAGCAGTCAGGTCGGCAGATGCACCCCTGATGTGCAAAACTGTATTTATATCCCCCAATCAGTAAAAGACCTGTGGCTTGTGGATTCATATAAAAAAGGTTTGGCATTGCAGTGCAGATTGTTTATACAGCTTTGTGAAAGAGGAAGGAAGTGGATTTGAAAACAAATGCTGAATTTCACTGTCGAGGACGTGATCACTAGGGGGTGGGGGGTAGAGGTGTTGTTTCTCTTGTACAGCTTATGTTTTTGTACACTCAATGTTTATTAATTTGAGTTGTTCCATATTTCCTGATGTCTGCTCCACTATTCATCACCTTTCTTTCTCATTTTTATTCAGTAATTAATAATAATAATCACACTTTTGTAGAATATAAACTCGGTCTTGATATCATGTTGTGTATCTTCCTTTTTCTCTCCTTTATTGCATCTTTATTCCTTTTTTTCATCTTTGATATCTGATCAGCCCTTTTGTTCCTGTTCCCATCTCAGTCCGATGCTGAAGCCGTGCACTATACTGGTTCCGTCCCTGATTAATAACCACAGCCGCACTACACACAACACGAACCTATGGAACGGACTGTATCATCCTGTCTGGGACGTGAGGTTAAAATAATTTCGGTGGGATTAACCAAAGAATGCAGAATTAGCACTTAAAAGATGAGAAAGGATCAGCTCTAGGTCATGAACAGGAAGCGGCATTCCAGATGAAGATCAAAACTGTGCCATAAGACTCATGAGAAACCGATAAGAATTTGTTTGTCGATGTCCTGAAGAGGAATCACATGACTCGATATGTTCAGCATGTGTTTTATGATGAGTGCCTAAAAGCACAGTAAAACAAAACAGCGATGCTGCACCCAGGTCACATGTTTCATCCAGCGTCCTTGTGACAACAGGGTAAAAGGTTGAGTTTGTTAATTTGATGCTTTTTCTCAAGTTCTTGAAATGAACTCGATGCTCATTGGTTCATATCAGGTCAGGGTGCTGAAAATAACTACAGCGGAGCCTCGGTATTTGAACGCTTTAGAGTCCAACCAAATAAGAGTCTGAACAAAAAATTTGGGATTTTATTGTCCCAGAGATCAAACAAAAATCGGAAGTTGAACTTGAAAAATTTGTGAGAGAAAAACGAGACCGAGAGGGAGGAAAAGTGCACGACTTCCGGAAGTTGTTACTTTGTATCACCTTGTTAAAGCTAGCTCTGTTCTGGGGAAGTCCGGAAGTTATTTATATGTATCACCCTGATAAAGCTAAGCTAAAACACTAGCAGCAATGTGAACACCTTTAACGATGAGGTCATGAGCCACTTTCATAAGGTTTTGAAAAGGCAGAAACAGGCCACGTTAGAAATGTTCTTCAAGAAAAGAAAGAAACTTCCTGAAGAAGAGTCATCCATGCAAAATGGTAGCAAGAGAAAAAAAAACACCTTTGGCTGATTTACCTGAAGCTGTTATGGAAGGGAATCCTCCTCTTCTCTCAATCTCCGACATTTACGTATGCCAACTGCTCACCACCACAAAGGTAAAAATTCTTATTTTAGTGTCTTATGGTCTCTTTTGTGAGACACACTGGTCTGCTCAGTGGAATCAGGTGTGTGTGTTTAGCACTCCACCCGCGTGTGGCAGCCACGCCCCCTACAACGTGCAGAGAGACAGTTAGAGCGACCAAAACCAGAGTCTCTCACAACACAGCCCATGACATAGTGCACTGTATTCAATAATTTTTTCACTTAATTTGAGGACCTATCGCAGGGGTCGGGAACCTGTGGCTCTTTCGATGACTGCATCTGGCTCTCAGATAGATCAGGTGGCCTTTCTTAACAGAACAACGAATACATAATTTCACTGTCATTTAAATAAAAATACCAAAAAACCATCAAATAAAACAAAAGCAGATGAATAAATCTCACGCATTTTAAGTCTATACATTTATTTTCAATGCCACGTCACTGTGGCGTGCAGCGGAGAGATAATCCTTTCTGTACGCCAGTATGAAGGCGGGTCCGATACCTTGAAACTCTTAATTTTATTGGATTATAACAACAGCCACAGACTGCGAGTGTTGTTTTTGAGTAAAGAGGTAAATTTCCCTCGTTTTTGATCAGCTCATTTGCATGAAGCCAAGCACAGCTGGCAAGCAAACACAAATGGCCAGACTTGGAAAAACTTCAACCCGCAGACCAGCTGATTGCCAAAACTTGGGGCACGCTTCTTGTCACATAAGCAATACAGTGCGAGTCCTGTCGTATTGGCCATGTTTGGCTCCACATGTGCATGGAAGCAGTCCTTCTCACCTGAAAAACATCAAGACCAACCTGTGGTCACATGTAATAAATAGATTGAAGCCTAAAAGCCTGCATGAAGCTGAACCTCACCATGTATCAACCAGACTACAAAGCCATCAGCAACACCATGTACACCAGAAGTCGCATTAATAGTAAAAAGTACTTTTCTTATTAATAAATAACTTCATTATGACAATATTGTTTAAAATAAATTCAGAGTCTTATTATACTCTAAAATTGTTGGTCTTCTTTTTCAATTTAGTTGTATTCAGTGTGTGTGTGTGTGTGTGTGTGTGTGTATGTATATATATATATATATATATATATATATTATAGCTCTCAGAGGATTAGATTTTAAAATGTCTTTTTTTTTTTGCTCTCTTAGTCAAAAAGGTTCCCGACCCCTGACCTATGGTATGAGTTACAGTACCATTAACTTCTGTTCAAAAGATGACGGAACGGATTAAGACCATTTACATTATTTGTAATGGGAAAAGCGGATTCATAATTCGAACAAATCGGAATCCAAACAGCCGTATGGAACGGATTAAGTTCGATTACCGAGGCTCCACTGTACTTTGATTCATTTTTGTATGTAAAAACATTTTTTTCATGATATGACATCACGTCCTGTTTGGCCAGTTCACAATCATGTTAAAAATGTAACGTTCATGGATCAGCAGTTCGAGAAACGAGTTGCATCTTCATGTTTTGATGCTGTTCACCAAATCTTGCCATTATTGATTTATTTGATTTTGTTCGGATTTTATTTAATTTTTTCTGGGGACAAATCAAAATTGCGCCCTCTTGTTTCACCGATCAGAAATTTGTCACATCACTGCGACTTAGACAGGATTATTTGAACGTTCTGGGTTGCGACACAGAACACCACCTGGAGGTGGAATTTCAATCATGTCATTCATTTATTAGGTTTGATTGGAACACACTTGTCCTGTTTGTTGAAACGCCATTGAATTCTTGATGTACCATATCATGGGCTAAAACACCATTAGTGACAAACTGAAAGGAAGTTTTAGGAACAGCGTCTGAAAAATCCAGTCCGGCAGAAATGAAGATCGTGGTATCAAACTTGGTGCGCAGGGATGGTAGATGGAGGTTGGTTAGTTGGTGGCGCAAGAGCGTTGCGCAATGTACTCCAGAGGACGGTCTCAGCTAGCTGTTGGCTAACGGAGTCCATGGAATGTTCTATGTGGTTTCTGTACAGTCATTCTAAAAGGGAACATGTCTAAAATCAGCTCTGGAAGCTTGTGTGTGCGTGCTTGTCTCTCCCCCTCCCGGGCAGCTGATGTTGAGGGTGATGTAGACAGTGCAGTAATGTACAGTAGGCCCTCAACATTCTTGGGGGTTCAGTTACGAGCCCTCCCGCGAATCGAGATAATCCGCGAGTTCTGTACCCGGAAGTAAAACCCCATGTATCACATCACATGCGCTAATGAGCAGCCGGAAGTAAAATACTATGTATCTATTACATGGGCTAAAATAGGCTTCTTGAACACATTATATAGACAGTCTTGCTCATTAATACAGTATTAATGTAGTAAAATATAGTAATGATTCAGAAAAACTTTTCAATTTTTATTGATGATAAAATATAAACATTATACAGCATATACTGTTGTAAAGCACTCGTTTTAAAGTCTTTTTCAATTATTATTCCAGTACAGTACCTAAGTTAATTCTTAGAATGTTTGTGCATGAGATTTTATGTTTTGTAGCATGTTTAACAAATGATACCAAAAGGATAAACTTTATTACGCTTCATGTCCTTTTGCTTTGAACTTGGAGTAACGTCTCCAAGATGGCACTGCCTAGAGGGCAACGTCGCAGAGTTCTCAGAGTCAAATTGTTTCTTTGTTCGTTTTAATTTGTGTGTTCATGTTTTGCACTATGCTCATCTATGATCGATAGATCCTACTACATCTATGAGCAGCTTCAGCTTCGGGCAACTAAGCACGTAACTTGAGCTTATATGCTCACATGGGAGCTCAATGCTAACCGCACTCCGTTTAACAATAAGCCCAGGCAGAGTTCACAGTCTCCGGCGCTTGGTTAGCACTTCCGGCCATACTGCTTGAAAATGTTCAGTCCCTGCGAAACAAGATGGATGAGCTTCATGCTCAGATTGCAGCGCTACACGGCCTTCATCCTATGCAATCCCAAGCACCGGAGTCATCGTTCGGCCCCTTCCTGCCTGGGCTTCGTGTAAGCTGGGGTGTGGCTCACATTGAGCTGCCTACCATAGCATATTAGCTCTGCTAGCCGCAGCCCGGCTAACCAGCCCAGGTGAGCATGCTTAGTTATACACGCACAAAGATACTCCGATCTTATAGCTGTAGTAGAGTTGACCAGTCTTAGAGGAGCATAGTGCAAAACATGAACAAACAAAACAAATTAAAACGAACCAAAGCATGTTAGCTCTGCTAATAGCATGCTAGCTCTGCTTAGTTATACACACCCGAAGATACGCCGATCTCCGAAGATTACTCCGATTGTTCATGTTTTGCACTATGCTCGTCTATGATCGTTTGACCCTACAACAGCAATGAGCAACTTTAGCTTGGGGCAACTAAGCACGCAACAACTATCGTGAGCTACTATGCTATGCTAGCTCAATTGCTAACCGGCCAGGCAGAGTTCTCAGAGGCTTGGTTAGCACTTCCGGTCATACTGCTTGAAAATGTTCAGTCCCTTCGAAACAAGATGGACGAGCTTCATGCTCAGATTGCAGCGTAGAGGGATCTACAGGACTGTGTTTCTGTGAAACATGGCTCGAGGAGAGTACACCCGATAAGGCGATTATAGCAGCCGGCTACAAGGCCTTCATCCTGTGCAATCCCAAGCGCCGGAGTCGTTCGGTCCCTTCCCGCCAGGGCTCATTGCTACCTGGGGTGCGGCTCGCATTGAGCTGCCTACCATAGATTCTTAGCTGTGCTAATAGCATATTAGCTCTGCTAATAGCATATTTGCTCTGCTTAGTTATACACACCCAAAGATACTCTGATCTTATAGCTGTAGTTTGTAGCTATAGCTGTAGAGTCAACTGGTCGTAGACAAGCATAGTGCAAAACATGAACAAACAAAACAACAAATAAAACAAATTAAAACGAACAAAGAAACAATTTGACTGAGAACTCTGTTATGTTGCCCTCTGGGCAGCGCCATCTTGTAGACGTCACGTGGGTGCAAAACCGCGAATAGTCAAAGGCATACTGTACAGCAGATATCGGGTTGGTTTTTCTACCACCAACTCCCCCCACACACACACACACACACACACACACACACACACACACACACAGTGGGAGAGAAAATTCTCTCTGTCTCACGCACACGAAGATTTTGTATCATTATGTTATGTGATGCACACTTTGGCTCAGGCACGTTCTGATTCCTGGTGTGATTTTAAAGTCTCTGGTGTCTTCAGGATAGACATTTTAAAAAATGAAAAGCATAATGTATTGCTGCTCTAATGTAAATCAGAATGAGTACTGACTTAGTTAAACACTGCGTGCTAAATATATACTAAACAACCCTGTGTGTGTGTGTGTGTGTGTGTGTGAATGAGTGAGAGAGAGAGAGAGAGAGGGCCCACACTTTCACTCAGTAACACACTACACTGTTTAGCGAACATCCCACCACTCAGCGTTCATCTCAGCACAACACAAACCAACCTGCAATCAGTTGCAAAATCCACACTGCCTGCATGCAGGAAAGAAAACAAAACTTTCATGCACAATACTCGCCACAATGTTAGCATAGTATGAGGCAGCAGTTGGATGATTGGGTTATTTGTTTATCAAACAAAAGATTAACACAAAATAACAACTGTCGTTTCCTGCACACTGTCTTGAACGACCTGGACAACATCACTTCCTGTGATGTGTGATTTTGCAGTGTTCTCTTCATGATGATGGTTTTTGTTTTCAAAACACTTGTAGCTGTGTTAGCGTAGCGACAGTGTTAGCAAATTTACAGTTAATTCTGTGCTCATGCTAGCAGGAATAACCTGCTTCACATGGCATGATGTGTAGAACTAGTGATTCAAGTCTGTTGCGGCTGTGTAGAACAGCACTAGCGCCCTCTGGCATTCATTTGCTTACAGTCTTTTGTTTTGGTGCGTTATGTTCCTCGCATCATATCCTATATAGTGTCAGGTTTAATCCCATGTTCAGGAAAATATTACGAGTTCAATTATAGGTCAGAACACCCAACCCTACATTTATTGCAGTGGTTCTTAACCTTGTTGGCAGTACTGAACCCCACCAGTTTCATATGCTTATTCACCAAACCCTTCTTTAGTGAAAAATAAAATGATTTTTTTTTTTTTCAAATTCAAGACATAGGTATATGTTTTTACTGGAGCACCAAAATGAACCGTGCATTAACATCACTGTGTTCAAAGAACAAAACCAATACAATGCAACTCCCCCCATCACAACTACTTACATTTTTGTGAGGTGCACATCTGAGTGCATGCGCGAGTGCGTCTGTATGTGTGTGTATTTGTTTTATTTACATCTTATGCATTATTTTTGAATGTTTAATCGTTATTATAAGCATTTATAGTATTGAATATGTATTTATCGATATTATATGTACATATACATGTACGTATATGTCAGTCAGCACAGGGTTGATCCTACTTTGCAAATCATGCAGATAGGACGCCGACTAATATCCCGTTCCATTATATATGTGAATCCATGTTGTACATTATCGTCCGACCACTTTCTTTTTTACTCAACATAGTATGGATTAAAACATTAAGAAAGAAATCACACGACGTACCATCACAACAGTCACAATTCGACTAGTAAGCACACCAAATTTCCTGCAGCACAGATTGGCCAAGCAATGTAGCGTGATCACCTGCACCCAGTGATGGCCAAGCGGGGCGTGTCATCATGAATACAAGTCAGGTGCGTGTCTTGACCTCCACCAAACCCCTTAGACTGACTCACCAAACCCCTAGGGTTCGATCGAACCCAGGTTAGGAACCACTGATTTATTGTAAAGTAAAAAAATAACAAGACAACTATCAACTTTCTACTTGCGTACAATGTACAATACCTTTATTTACTGCTAGTCTTTTGTTTGTTAGCGAATGATAAACTATGAATAGAGGTCGTTAACCTTGACCGTCCATGCTCAATACAGTCACGGGTTATTTACGATAAATCTAATGAATGGCATTCATTTATAATTTTTTACGTATGTATGCGCACCGATCTGCAGCTCTCTCGCAATACCTCAGGTTGATCCTAAGCTAAGTGCGGACTTCCTGCTCTACCTATTTAAGCGTTTGTTTTACTCCCGTCATTTTTTTCCTGCTGCCACAACTGAATGAAATGCTATGTAGAATAAAGTAGGCCGTGAGTGTGTGGTGAGCGTCACTGCGTCACTTAGCAAATACACAGTATTTGTTTTAATCTGGAAATGTATCCTGTATGAAAAAGCTGGGGAGGGTGTTTTTTTTAAACACCACCACTGTGTTTGTTTGCTTTAGATGTGATGTATTCATATTCCCACCAGACAGGCCACGCCCTCAAAAATCTGGTTGTTATTTCCACATGTGATGTATATAAAGAATATACTCACGAGCTCACAAACCCAGCAGTGTGCAGTATCAGATCACTGAGGAATGTTTACAGGATAAATTTACACACATCAGCAGATTAGATTTCTGATCTGCCCAACCTTCGTGCGGGGGCGTGGTCTCCTCGACCTAGTTTCTCATGGGATTACAGCACACAGCTCAGAATGGCTTAAAACGCTGAATTCCTACTTCCAGGAGTAATCAGTGGGTGGGTTTAAATTTCTCTTAAGAGTGTTTTTATTTATTTATTTTTTAGGCCGGGGTTTTCAAATAAAGTTGATTATGCATACTTGTGACCATGGTGGTGTGCTTCCCAGTCCTGCCTGTTCCTTTGTGGGCTGCACTACCACCCCAGCTCTCTCTGTAGATTGGAATTATTATTCGTAGTAATACAGAAGGATGTTTTTTATTCATTGTGGGTTTTGAGGTAGAGAATCAGGATCTGACTGTGACATTACGGGTTTTTATTTTTGTTTCCATTTTCTGTTTTAATTATAATTCCAAAATATAGTCCGTCTTTTTGTTTTTATTTATTTATTTATAAACTAGCAGTTTTGATTTGAATTCAAATACTTTTTGCACAGTTTTAATTCATTTATTTAAATCCCCACAGATTATTTAAAGCTGGTGTGGTGAGGCCCCGCCCCTTCATTGTTGTTGGTGTTGTAGCATGAGGCCCTGCCCCTTTGTTGCTGTTGTAGGCATGAAGTTTGTGAACTGCAACTAATCTAACATTTTTGATCATGCTCATATTTATTCTTCTTTTTTTTTTTTTTAAACCGCCCAATCCTCATTAAGGTTGCGGGAGAGGCTGGAGCCCATTTCAGCCGACTCTGGGCGAAGGTGGGGTACACCTGGAACAGTTTCCCAGTTCATTGTTTACATTGGCTCCTTCTGTCTCGGAAGACAAGGGATTTGCGACTATTTAGGAGGTACTCCACTTCAGTTCGGTGTTGGGAAGTGCCATCTATGACTGTACAAGCCAATTCTGGAGCGGCAGTCCTGTTGCAGTTGATGCTTACAAAGACTGATGGCTGCAGCTGGACGCACACTGCTTCAGATTTCTTTCTCTCTTTTTTCTCTGACCACTTTTAAGTTCTCTTCCCTTCCGCAATTGTGTTGCCTTTCCTTAGGGAATGCCGCCAAGCATTCCGATCAGCAGCAGTAATATCCCAGGTGTTTGTATCAATGTCTGCATTCTTCATGTCACGTTTGCAGACATCATTAAAACGCATTGCTGGGCATCCAGTGAGCCTTGAACCCTCAGCAAGTTCTCCATATAGGACGTCTTTGGGGCTGTGACCATCTTGCATTCGGTGGACATGGCCAAGCCACCAAAGGCGTCTTTGCGAGAGGAGCGTATGCATATTTGGTAGGCCATTAGTAATGTGGTCCTTCCAGGAGATGTGGAGGATCCTGTGCAGGCTACGAAGATGCCAGCTGTTTAGATGATTCTCCTGGTGTGAGTAGGCTTTCCAGCTTTCGCTGCCATAGAGCAAGGGTACTCAGGACACAGGCGCTGTCTGTGTACAGCTATCTTGATGGATATGTTGAGCTTGTTGTTTTTGCACACTTTCTTGGACAGTCTGGCCATTGCAGCGGCAGTCTTCCTTATTCACTTGTTAAGCTCAGGGTCAAGGGACAGGCTGCTTGAGACTATTGATCACGGGTAAGGAAATTCCTCAACCATGTTTGAGGTGTAGTCACCAAAACTGATGCTGGGAACTGCACTGATATCCTGGCCCATGAGCTCTGTCTTCTTAAGGCTCATTGTAAGGCCAAACTCTTTGCAGGCATCTGCCAAACAGGTTACCAACCTCTGAAGGCCAGCTTGAGAATGGGAGCCTAGGGTAGCGTCATTGGCAAAGAGGATCTCTCTTAACAGGATTTTGTGCACTTTGGTCCTTGCTTTCAGAGGTGCCAAGTTGAACAGTTTACCATCAGACCTTGCGTACAGATGTACTCCGTCGCCAGATGACCTTAAGGCATGTGACAACAAGGGAGAAGAAGATCCCAAACAGTGTTGGGGCAAAGACATATCCCTGCTTCATGCCACTCAAGATAGGAATGGAGGCAGCGGAGGAGCCATCAAACTGCACTGTTCCTTGCATTCCGTCATGGAATGAAATTATGAGCCTCAACAGTTTAGTAGTGTCAAAGAAGACTGTGAAGATGCGCAAGCAATACAACTTTCCCACCCTGGAAGACTTCTCCAGGAATGCTTGGTGTCTTAATTAATACCTGGTCCCTTCCTGCGTGCTAGGGAGTCAATGGCCTTCCTTAGCTCATCTTCAGTAGGTGGCAGATCTCCCATAATGGATATAACAGGAATTCTCTCTAAGGCATCTTCAGAGACCACATTTCCTGTGGAGTAGAGATCTTGATAATGCGCAGCCCATCTTTCCATCTGCTTGGAGCGATCAGCAATAGCTTCACCTTCCTTTGATGTCAGTGGAGCAACTTTCCTGATGGCAGATCCAAAAGCTTTCTTTATTTCCTTGTACATGCCCTGGATATTTCCGCTGTCTGCACAGGTTTGGATGCTCATGCACAGGGTCTGCCAGTGTTGTTTTGCATAACGTCTTGCTGTCCTCTGAATAGTTTGTCTAGATTCTTGGAGTGTAGAGAAGTTCTTGGGGGAAGGATCTGCTCTGTAGGCAATCAGTGCTTTTATTTTTGCTTTTATGACAGGTTCCATCACTGGGAGCTGTAACTCAAACCAGTCTTGGTTTTTCCTCTCCTTCTTGCAAAGGGTTATCATGGCTGCATCATAGACTGTGTCTCGTATGAAGCACCAATTCCCTTCCATACTTGCAGCTGTTGGATGGTCAGCAAGAGTTCATTCCAGGCAGTCTACCAGCTGTGCACATACATCAGGGCTGGAAATTCTGAAAGAATTTATCCGAAGGCATCCTGACTGTTTGGGGTGGTAGATCTTTTTTGGCTGCAGGCAGACTTTGGCACAGACCATGGAGTGGTCTGTATTACAATCAGCAGTATGGAAGCTGTGTGTATGGATCACGTTAAGTGCAGCCCTTCTGGTTATGACAAGGTCCAACTGGTGCCAGTGGCCAGATCTATGGTGTCTCCATGAGACCTTGTGATGCGGTTTGGAGTTAGAGAATGTGTTGGTGATGCATAGCTTGCGGTAGGAGCATAGCTCTATCAGACGCTGACCATTCTCATTCATCTTGCCCACACCAAAGAATCTAAGGCAGGTTGGCCATGTCTCATGGTCAGTCCCAATTCTGGCATTAAAATCACCCAGCAGGATAATTTGCTCGGATTCTGGGATGGTGCCAACAATGGTATCAAGCTCCTCATAGTGCCGATCTTTTGTTTCTTGAGGAGAGGTTAAAGTTGGAGCATAAACGCTTGGATATTTACTTTCCCATGCGATGTTAAGAGTCCAAGGGAAAGGATGCATTCTGAGCCATTTTTGGGAGGTTCAATCATGGGAAGCATATTTTTCTTGACTGCCAGACCAACACCATGTATATGAGTCTCTTCAGCTGATCTGCCTTGCCAGAAAAAGGCAACATCCTCCTTTAGCATGCCATCTCCAGGAAGTCTGGTCTCTTGTAATGCTGCTTCAATTCCTTCTCAAAAAAATAGTATATTGTGATCAAGTTCATTATTTTTTGTAATGTACTGATAAACATTAGACTTTCATATATTTTAGATTCATTACACATAGCTGAAGTAGTTCAAGCCTTTCATTGTTTTAATATTAATAATTTTGGCAAAAAAGTAAAGAAAAACCAAAAATCCCTATCTCAAAAAATTAGTATATTTCATCCGTCCAACAAAAAAGTGTTTTTAATACAAACACAGTCAACCTTCAATGCGGCGTGGCATGGAGGCAATCAGCCTGTGGCACTGCTGAGGTGTTATGAAGGCCCAGGATGCTTCGATAGCGGCCTTAAGCTCATCCACAGTGTTGGGTCTGGTGTCTCTCAACTTTGTCTTCACAATATCCCACAGATTCTCTATGGGGTTCAGGTCAGGAGAGCAGGCCAATTGAGCACAGTAATACCATGGTCAGTAAACCATTTACCAGTGGATTTGGCACTGTGAGCAGGTGCCAGGTCATGCTGAAAAATGAAAATCTTCATCTCCATAAAGCTTTTCAGCAGATGGAAGCATGAAGTACTCCAAAATCTCCTGATAGCTAGCTGCATTGACCCTGCCCTTGATAAAACACAGTGGAACAACACCAGCAGCTGACATGGCACCCCAGACCATCACTGACTGTGGGTACTTGACACTGGACTTCAGGCATTTTGACATTTCCTTCTCCCCAGTCTTCCTCCAGACTCGGGCACCTTGATTTCCGAATGACATGCAAATTTTGCTTTCATCCGGAAAAAATAAATTTGGACCACTGAGCACCAGTCCAGTAGTGCTGCTTCTCTGTAGCCCAGGTCAGGAGCTTCTGCCGCTGTTTCTGGTTCAAAAGTGGCTTGACCTGGGGAATGCGGCACCTGCAGCCCATTTCCTGCACACGCATGTGCACGGTGACTCTGGATGTTTCTATTCCAGACTCAGTCCACTGCTTCCACAGGTCCCCCAAGGTCTGGAATCGGCCTTTCTCCACAATCTTCCTCAGGGTCCAGTCACCTCTTCTGGTTGTGCAGCGTTTTCTGCCACACTTTTTCCTTCCCACAGACGTCCCACTGAGGTGCCTTGATATAGCACTTACCCATGATTGCGGTTTTGAGTAATGAACCAGGCTGGGAGTTTTTAAAAGCCTCAGGAATCTTTTGCAGGTGTTTAGAGTTAACTCGTTGATTCAGATGATTCGGTTAATAGCTCGTTTAGAGTACCTTTTCATGATATGCTAATTTTTTGGGATAGGAATTTTGGGTTTTCATGAGCTGTATGCCAAAAGCATCAATATTAAAACAATAAAAGACCTGAAATATTTCAGTTGGTGTGCAATGAATCTAAAATATATGAAAGTTTAACTTTTATCAGTACATGACAGAAAATAATAAACATCACAATATGCTCATTTTTTTAGAAGGACCTGTATATCCACATTTAGTCTTCCCAGCTCGGAATCAATGATAGCTGTTTTCCTTTAGTCGTCAATCTGTTCCAGGTCATCAGAGAGACCTGGACGCATAGTCCTCACATTCCAAGTGGCCAGCCGTGAGACTGGTAGTCTCTTGTTCCTTTTTTGTTTGCCTGGTGCAAGTTTTACCATCTGCCTGTCGAGTGGAATGCTCTAATCTCCACTCACCCAGTGAAGAAGGCGGACATTGGGTGGTCAGTACTTTACTAACTGGGGGCTGCCCAGTTTGAGCAGGCGGTAGCTGAACAGTGAGATGCGATGATCCCTCCCACTGTTGAAGGCAACCCATAGCGCCCGTACATTACACCAATTGTGTTGGACTTGGAACTCGTAACTGTTTCCCATGTTGGTTCAGCAGCTCCGGAGTGCCCTCTCCAGGGTGCAAAAACCTGGGCAAGGAATATGGAGGTCTTGGTATGTCCAGGCACCAAGACCCCCTCTCGGCCTCCCTGTTGTACTCCAAAGGAATGCAGAGCAGTACATTTGGCAACAGCTTGCCTGCAGGAGCTGTCAGAAATTAACACAGTATGTTAGTCAACCGTCTTAGGGGCTCCACTCCGGATTTGGCTCAGGTTTACTCTTTTAGCCTTCTCTTCTCCTGACGAAGTTCCACAAGGCAGTGGCGTAGGTTCGACTTCAGAGTTTTCCTTCTCTTAGCCTTTGCTTGAAGAGGCAAGACCTGCAAGTAAGCAGGTGGTTTTGAGTCAGTGTCCTTCTCTTAACCATTGCCTCAAAAGGCTCTACCCACAAGGCAGTGGGTGGTTGGCTGGTAAGTGCCAGGGCATGTCCACATGCCAGTGGGCCTACACACTGCAACTCTGGGGCCTGCTCAGAGATCCCTTACAGACTACCTGGGGCCACAAAGTGCCTAGTTGCCCATGGTATGCCTTGTGGAGGCACTGTGAGAGTCTTGATCGATGAGGTGATCAATCCACCAGGGAGGGCTGACAGATTGCCTCCCTTTTCACTCTATGAGTTAGGTGGCAGCTGCAGCTGGAAGCAAGGATGGTTAAGCAAACTACATTACGCTAGCTATAGCACTCACCCTAAAGGGCCCAGTGTGTTAACACCACTCCACAGTCAATGTTTTAAACATAAAGTAAATGAATAACTTGGTTTTCTTTTTTCTTTTTATCCACTTGATTTTACTTTTCTTTATTTAAATGGTCTGAATTTATCTTAGCCTACACAAATCCTTCTGTCCATCAGAACACAATGGATGAGTTGAGCGTGCCTTTTTTGTTCTCAAGCAGGAACACACACACACACACACAAACACACACACACACAAAGGCGCTTCTGTGTGTGTGTGTGTGTGTGTGTGTGTGTGTTCAGCCGAATGACAAAATTCTGGCCCAGGGTTTTCTTTCTTTCTTTTCTCTTATTAATATATCAGTGTTCAGGTCAATATAATGAAAAGGAAACCCTGGTGGTAAACAAGATTTTTACTGTCATGAGGGTGAGATGGACAGAGGGAGGGTTTCAGAAAGTTGTTATAGGATCAGATCTGATCTTCTAATTTCACTCCACACACACAAACACTTGTGTGTGGCTGTCCTAGCGTGAACTACATGCTGAAATTCTGATCTGGTATGTCCTCTTTGCATGGACATGGCGATCCCACATCTGACTCCACCCCCTCAGATCACATGCCACTCGCACATCCTGCTTTTCCGCTGTTTGTTCAGTTAAACGGGTACAGCCTGATTTGAACAAAAGGTTAAACATCGCTTCATTTATAAACACCATATGGCTTTTTCCTCTCTCTCTCACACACACACACACACACACACACACACACACACACACTATTATGGAATGTCATAAAGGTTTATCGGTGGTGGTTCCACCCATTTTTCTTATTATATAACTACTCAAAAGCCTATGGAGAGTGCATCTGTAGATCCACATTATTTCCGGTTACTATGGTTATGTCTTTTGTTGAACAAAGCTGGAGATGAAGTGTAAATGCTTTAATCCTGGACATCTATAACTGTTGTCATGGTTACATCAGCACTAAATCGTGCTTTCTTTCTCAGGCGTATGAGAGGAGATTCCCGACATGTCACCTTATCCCCATGTTTGTGGGTAGCGATGTCCTCAGTGAAGAGATGAGTGACAATAACACCGTGCACAAAATCGAGAGGAGGTGCAAATTGGATGTTGATGCCCCCCGACTTTTGAAAAGGGTAAAACAACATTTATTAGAGAGCTTTTTTTCCTTCATAGTAAATTAAAAATGATTATGACATCCACAGGATGTCAGTATCAGTGGGGAATATTTTAAATGTGTTTATGATTAGCATCTTGTTTGCCATACACAACCACCATTATGAGCTGTTTCCATGGAAATGCAACCATGCTGTTAGAACATCAAAGTAAATGAATCAGTACTTTCTGACCAATCAGCACCCATAACAGAGAGAGAATAAGAGAGTGACACAGTGTTTGTGTTCAGATCGCGGGCGTGGACTATGTTTACTTCATCCAGAAGAACACACTGAATCGCCGCGAGAGGACGCTGCACATCGAATCTCACAATGAGACCTTCTCCAATCGTGTCATCATCCATGAACTCTGCTGCTACTCGGTGAGACTCTCACGCACACTCATCACACTTTCCATATATAGACACACAAAGCTGTATGCAAATACACAAAGGCATACACACAAGCCCCCCCAACGCACCCAAATTCCCCCCAGGAATGGTTGTTACTTAATGTTGCATTTGATTAAACCATTTGTCAAAGGGGAGATATCACAAATGTAGGCCATGGACATTGTAAGAAACATGAACTTTTACTGTGTTTGTTTGTTTGTTTATTTATCGAAAGAAAATAAACCCACACAGCTGTAATTTTGCTTTCAAGAGCAAAGAGCTCAGAAAAAAAGTTTTTCAAAACTTCTAATACTGCCCAGGGAGGGTGGACGAGGTCGTAGCATAGTCACTGTGTAAGTTGGACAGAATCAGGACTGGATGATGGACTGCAAACAACACAAACCTGCACATTTTATACTCACACACACTTGCACACTAGCGCGCATACACACACACACACGCACACTTTCGCACACACACTTTCGCTCACTCACGCATTCTCGCTCGCTCACACTTGAGCACTCTTGCTCGCACACCCTCTCTTTCACACACACTCTCTTTTACAGTCTTTCACACCCTCTCTCGCTCTCTCTCTCACACTCACTCTGTCTCTCTCGCTCACACTCTCTCTCTCTCTCTCTCTCTCACACACACACACACACACACTCACTCTCTCACACACACACTCTCTCGCACATACAGAGATCGTAGAATGTCTGTTATTAAAGGACCAATCCAAATTTTACACGTGGTGAATCTGTACAAGTTCCTTTTTAGTTTAATATTAGGTTAATTAGCTCAACAATCCAGCGCAATGGAAAGTGTGGAAAAGATGTGAAGTGTGTGCAGGCAGGTTAGAATGGTTGGAGAAAAGTGTCCGGTGGGAGGTTTGATAGGAAGGTATTGGCAAGAATGAAAGGAAAAGTGTACAAGACGGTGATGAGGCCAGCGATGTTGGATGGTTTAGAAACAGTGGCACTGAGGAAAATACAGGAGGCAGAGCTGGAGCAGAGATGAAAATGTTGAGGTTCTCTTTGGGAGTAACGAGGATGGATAGGGTCAGGAATGAGGACATCAGAGGGACAGCACATGTAAGATGTTTTGGAGACAGTCAGAGAGGCTAGATTGAGATGGTTTGGACATGTTGTTACATATGCCAAATGGATTCCATCCAAGACGAGCCTCCAATTTTGTTATGGATGGAATTTAGAAGACGGAAGTTGTACCCTGAAACCAGCAAAGCACGACAGACCACGACACAAACTATATACAATTTAATAATATGAACAAAGTAAGGCAAAATAATATCTTGTATCTTAGAGCTAAACAAAATACAAATTAAACAAAGGGTCCCATAGTCACCAAGCACTTGCAGCATGTTAAATCTAGAGAGGGCGTGCGTGCTGGTGGGGAAAGGCTTGGAATCCCGCGTGTTGAAAGAAACAAATGATGAACATCCTCGCATGGGCTGTGGGTGAATGTGGATGATGGACTTTGATGAAGTCTTGAACGACAAAATTTGGGTGACGTGCGTTCCATGATCCGCCTTGGATGAGATGATCCGCCCAAATGAGTTTCCTTAGATCATCAATGCGCCGAAGAGACCCGACAAGACTTCTTAGGTGATCTGTGTCAGCCGAAGAGACTCCTTAGGTGATCTTTCTGAAGAGACCCAAAGAGACTGGAGCCAGTAGGCAACAGGTCCTTAATATAGATTCCCTAAAGTTCCAGAAAGTTCCAATCTGGAAATTTCTACATCACCTGACTCGCCACCAGGGCACATGCACAACTAGGTCTATGCTGGAAGTTTCTCTAATGGAAAGTTCCAGACCCAATTAGACCATGCAGGCAAAAACCAACAGTGACCCAAAAACAGCTGAGTAATACCATGTGTCCCTCTTTACAGCACACTAACTCAATGTTTATACATCCATTATTTTTATATTTACATTTATACAAATATTTACATGCCCATAACAATGTACAGAGGAGGGATAGTGAATATATTGGTAGTAGGATGCTGAAGTTGGAACTACCAGGCAGGTCGAGAGCACTGGTTCTTAACCTTGTTGGCGGTACTGAACCCCATCAGTTTCATATGCTTATTCACCGAACCCTCCTTTATTGAAAAATAAAATATGATTTTTTTTTTTTTTTTTTTAATTCAAGACATAGGTACTGTATATATTTTTACTGGGGCACCAAAATGAACCGTGCATTAATATCACTGTGTACAACGAACAAAACCAGCATTTTTATGTGAGGTGCGCATCTGTGTGTGCATGCCACGTCTGTATGTGTGAGTACGTATTTATATTTTATTTACATCTTATGCATTATTTTTGAATATTTAATGGTTATTATAAGCATTTATAGCATTGAGTATGTATTTATTGATATTATATACATCTCTCATATACACATATACATGTACATATACGTCAATCAGCAGGGGGTTGATCCTACTTTGCAAATCATGCAGATAAGACGCTGACTAGCAACACGTTCCGTTATATATGTGAATCCATGTTCGTCCGACCACTTTCTTTTTTGATCAACATAGTATGGATTAAAACAGTAAGAAAGAAATCACACGACGTACCATCACAACAGTCACAATTCGACTACTGAGCACACCAAATGCCACCAAGCAATGTACCGTGATCACCTGCAGCCAGTGATGGTCGTCATGACTATGAGTTGAGTGTGTGTCTTGACCTCCGCCGAACCCCCGAGACTGACTCACCGAACCACTAGGGTTCGATCGAACCCAGGTTAAGAACCACTGGTCTAGAGGAAGACCAAAGAAACAATTTATGGATGTGGTGAAGGAGGACATGAAGGTAGTTGGTGTAAGAGAAGAAGATGCAGAGGATAGATGAAATGGAGGTGGCAGATTCGCTGTGGCAACCCCTAAAGGGACTAGCCGAAAGGAAAAAAAGATGATTAGGAACAAGACGTGCCTGAATTTACTAAATCGGGGTGTTTTGATTCCTGAATTTGATTGGCCAGTAGGGTGGGTCTGAGTCGCTGGTGGAACACAGCCATGATGTAACAGGATGTTAAATCGTGCGAGATATAGATAGATTAAGCACATACGTCAGTAAAAGAATTCACACAGAGTAGTGTCATGCTTGCATGTGTGATGCATCTCAGCCCCGCAGAAAGCTTTGTCGACTAATGTGTGCGATGGTGTACTTTTATCATGTGATTGTTCAGTCTGAGAATTAGCAAGGTCACTGTCTCCAACATTTCCAAGATGTTTCTCTATTCTCTGTGTTGCAGCAGAAATTCGGATGATGCTGCAGTTTTCTGCATTTTTGTCATCTCTTGTCGTTCTGCTGATCCCTCACTTCTTTTCTTTTCCTGTTTTTTTTTTTTTTTTTTTTTTTGGGGGGGGTTAGCCATCTGCACTCCTGAGTCACACTTCATTAGAGAATTGATTCTGTGTGTGTGTGTGTGTGTGTTTTAAAGCAGACGGCATGCTGCAGTTTATTTATAGTATTAGTATTTTATTTGTTAACTATAAAATATGAGTTTAAAAGTCATATCTATATTAAATGCAGTGATGGTTTTTTGCAGTTAACGTAGCACAGGTGATAATGATGATGATATCGGTATCATGATAAACAATGTTACACAATTTTCAGAGATATCATTGGTGTTTTAATCTTTTCTAATTGCTGACTGAATTAAATATTGTCACAGGTGTCCAGCCTAATACAGTAGGCCCTCGACATTCGCGGGGGTTCGGTTCCGAGCCCTCCCGCGAATCGAGATACTCCGCGAGTTCTGTACCCGGAGGTAAAACCCCATGTATCACGTCACATGCGCAAATGAGCAGCCGGAAGTAAAATACTATGTTTCTATTACATACATCTATTAAATATGCTTCTTAAACACGTTCTATAGACAGTCTTACTCATTAATACAGTATTAATATAGTAAAATATAGTAATGATTAAGAAAAACTCTTCAATTTTTACTCTTATTTTTATTCATGATAAAATATAAACATTATACAGCATAAACTGTTGTAAAGCACTCGTTTTAAAGTCTTTTTCAATTATTATTACAGTACAGTACCTAAGTTAATTCTTACAATGTTTGTGTGTGAGATTTTGTTTTGTAGCATGTTTAACAAATGATACCAAAAGGAAAAACTTTATCACGCTTCATGTCCTTTTACATTGAGCTTGGAGTGCCGTCTCCAAGATGGCCCTGCCTAGAGGGCAACGTTGTGGGGTTCTCAGAGTCAAATTGTTTCTTTGTTCGTTTTAATTTGTTTTAATTGTTTGTTCATGTTTTGCACTATGCTCGTCTATGACCGGTCGTCCCTACTTACAGCTGTGAGCAGCTTCAGCTTCGGGCAACTAAGCACGCAACAACTTCTATCGTGAGCTATGCTATGGGAGCTCAATGCTAACTGCCCAGGTGGAGTTCTCAAAGACTTGGTTAGTACTTCCGGCCATACTGCTTGAAAATGTTCAGTCCCTGCGAAACAAGATGGGCGAGCTTCATGCTCAGATTGCAGCGCAGAGGGATCTACAGGACTGTGTTTCTGTGAAACATGGATCGAGGAGAGTACACCCGATAAGGCGATTATACCCGCTGGCTACACGGTCTTCATCCCCTGCAATCCCAAGCGCCAGAGTAGTTGTTCGGCCCCTTCCCGCCCGGCTCGCATTGAGCTGCCTACCATAGCATATTAGCTGTGATAAGTTATACACGCCCGAAGATACTCCGATCTTATGGCTGTAGTAGAGTCGACCAGTCGTAGACAAGCATAGTGCAAAACATGAACAAACAAAACAACAAAAAAACTAATTAAAACGAACAAAGAAACAATTTGACTGAGAACTGCCCTCTGGGCAGCACCATCTTGGAGACGTCACTCCAACTTCAATGTAAAAGGACATGAAGAGAACTGTAATAAAGTTTATCCTTTTGGTATCGTTGTTAAACATGCTACAGAACATAAAATCTCACGCATAAACATGAACTTAGGCGCTGTACTGGAATAATAATTGAAAAAGATTTTAATACAACAGTTCAGCGAAAACCATCATTTCTCAGGAGAAAGTCTTACAGTCATCCCTTGAATATCGCGGATAATGTAGACCAGACCTGGTCGCAATATTCGAAAAACCGCAAAGTAGGAATGTCCCTCTCATTTCTACCATGTTGTCTCATTTCTATATGTTTTCCCGTCTATACTATACAAGAAGTGTATATTAAAGGTTACACAGTTATATGCATATGTAAATACTGTAATGTATTAATATTTAAATAGAATTTATATATAAATAAGTACTGTACTCACCTCTGACGATAGCTCTTCGCCGCGGTGCAGGACGTTCACAAACACTATAAGATCAAAAAATCCCGCGGGAATGTGCGAGGCAACGATTGCGAGATTGAGTTGAGTGGGCGGGAGACAACAGCGTCACGCGTCTAAGCCAATCAGCTTGCAAAATTGAGTTGAGTGGGCGGTCCCTGCCTGAACTGGGGAGGAGGGGCACTTCAGTCTGTCGTTTGGAAACAATGGACGCAGCCTTCCTTGGGTCCCTGCCTTCCGCTTGCTTATATGCAAGTTTCAGCGCGAATTTTGAATCTTTTATGAATTTTATTTATTTTTTTATTTATTTATTTTTTATTAAAATGCGGCGATGTACCAAGACCACGATGCTCAAATCGCGACGTGGCAAGGGATGACTGTATTTCTTCAGAAGAGACATCCAGCATTTTCTATCGCTTAGCCAGAGAAGACGCATAGCATTTGAGTGGGATCATAGAGCTTAACTGGTAATTAAAACACACAAAAAAAGCTCATTGACAACTTGTGCGCGAATGAAGAAAAAGGGGCAGGACATGAGCTCAACCAATCAAGAGAAAGGAGGGCAGCCATTGGCTGAATTTGAATCACGTGCCGGTTGCTCGGCAGTCAGCGAATACTCAAACCGTGGGTGCAAAACCGTCAACCTAAGAGTGATATCAAATCCGGATACAGTGATACCTCTGCTCACGAACATAATTGGTTCCCAGAAAGTGTGTGTGAGGCGAAAAGTTCGTCTTCCGAACATTTATTTCCCATAAGAAACCATTAAAATGAGAATAATCCGTTCCCAGGTCCCCATAAAACATAATTTTCTACTAAATAAGCCTTAAAACTACACAAAAATATACCTTATTTTATGTATAATAAATGTGCTATTGTATTGTAATTAAAGAAATAAACTGTACTGTATAATAAAGTCGTTTATTTACCTGTGTGATGGTAGTTGACGGCTTGATGGAATGGAGTGGGAGGAGGAGGGAGGGAGGGACTTACTGTTTGGAAGGAGTGTTTGGAAACGCCTACTGTTTGGAAACACCTTTAGCCACACACGCACCCTTAATAGCTTCCTTGTTCCTTGTACTGGTACTGGGACGCTGAGTCACACAAACGCACACCTCGTTCGTGTTTTTCAATGATCTCCGCCTGTGGTGGGGTCTTTTTCGGTCCCATAATAGCAAAAGTACACTCAATATGGTCCAAAATGTCTATCAAACACAAACCACTTCCGCACTCAAAGAAAGGGGTGTGACGAACTGTGATGCCGTGAACGTGCGTCAACTTCTCGTGGCCGCCACCGTGGCGCTGTTCTACCACGTGGTTTGGTTCGTCCGCCGAAAACTAGTTCGTCAGCAGAGACTATATGCTCGCAAATTTAATGTTCTTGAGGCGAAAAAGTTCGTGATCTTAAGCGTTCGTCAGCGGAGGTTTTACTGTACTTACAGAATCACAATTCAATCAAATCAGAACCTCGATATCATGAGAATATCATATGGGGATCCGATTCTTATCTCCATTAAACATCTTAGCTTTGGTAATAATATAGTAACTTGATAAATTTATTTTCTGAACCACCTACTCCTAATTAGGGTCACAGGGAGGCTGGCGCCCATCACGGCAAGGGCAAAATACAACCTGGACAGCATGCCAGATCATCACAGGGCATCGAAGATGCTGATGACGTAAAGTCAGTGATGGTTCTTTTACATGAACCTCACATCATAGACAGTGAGCGACATGGCTGGCCTTTGACAATCTAGTTAGCACCACTTGCGGGGGGGACAACCCGGTGATAGTGAGGCTTGACAACCCGGTGATGGTGAGGCTTGAACCTCCAGCCTTCTTCTTTTCCTTTCGGCTTTTTTCCCATTTTTTTTTTTCCCTCCAGGGGTTGCCACAGCGAATAATCTGATTCACGTTTGATTTGGCATAGGTTTTTACGTCAGATGCCCTTCCTGACACAACCTTTAGCAGAGTATGGGCAGAAACATTCTGATGGCTATGCAGCTACTCTTTACGAAAGTCAGCAATGGTTCTTTTAATGAACCTCACACCATAGACCGTGAAAGACCTGGCTAGCCTTTGATAACCCAGTTAGCTGCACTGGGGGATCAGCCTCATGATCAGTAATCTAGCACCTTATCACCAGACCACCACTGCCCCACATTCTGCATATCATAATTCTGTTATTTACTTCTTTTTACTGTTGAACTGGATGCACATGTATGACTCGAGGTCAGAATTTATATTGAAAAAAACATTCATATATTCAATATCGATATCAAAGGGAAGGGTGCCTCCTGATTAGCTTATTGACAAGGTGCACGGTTATTAACCTGGAGATCATAAGTTTGAAACCGGGTTAATGCCACAGTCATCATGACCGAGAGTCCATTGGAGCTAATTGACCAAGTTTTCAGGGAAGGGAGGGATGGTTCCTTGGCAGTCTTGGCGATTGCCAGCCATTCAGAGGTATCCATGAGCTCATTTCCTACGAGGGGGCGAGTGCCCCCCCACTCCCATTGAGTTAGACTGCACATCACAGTTTGAAAAGAGGTAGTTGTTGCATGTCGTGGAGAGGAACTGTGCATGCTTTTGTCCATTGGTGGTGATTATGTGGTGATCATATTATGGGGAAGGCAATTCCTGATGGGTGGAAACTGGATTTGAATAAATTGGGGTGGGAAATTAAAGGAAGGTGTATTGCGATATTCAAAGCTAGATAAGCTCTTTTGTTGAATAACTTCAACCTGCACATGTGTATGATGTGACAGGTTCATCCCGAGAATGAGGATTGGACGTGTTTCGAGCAGTCCGCCAGCCTGGACATCAAATCTTTCTTTGGCTTTGAGAGCACGGTGGAGAAAATCGCCATGAAGCAGTACGCTAACAGCATCAAGAAGGTTTCTTTTCTTTTTTTTTTCCTCAATGCACCTGTTCTGTACCGTATGGAATCTTGCTTTGTGATTTTATTCATTTCTATTAAATTCCTGCTCGGTGTCTGTGTGTGTGTGTGTGTGTGTGTGTGTGTGTGTCTCTGTTGTGTTGTGCAGGGTAAAGAGATCATTGAGTACTATCTACGAGAGTTAGAAGAGGAAGGAATTACCCACGTTCCCCGGTGGAGCCCCAGCACCTCAATTGTTCAGCCTGTCATTGCAGTCACACCCCCGGCCCCTCCCACTACGGCCCCTATTGCTATCACTGTCACCAGTGACCCCGGAAAAGACGCATTGTCGTGTAAAGAAAGCGACAGCCCAGCAGGCAGTTCCACTGAGCTGCTTGCTGCCACACCCGATGGTGATTTAATTTTCCAGAATTATTACAAAAGTGTTTGTGTGTGTGTATGTATGTATGTATGTATATATATATATATATATATATATGTATATATATATATATAATGCAGCCGTGAGGGACGGGCACAAACCAGTGGGCATCCGGCGTAAAACAAATGCCAAATAAAATATGTGAATCACAAGAAAGAATGACATACCGGATCGGTCAAGGCCCGGGTTAACAACGACTGCCATCAGTGCTGTTAACCAACAGGATGCTGGTGGAAATTGGACTACTGTTGGTCGAAGACTTCGAAGAAGGAGAGGCGGGAGGCGTGTCCGTAGGCAGAGAGAGAAGAGGAAAGGCATGAGTCTCGGACTGAAAGTAGGGACTTTGAATGTTGGAACTATGACAGGAAAAGGTAGAGAGCTGGCTGACATGATGCAGAGGAGGAAGGTGGACATACTGTGTGTTCAGGAGACCAGGTAGAAAGGCAGCAAGGCTAGAAGCTTAGGAACAGGGTTTAAGCTGTTTTTTCATGGTGTAGATAGGAAGAGAAATGAAGTCAGAGTCATCTTGAAGGAGGGGTTTGTCAGGAATGTTCTAGAAGTGAAAAGAGTGTCAGACAGAGTGATGAGTCTCAAGTTAGAAATTGAAGGCGTGATGTTCAATGTTGTTAGTGCTTATGCCCCACAGGCAGGATGTGAGCGAGAAGGAGAGATTCTGGAGTGAGTTAGATGAAGTGATGCAGAGTACCCCCAGAGGTGAAAAAGTGGTCATTGGGGCAGACTTTAATGGACATGTTGGTGCAGGCAACAGAGGGGATGAGGAAGTCATGGGTAGGTTTGGTATCCAGGACAGGAACAAAGAAGGACAGATGATAGATTTTGCAAAAAGGATGGAAATGGCTGTGGTGAATACTTTCTTCCAGAAGAAACAGGAGCATAGGGTGACTTATAGCAGAGTTAGGAGCACACAGGTAGACTACTTGTGTAGGCTTGTGTAGGCGATGTAATTTAAAGGAAGTCAGTGACTGCAAAGTAGTAGTGGGTGAGAGAGAGTGTTGCCAAACAGCATAGGATGGTGGTGTGCAGGATGATGCTGATGGTGAGGAAGGTGAAGAAGGCAAAGGTAGAGCAGAAGACAAAGTGGTGGAAGCTGAAAAAGGAAGAGTGTCGGGTTGTCTTCAAGGAGGAGTTGAAACAGGCTTTGGGTGGTCAGGAAGTGCTTCCAGATGACTGGACAACTACAGCTAATGTGATCAGGGAGACAGGTATGAGAAAACTTAGTGTGTCATCTGGAAGGAAAGTAGATAAGGAGACTTGGTGGTGGAATGAGGAAGTGCAGGAGTATATACAAAGGAAGAGGTTAGCTAAGAAGAAGTGGGACACAAAGAGAACCGAAGAGAGTAAACAGGAGTACAGGGAGACACAGCGTAAGGTGAAGGTAGCGGTGTCAAAGGCCAAACAGAGCATGTATGATGACTTGTATGCTCGGTTGGAAAGTAAAGAGGGAGAAAATGATTTATACAGGTTGGCACAGCAGCGAAATAGAGATGGGAAGGACGTGCAGCAAGTTAGATTGATAAAGGACAGAGAGGGAAATATATTGACTGATGACAGAAGTGTGCTGGGAAGATGTAAAGAGTACTTTGAAGAGCTGATGAATGAGGAAAATGAGAGAGAGAAAAAGAGTAGAAGAGGTGACTGTTGAGGACCAGGAAGTAGCAAAGATCAGTAAGGGTGAAGTGAGGAGGGAATTGAAGAGGATGAAGAATGGAAACGCAGTTGGTCCTGATGACATACCGGTGGAGGTATGGAAGTGTCTAGGAGAGGTAGCAGTAGATTTCCTGACAAGAACATTCAACAAGGTCTTAGAGAGTGAGAGGATGCTAGAGGATTGGAAGAAAAGTGTGATGGTGCCCATTTTTAAGAACAAATGAGATGTACAGAGTTGTGGCAACTACAGAGGGATAAAATTGATGAGCCATACGATGAAGATATGGAAAAGAATAGTGGAAGCTCAACTCAGGGCAGAGGTCAGAATTTGTGAGCAACAGTTTGGTTTCATGCCAATAAAGAGCACCACAGATGCAATGTTTACTTTGAGGATGTTAATAGAGAAGTACAGAGAAGGTCAGAGGGAGCTGCATTGTGCCTTTGTGGATCTGACATGTATGAGAGATGTAAGACAGTGGTGAGGTGTGGTGTAGGTGTGACAGAAGAGTTCAAGGTGGAGGTGGGACTGCATCAAGGGTCAGCTCTGAGCCCCTTCTTGTTTGCTATGGTAATGGACAGGCTGACAGACGAGGTTAGACAAGATTCCCCATGGACTATGATATTTGCAGATGACATTGTGATCTGCAGTGAGAGCAGAGAACAAGTGCAGGAAAATCTTGAGCGGTGGAGGTATGCCCTGGAAAGGAGGGGGATGAAGGTTAGCCTCAGTAAGACAGAATACATGTGCATGAATGACAAGGACCCAAGAGGAACGGTGAGGTTACAGGGAGCAGAGATAAGGAAGGTGGAGGATTTTAAGTACTTAGGCTCAACAATCCAGAGCAATGGAGAGTGTGGAAAAGAGGTGAAGAAGCGTGTGCAGGCAGGTTGGAATGGTTAGCAAAAAGTGTCCGGTGTGATGTGTGATAGGAAGGTATGGGCAAGAATGAAAGGAAAAGTGTACAAGACGGTGTTGAGGCCAACGATGTTGTATGGTTTAGAAACAGTGGCCCTGGGGAAAAGACAGGAGGCAGAGCTGGAGGTAGCAGAGATGAAAATGTTGAGGTTCTCTTTGGGAGTAATGAGGATGGATCGGATCAGGAATGAGCACATCAGAGGGACAGCATATGTAAGACGTTTTGGAGACAAAGTCAGAGAGGCTAGATTGAGATAGTTTGGACATGTACAGAGGAGGGATAGTGAGTATATTGGTAGTAGGATGCTGAGGTTGGAACTACCAGGCAGAAGGCCTAGAGGAAGACCAAAGGGACAATTCATGGATGTGGTGAAGCAGGACATGAAGGTAGCTGGTATCAAAGAAGAAGATGCAAAGCATAGGGTGAGATGGAGGCAGATGATTCTCTGTGGCGACCCCTGAAGGGAAAAGCTGAAAGGAAAAGAAGACGACAGAGGAGGCCCACGGCTGCAAAATGCAGCAAAAAGTTTGTCAATAACTTGAAAACTGACTGCCATTTCTTGAATCAGCATTCAATTAAAAATTTCAAAAGATATTTTTGAGAAAAATGAGCACAAAGATTGCCTTTCTTCCAAGATCATTAGTCCTTAGCAACCAAACATTTTTATGCACTTCAGCCATATAAACTTTTAGAAAACATGTCTAGGAAGAGTTTTAGGAAGAGATGATAAGAGAAATCATCCTCATTTTAATCTGACAGGTACTTTTTAAGTCACTGTGGTAACCCCCAAAAATGAACAAAAAAACCAGACTATTTTTTTTTTCATTTCTGTTTATTCCAATAAGATCAGTATGTATCTTTTTGACCATTATATAAAGGTTCAAATGCCTTCAAATAATACTGATTAAAAAAACACTGTCAGGTTCAAACAATCACTGAAATTAAGAAAACTATATATGTAAGATAAGCATATATCAAAACTTATATGGTTTGGGATTTTCTTTGACTGAATTGCAATGGAATCTTGTCTTAATATTCCAGCAGACCTGAGGTATTTCTCACACACACACACACACACACACAGACAGACTATAAGCAGTGGGTGCTCATTTGTGCATCTGCACTCATTTGCCCCACTCCCTTTCATATACTGTATTTTCTTCCATTCAAATTGCACTAGTTCATCTGGATGCTGCTCATTTAACCGTTTGCACACTGTGTGTGTGTGTATGTGACAGAGAGAGAGAGAAATAATCTTCAAAGCCGAATTCCAGCATCAAATTTAACATCTGGCTGCATCTAGGCTGCAAAGTCGTCAGCGTGTTTCTGTCCCTTGCTAAAAAGGGTTGTGACAGGAAGGGCATCCGACGTAAAAACCTGCCAAATCAAACGTGCGAATCAGATGATTCGCTGTGGCGACTCCCAAGTAAAAGGGAAAAGGCCGAAAGGAAGACAGACAGACTAACGCTGCTAGACATCACAGATGACATTTCACTCTCCATTTCCAGAAATTGTGTATTCACAATCTTATAAATAAACCTACTGTATTTGAAGAGAAAGTCGGAGATAAGTTAAACATGGGGCATACTAGAGTCAGGAAGTAAACAGGAAGTTCACGTGTGATGGGCACAGAGCATGTGCAATGTGAGCATGTGACAGAGTTCGCCAATCAGGGTGCTCGTTTTAGATCTTTCCTTAGCGACTAGCCTGCATTGTTTACGCACATATGGTCTTTATAACCTTTATTTTATTCACTGAAACGGCATTTTAAAACAGTCTCCAAAATGGACAGACAACTTCACGACCGTTCTTCTGGTGTATAGATTTTAGTGTGTCTTGTACTGAACTCTGTAAATGCAAAGAAAACCGTGAGGTTTACTACTGTTTTTATCTAGTTTTATGAGGGTACTCGTCAGAAAAATGGAAATAAAAAACATTTTTAGTGAGTTGTAGTCGATTCACTTCAGCAAGTGATGGTTGAATACTTGTTTTAATGGTTTATGCAAAAATCCAAATTTCAATTTAAAAAATGACCACTTTTACACTTTTTTGGCCATTTTCTCGAAAGTAGTCCGTGTGACACGCGCCTACATTCAGTGGAGTGCCTCACATTTATTAAACATTTACTGAATTAAACAACTTAAAAACTAAACTAAAGAGTTAAGCTTCCTTCTGTCTCCATCTGGGAGGCCAGCGGGGTGGGATGTTGAGAGACAGCCAATGAGAGAGCGACTCGCATGTTATGTGAAATTTTGATTGGCGCGTTTGAATTTTGACTTTCTTTTCGTAAGAGGGGGTTGTTTTTGTATTCCGGGGATGGAAACTTAGGAAAATGATCTTCGTAACCCAGGGATTTCGTACCCAGGGGTCTTCGTAAGTAGGGAGCCGACTGTACTTACATTGTTGCATCTGTGCGAGCACGTTGCATTTGTGTGAGTGCATGCGTATGTATGTGTGTTATCTTCTCATGCAATACCATCTATATGTGTGTGTATATATATTTATTTACATCTTATGATTTTTTTGAATGTGTAATTGTTATTATAAGCATTTATAGCATTGAATACGTATTTATTGATATTATATACACATATACATGTACGTATACATCAGTTGGGGGGGTGGTGATTCTACTTCATGGATTTCGGTGGTCACGGGGAGATCTTGGTCCCAATTAATCGCAGAGAGGGATCCCTGTGTGTGTGTGTGTGTGTGTGTGTGTGTGTGTGTGTGTGTATATATATATATATATATATATATATATATATATATATATATAAATATAAAACAAAAATAAAAGGACAGGACAAAGACCACCAGGGATGGTTTCACCACCCCTCGAAACAGATCTGTAGTGATAAATGGAGTTTCAATAGAAAGTCTTTGTCCTGTCCTTTTATTTTTGTTATTTGCTCTCCCAAAAAGTATTGAGCACTCTCCTATGGAAGGATCTACTCAGAAAATCCTATATATATATATATATAAAGTAAAACCTCCGCTGACGAACGCTTAAGCTCACGAACTTTTCGCCTCAAGAACATTAAATTTGCGAGCATATAGTCTCTGCTGACGAACTAGTTTTCGGCGGATGAATCAAACCATGCGGTCGAACAGCGCCACGGTGGCGGCCACGAGAAGCTGACGCACGCTCATGGCGTCACAGTTCGTCACCCCCTTTCTTTGAGTGCGGAAGTGCTTTGTGTTTGATAGACATTTTGGACCATATTGAGTGTACTTTTGCTATTATGGGACCGAAAAAGACCCCACCACAGGCGGAGATCATTGAAAAACACGAACGAGGTGTGCGTTTGTGTGACTTAGCGTCCCAGTACCAGTACGCTAAGTCTACCATTGCTCCCATCCTGAAGAACAAGGAAGCTATTAAGGGTGCGTGTGTGGCTATGGGTGTTTCCAAACAGTAGGCGTTTCCAAACACTCCTTCCAAACAGTAAGTCCCTCCCTCTCTCCTCCTCCCACTCCATTCCATCAAGCCATCAACTACCATCACAAAGGTAAATAAAACGACTTTATTATACAGTACAGTTTATTTCTTTAATTACAATACAATAGCACATTTATTATACATAAAATAAGGTATATTTTTGTGTAGTTTTAAGGCTTATTTAGTAGAAAATTATGTTTTATGGGGACCTGGGAACGGATTATTCTCATTTTAATGGTTTCTTATGGGGAATAAATGTTCGAAGACTAACTTTTCGCCTTACACACACTTTCTGGGAACCAATTATGTTCGTGAGCTGAGGTATCACTGTATGTGTATGTGTATATATATATATATATATATATATATATATATATATATATATATATATATATATATATATACACACACACAATATTCATTCTCGAGTGTCCAGTCTTCTATATTGTGGAATACACCTTTATCGTTCTCACTGTGTGTGTACGCATGTCCTCATTAGATAAACTGGACGCTGACTATATCAACCGTTACCTGGGTGACCTCACACCACTGCAGGAAAGCTGCCTCATTCGTCTCCGCAGCTGGCTGCAGGAAACACACAAGGGCAAGGTGAGAGTGTGTATATCTCTCTCTCTCTCTCTCTCTCTCTGTCTCTCTCTCTCTCTCTGTCTCCCTCTCCCTCTCCCTTTCTCTATCCTTTACACACGCTCCTACGACTCATTATGGTTCACCTAAAACTGTCCAGAACCCAATAAATAAACAGCATCAGTGCTAAATTGAGGCAGTTTGTCATCATGAAAACCAGTGAGATGCCTCCAGATAGAGAAAAATGAGGTCTGTGGTCATGATATGGACACTTTATACATAAATAAAGCCGTCAACGTGTTTCTGTCCCTTGCTAAAGGGTTGTGTCAGGAAGGGCATCTGACATAAAAACTTATGAAATCAAACGTGCAAATCATTCGCTGTGGCGACTCCTGATAAAGGGGAAAAAGCCGAAAGGAAAGCTCTCAGTCTCATACATAAATAATTGTATATGATGCTGTGTGGCCTGTAGATCCCTAAGGATCAGCACATCCTTCGCTTCCTGAGAGCGCGCGACTTCAACATAGACAAGGCGCGAGAGACCCTGTGTCAGTCTCTCACCTGGAGGAAGCAGCACCAGGTGGATTACCTGCTGGACACCTGGAGCCCACCGCAGGTCCTCCACGATTACTACACCGGGGGCTGGCACCATCACGACCGTGGTGAGCACACACACGCCCACTCACTCTGTCTCTCTCTTTCACTCTCTCACACACTGAGTTGAGTGTTCAGGCAGTTGATTGGTCAGTCTCTGTACAGAGCACACAGATTGACCAATCAGCGGCCTGAAGACTCAGATGAGTTGATTAAATGAGCAAAGTCAGGTGTGCTGCTGCTTGGTTGAAACAAAAACCTGCAGCCACATGGCCCTTTCTGGCATGAGTTTGACACCCCTGATATAAAGGTTCAAATGCCTTCAAATGATACTGATTGAAAAAAACACTGTCAGGTTCAAACAATCACACTGAAATTAAGAAAACTATATAACAAAACTCTCTGATCTCTTTATACAAGTAAGCTTCATCAATTCTGCCCTCATCATTATCTTAATCTATATCCTGCTCAGCAGAAAGGATCACATCATCTTCACAAACAAAACAAACTCACTCATGCACACTTTTATTAACAGATGCCTCTTCTTTATAAAACATCCAAATCAAAATTTTCATCAACACAGCTGGCATCATCATCATCAGTTTGTTCATCTGTAAAAGGAATGAAACATTTAAGTATTTTTCATTTCTTGACCAATTTTCGTACAAAACTAAACAACCAATCAATCCAAACAATCCAAACTAAACAATCCAGCATGTCCAGTCCAGACAAGATTACACACAAATCAAGTAATCAAAAAAATTTCATAATCAAATTTTGCATGCAGAGAAAAATAAATAAATTAACTTACAGATGATGGTATTCTGCATGAAAGTCAAGGCATACTGTCAATGCCCGACTTGATTCGCCACACTCTCTGCCTGGAATTGTCATCAGATGGTCTCCAACTTTCCTCGGATGTTTCGACCCTAAACCATGACATCCTCCAGTTGGCGGGTCAGTAATGGTGGCCAAACCACTACTCGCTTCCAGGCGCCCAGTTCAGCTCATCTCGTCGATGCCATACCCAGCATGATGCCTTCTCTGCTGCCTCAGCTAACTGCCTCACTGCGTATTTCCGTAATGATGATGTTGTTCCTAGTGCTGTCATCAACTTCCACACTGATTGTGCCGGCACGCCTCTCCCCCCGTTCTCAACTGGAAACAGTGACACCTTCCAACCCTTTTGTCTGCATTCTTCTATCAGATCTGCATACTTCAGTGATTTCCTCTCATTGGCTTCGTCACAGTTCTCCTCCCATGGTACAGTCAGTTCTATTGCTATAAGAGTCTTCACCTGAGTTGACCACAAAACCATGTCTGGTCTCAGAGTTGTTGTAACAATGTCTGGGAAAACTAGCTTCCTCCTCAAGTCCACTCTAAGTTCCCAGTCCCTACCAGCGTCGAGCACCGATGGCTTCTGTCCAGCGTTGGTCCTTGCTGGGGTTTTAGCTCCTTCTTTGACAAACTGTATTATTTCCTGCTTCTTCTTTGTTGTTCGTTTCCTGGTTCTTTCCTTCTCTACTATGTCTGCTAGCTTCTCTAATACCCTGTTATGTCTCCATCTATACCGTCCTTGCTTCAAGGCCACTATGCATCCCGATAATATGTGAGCCATGGTTCCTCTCTTCCCACATAACTTACATGCTGGATCCTGTGCAAGTCCCCACTGAAAAAGATTTGCTGGTGAGGGTAAAGTGTCATATACTGATCTTAACAGGAAAGATATTCTGAATTGGTCCATCTTCCAGAGGTCTGACCACGTGATCTTACGTTGTGGTAGCTCCCATCTCGTCCAAGCTCCTTGCTTTCCTAGTTCTACTGCACGTGATATCCTTGCTTCCTCCACCTCTCTTCTCACTTCTTCCTGAACCATGCTTCTTTTCTCTGTCCTATCTGCCTTGTTCCATTGTTGGAAGTGTGATGTACCAATTCCTTGCCACCCTCTACAAGTGTTACCGATCTTGTCTCTTAGCTCTAGTATACTCTCTGCCTGATCTACTGCTGCTGCTGCTGACCATTTCCTTCCACACCTTCTCTGTACCCCTGCCTCTTGAACTTTCTGGTCTTTCGAGTCCCTTAATGTTAGTACTGTCCTGCATTTTGTTACCTTAAACTCTTCAATTACTGATGATAGTGGTAATTGTAACTGTGCTGTCTTACTGTATAAACCAATTGATGTAAAGCTTGGTGGAACCCCTAACCATCTTCTAACAAAGCTGCTGACGGTCTTCTCTATTGATTCTACATGCGTCATCGCTATCTCATAGATCAGTAGCAGCCACATCAGCCTGGGTAAGATTCCATGCTGGTAAATCCAAGCCTTATATTTCCCTGGCAGTTTACTTCCATCTACTACTCTAAGCCATCCTTTTACTGTTGGTTGAATGTCTTTTGACTGGTTCGTATCTTTCAAAGTTGCATCAAACCACTTCCCTAGACACTTGATTGGATTTCCTACTATACTAGGGATTTCTTCACTCTGCACCTTTAGTTTGACCTGCTGGTTGATTCTACCTTTTTTCAGTATTAAGCATCTTGATTTCCTCGGCTTAAACTTCATTCTTGCCCATGTAATAGTGTCATCTAATGAGGCTAGTACCCATCTTGCTTGTACATGTGTTAATGTTGTAACTGTTAGGTCATCCATAAATCCTCTTAGAGGCGGTTGATGCACCCCTGAGTTCATCTTAGGGCCTCTTGTCTCTCTTTCTGCAGCTGTGGTCATCAGGCTCATCCCTATTACAAATAATATAGGTGAGATTGTGCATCCTGTCACTATTCCCTTCTCAAGATGTTGCCATGCTGTAGTGAACTCTCCAACTGTAAATCTGATCTGTATTCCGTGAAAATAATTGTACTCAATACAATTACAAAAAAAAAAATACTCACCAGTGAAATAATTTCCAAGAACGCCAAACATTCCGGCATCTTCAAAGCCGAATTCTCGCATCGAATTTAACATCTATACTAATGCTGCTAGACATCACAGATGACATTTCATTCTCCTTTTCCAGAAATTATGTGTATTCACAATCTTATAAATGAACTTAATGACTGTTATTGAAGAGAAAGTCTGAGATAAATTCAGCAGGCAGTAAACCAGAAGCAGGAAGTTACACCGGAAGTTAACATGTGACGGGCACTGCGCATGTGCAAGCCCAAGCTGACCAATCAGTGTGCTTGTTTCAGATCTTCCTTAGCAACTAGCCTGCATTGTTTACGAGCATATTGTCTTCATAACCTTTGTTTTATTCGCTGAAGCATCATTTTAATATCAAAACAGAATTAAAAATGGAAAGACTACTTCACGCCTGTTCTTCTGGTGTATGGATAATAGTATGTCTTGTATCGAACTCGGTGAATAATTGCAACGAAAACCAGTAAGTGTGCTATGTTTTTATCTAGTTTTGTTAGGGTGTTCGCCAGAAAAATGGGGGGAAAATAGATTTTTGGTGAGTTTTAGTCGATTTCACATGAGCAAGTGATAGTTGAATACTTGTTTTAATAGTTTATGCAAAAATCTGAATTTTGATTAAAAATGGACCATTTTTACCTTTCTGGTCTCTATCTCAAAAGTGGTCTGTGCGACAAGCTCCTACTTTCGGTGGAGCACCTCACAAATGAGGCGGCATTCAAGTACAGAAAACCAAAATAAAATATCAAGTACAGGGATCCCTCGCTACTTATTTTTTAATTCAATGAATAAGGAAATTAAGGAAGAATAGGTTGAAAAGTTATGGAAAATGCCCCAAAAACAGGGCCAATTATGCAAAAACAAAAAACAAAACAACCCCAAGCCAACAAAAAACAACCCAAATTCTCCCATCAAAGCCATCCGAGATAAAGTGAAATGAAATTGAAGAACAAATAGAAATGGAATAAAATATACAGAAAGATATATCATAAATATATGTATTGAATATGATTAAACATTATTCTGAGGTACATTTAATACTAGGCTCCGGCAGAGGGTCGTGGCTGACAGAGGGGCGTGGGGGGGGAGCAGAACGATACATTTCTGAACTCCTGCCAAAACTTTCAAAGAAGAAACAAATTGACTCCAGTATTATAATGAACTGGATAAGAGTGAAACTCTATGTAAATCTGATTAGATCCGCTGTGCTTGCCATGCGCTGTGCCATGAGTTTAAACACGGGACATAATGATCTTGATTATGTAGAGAGTGAGAGAGAGGGAGAGAGAGAGAGAGATTGTATACAGTACAAAGTCATATAGATTACTTATACAATGTTTAAATATACGTTCCCGTCTAAAGAATGCCCTGTAACGACTTACAAACAAATTAATCTAACCGGCCAGAACCTAACTCGTTTGTAAGCTGGGGGGCGTCTGTACTTACATTGTTGCATCTGTGTGTGCACGCGCATCGCACATGCAGTTCCATCTGTATGTGTGTGTATTTATATTTTATTTACATCTTATGATGTTTTTTGAATGTTTATTTGTTATTCTAAGCATTTATAGAATTGAATATGAATTTATTGATATTATGTACACATACATGTACAGTAGGCCCTTGACTATTCGTGGTTTTGCACTCGCGGTTTGAGTACCTGCAGTCTGCCCAGCAACCCACACGTGATTCAAATTCAGCCAATGGCTGTCCTCCTTTCTGCTGATTGGTTGAGCCGATGTCCCGCCGCTTTTTACTCATTCGCGCATAGGTTGTCAACGAGCCTCTTTTTTCTGTGTTTTAATTACCAGTTAAGCTCTATCATACTACTCAAACACTGCCTTCTCTGGCTAAGCGATAGAAAACGGATGTCTCTTCTGAAGAAATAAGACGTTCTCCTTTCTCTGAACTGTTGTATTAAAATCTTTTTCTAAGTTCATATTTATGCATGAGATTTTGTGTTCTGTAGTATGTTTAACAGTACTCTTCATGTCCTTTTACACTGAAGTTGGAGTAACGTGTCCAAGATGGCGCTGCCCAGAGGGCGATGTCACGGAGTTCTCAGAGTCAAATTGTTTCTTTGTTCATTTTAATTTGTTTTATTTGTTTGTTCATGTTTTGCACTATGCTCTTCTATGAGCAGCTTTGGGCAACTAAGCATGCAATAATCTTCTATCTTCTATCTATTCTATGCTACGGAGCTCCATCCTAGCGGTTAGCTACCGGATTAGCCGGAGCTCTGAGAGGCTTGGTTAGCACTTCTGGCCATACTACTTGAAAATGTTCAGTCCCTGCAAAAAAAGATGGACGAACTTCATGCTCAGATTGCAGCTCAGAGGGATCTACAGGACTGTGTTTCTGTGAAACATGGCTCGAGGAGAGAACACCCGATAAGGCAATTATACCAGCCGGCTACACGGCCTTTATCCCCTGCTATCCCAAGCGCCGGAGTCGTCATTCGGCCCCTTCCCGCCTCGGCTTCTTTGTTAGCTGGGATGCGGCTCGCTGCCTACCATAGCATGTCAGCTCTGCTTAGTTATACACTGCTAAGTTATAACTAAGCACGCTCAACTTGGCTTGTTCGCCGGGATCCGGCTCCATAGCATACTAGCTCTGCTAGCTGCATCCCGGCTAACAAAGAAGCCGAGGCGGGAAGGGGCCGAACGACAACTCCGGCTCTTGGGACAGCAGGGGATGAAGGCCGTGTAGCCGGCTGGTATAATCGCTTTATCGGGTGTACTCTCCTCGAGCCATGTTTCACAGAAACACAGTCCTGTAGATTCCTCTGCGCTGCAATCTGAGCATGAAGCTCGTCAACCTTTTTTCGAAGGGAATGAACATTTTCAAGTACGTAGTATGGCCGGAAGTGCTGACCTGCAGCCAGTTACAGGAGCTCTTCAGTTTATTTTCCTTTTTTTTTCTTTTTTCTATTGTATATAGGCGTGTTTTTCTTTTTTCAAATTTTCTTTTTCTTTCTTCAATACTGCATCTGGGAAACCCACTTTTATGATGCTTTTGTTTTTCTGTGCACTTTTACTCTCACTTTTTGCATCGGCGTCAGGAAACTCATTCACCGGACGGCTCTGAGCAACGCAGGTCTTACACACGTGAGACCCTCCTCGGACCCTGGCGCCCCGCCCTCCTTCATGCGGAAAAGCCTGTTGTTCCTGTGGAAATCTGGAGGAAAAGGAGAGGCTGCAGAGGGGACGAAAGACGCGGAGGACATGTGTTCCCTCTGTCATCATGGGAAATGTCCGCTGATCGCCAACAAGACGGAGGAGCTGGCGGCGCTGACCCGGCAGCAGAGGCAGTACCGGGACTGCAGCATCATGTGTTTCTCAGAGACGTGGCTGAATGAACTCACACCGGACTCTGTGGTTTCTCTTAACGGATTTACACTCGCGCGTGCAGATCGAAGTGCAACGGAGAGCGGTAAGAAGAAAGGAGGGGGCGTGGCGGTCTATGTGAATGAACGATGGTGCCACCCGGCCAACGTGCACGTGAAGGAGCAGCTATGCACGCGGGACCTGGAACTGCTCGCGGTGAGCGCGCGGCCATATTATCTACCGAGGGAGTTTTCACACGTGATTGTGTTTTGCGTGTACATTCCGCCCTCGGCTGATGCGGCGGCCGCGTGTGAGTGTCTACACAGCGCCGTAATCAGACACAGACTCGTCACCCCCGCGCCATGATTCTGATCAGCGGGGACTTTAACCACACCCCTCTCTCCGCCTCTCTTCCGACGTTCACGCAATACGTGAAGTGCGCCACAAGAGACAATAAAACACTGGACGCTTACAGCTCCTCCCCCTTCCCCCCACTGGGACGCTCAGACCACAACCTGGTCTACCTGCTCCCCCAATACACACCCAGGGTGCGAAAGGAACCTGTGCAGAAGAGGTCTGTGAAAGTGTGGACCGAGGAGACCAATGAGAGGCTTAGGGACTGTTTCCAGACCACAGACTGGAGCATGCTCTGTCACTCCTTTGGTGATGACATCGACGGCCTCACACACTGTATCACTGATTACATGAACTTCTGCGTGGACAGCACCGTGCCAACACGGAGAGTACGGTGCTTCTCCAACAATCACCCGTGGGTCACCCCTGAACTTAAAGTCCTCCTGAACCAGAAAAAGAGAGCTTTCATCTCAGGGGATAGAGAGGAGCAGAAGAAGGTCCAGCGTGAGCTCCAGTGGAGGATCAGGAGGGCAAAGAAGGACTATGGGAAGAAGCTGGAGGAGAAGCTGGCTCAGAACAACGCGTGGGGACGTCTGGAGAGGACTAAAAACCATGTCTGGATTTGGGCAGGGTGTCAGAGGGACAGCTGATGGTGACCAGCGCTGGGCGGATGAACAAAACTGTTACTTCAACAGGTTTGATTCGCCCCCCTCCCCGTTCCCCCCCTCTCTTCACACGTCTCTAGACCAGCAGACACCTCCCCCCTCCCCAGGCCAACATCACTTGACTGCTACAGCCCGACAGACACATCCCCTCCCTCTGCACCCCACCCCAGCCCCCCCTCTCCCTCACATCAGACCAGGTGAGGAGACAGCTGAGGCGACTAAATCAGAGGAAATCTGAAGGACCAGATGGCATCAGCCCCAGGCTGCTGAGGACCTGCGCAGACCAGCTCTGTGAGGTACTATGCTACCTGTACAACCTGAGCCTCAGCCTGGAGAAGGTTCCCGTCCTGTGGAAGACCTCCTGTGTGGTTCCGGTTCCCAAAACAGCACAAGCGAAGGAACCAGCCCACTACAGACCTGTTGCCCTGACCTCCCACCTTATGAAGACCAGAAAAGGCTCCTCCTCATACACCTCCGCTCTATGGTGAGCCCCACCCTAGATCCGCTGCAGTTTGCCTACAGGCCCAACATCGGAGTAGAAGACGCCATCAACTACCTTCTGCAGCGGGCACTCACCCACCTGGAGATCGCTGGCAGCGCTGTGAGGGTCATGTTCTTTGACTTCTCCAGCGCCTTCAACACCATCAGGCCAGCGCTTCTGCGGGGAAAGCTGGAGGACGTGGGAATGGACGGGCATCTTGCTGCCTGGATCACTGACTACCTTACTAACTGTCCACAGTACGTGCGGCTACGCGGCTGTAAGTCAAAGGTGGCAGTCTGCAGCACGGGGGCACCGCAGGGCACCGTCCTCTCACCCTTCCTTTTCAGCATTTATACCTCGGACTTTAGCTATAGCACAGACAGCTGCCACCTCCAGAACTTTTTGGACGACTCCGCCATCGTGGGCCGTGTGTCAGAGGGGAACGAGCTGGAGTATCGGTCGGTCATCGTTGACTTCGTGGACTGGTGTGAGCGCAACCACTTGTGCTTGAACACCAGGAAGACGAAGGAGATGGTGGTCGACTTCAGAAGAAGCACACTAACACACACACACACACACACACACACACACACACAATCACTAGTGAACGTCCAGGGACAGGACATTGAGATAGTGAACAGTTTCAAATACCTGGGCGTTCACCTTAACAATAAACTGGACTGGTCCCACAACACCAACGCCCTGTACAAGAAGGGCCAGAGTCGCCTCCACCTTCTGAGGAGACTCAGGTCCTTCGGAGTATGCAGACCTCTGCTCAGGACATTTTATGACTCTGTGGTAGCCTCTGCAATCCTCTACGCTGCCATCTGCTGGGCCCCAGGCAGCACAGAGCGGTACAGAAAAAGACTGAACAAGCTGGTCAGGAGGGCCAGCTCTGTCCTCGGCTGCCCACTGGACTCTGTGGAGGAGGTGAGTGAGAGGAGGATGGTAGCAAAGCTCACATCCATCATGAACAACAGCTCTCACCCACTTCACCAGACTGTAGAGAAGCTGAGTAGCTCCTTCAGTGGACGACTGAGACATCCTCAGTGCAGGAAGGAGCGCTACCGCAGGTCATTCATTCCCACCGCTGTCAGACTGTACAACGCCACTTTGTAACTGTCTGTGAAAATACCGGTTATGTGCAATAAAAACCCCGCGCACTTTAATCAACCACATCTACCCCACTGACTGTGAACCATATCAACCCATCTACTCTGACCTCAGATACATTACACTTTAATATAGGCCAGTCGATAAAGTCGTTCCCTTCTTTTCTTTTATTGTTTATTAATTTATACTATTTATGTATCTATTTATTTATTTACTTATATAATATATATGTATGTGTATGTTTGTATATGTATCTATTTTTGCACTCCCTACTGATGGTACCTCAAGAGCCTGTAACAGTGAATTTCTCCATTGTGAGATTAATAAAGCTGTATCTTATCTGTATCTTATCTTATCTTATCTTAACCAAGCCTCTCAGAGCTCCGCCTGGGCCTAGCCGCTAACCGCTAGCATTGAGCTCCTAACCAAGCATGCTAACCAAGTGCCGGAAAATCTCAAAACTCCGCCTGGGCATAGCATAGCTGCTCAAGATATAAGTTATTGCCCGAAGCTGAAGCTGTTCATGCTGTAGTCGGGGCGACCGATCATAAACGAGCATAGTGCAAACCATAAACAAACAAATAAAACAAATTAGAACAAACAAAGAAACAATTTGACTCTGAGAACTCCACGAGGTTGCCCTCTAGGCAGTGCCATCTTGGACACGTCACTCCAAGTTCAATGTAAAAGGACATGAAGCATAATAAAGTTTATCCTTTTGGTATCATTTGTTAAACATGCTACAGAACATAAAATCTCACGCACAAACATTCTCAGAATTAACTGAGGTACTGTACTGGAATAATAATTGAAAAAGACTTTAAAACGAGTGCTTTACAACAGTATATGCTGTATAATGTTTATATATTTTATTACTAAATATCACAGTACAAAATTAAAAAGTTTTTCTTAATCATGACTACATTTTACTACATTAATACTATTATTAATAAGTAAGACTGTCTGTAGAATGTGTTTAAGAAGCATATTTTAGCACACGTAATAGATACATAGTATTTTCCTGCCGGCTGCTCATTTGCGCATGTGACGGCATACATGGGGTTTTTTCTTCCGCGTACAGAGCTCGCAGATTATCTCGATTCGCGGGAGGGCTCGGAACCATACCCCCGCGAATATCAAGGGCCTACTGTACGTATATGTCAATGTGGGGGTTGAGGGGGTGGGGGGTGATCCTACTTTGCGGATTTTGTTGGTCACGTGGGGATCTCAGTCCCAATTAACCGCGGGAAGTAAGGGACCTGTATATCAAAACAAAATAAGACTAGACAAAAACAAGTATAGATAAATAGTCAAAATTTCTGTGTGTGTGTGTGTGTGTGTGTGTGTGTAGATGGACGTCCTCTCTATATCCTGCGTCTGGGACAGATGGACACTAAAGGTCTAGTTCGAGCTCTGGGGGAGGAGTCACTGCTCCGACATGTATGCTTCTCAATTCTCCCAGCATGCTTTATGTCAAAATTAACCATTTAAGCTGATGTTTATATATGTGTGTGTCTATTAGGTTTTGTCCATTAATGAGGAGGGATTGAGGAGGTGTGAAGAGAACACCAAGGTCTTTGGACGCCCCATCAGGTACACATGCGCGCACGCACACACACACACAAAAAAATCCTTTTTTTCTCTCATCCTCCCCTTTTTTATTTCCCTCCTCCTTCTTTTCTTGTTTTTTCTCTTAATCTGTTCATCCTCTCTCTTTTATAATCCAGCATTGACCTTTTCTTTTGTTCTTTTCCCTTCCACTTCCTTTTCTTCTCCCTTGATAATCTTTTTTCTCCATCTTATCTTTTCCATTCCGTGTCTCCTTCTTCTCCTACTTATATTTTTAAAACTCTTGCTATTTTTAGCATTCTCTCTCACGTGCTATCTTTCTCTCTGTATGTGTCACAGCAGAGGGAACATGTCTTGTATGCCCTTAGCCTAAAAACTTTTTTTATTATTGATGCACACGCACACCACATCACATGAATCCTTTTAAGAAATGAAATGATGACGGTGATGGTGTTTGATGATGTGCAGTTGTTGGACGTGTCTGGTGGACCTGGAGGGTTTGAACATGAGGCATCTGTGGCGTCCCGGTGTTAAAGCAGTACTGCGAATCATAGAGGTCGTGGAGGCAAATTATCCAGAAACCCTCGGGCGGCTTCTCATCCTACGTGCTCCGCGCGTCTTCCCCGTGCTCTGGACTCTGGTGAGTATACATACTCAACAGGATGTGCAGGGAAATGTTTGATTTAATAAATGTTCAATTTTATTAATGTATTCATTCATTCATTCATCGTCTTCCGCTTTTTCCGGGATCGGGTCGCGGGGGCAGCAACCTAAGCAGAGTCCCAGACATACCTCTCCGACTTCCTCTAGCTCTTCCGGGGGGACACCGAGGCATTCCCAGACAAACTGAAAACATAGTCTCTCCAGCGTGTTCTAGGTCGACCCTGGGATCTCTTCCTGGTTGGACATGCCCGAAACACTACACCAGGGTGGCGTTCAGGAGGCATTCTAACCAGATACTCAAGCCACCTCAACTGGCCCCTGTCAATGTGGAGGAGCTGCGGATCTCCCCGGGCTCTCCCCGGATGGTAGAGCTTCTCACCTTATCTATAAGGAAGAGCCCCGCCACTCAGGGAAGGAAGCTCATTTTAGCCGCTTGTATCCACTACCTTGTTCTTTCCGTCACTACCCAAAGCTTATGATCATAGGCGAGGGTTGGAACGTAGAACTACTGGTAAATTGAGATCTTTGTTTTGTGGCTCAGCTCCTTCTTCACCACGATGGACCAGTACAGGCTCCGTTTAACAGCAGAGACTGTAGCGATCCGTCTGTCGATCTCCCACTCCATCCTTCCCTCACTTGTGAACAACTCTCCAAGATACTTAAACGCCGGCACTTGGGACAGGACCTCATTCCCGGCCTGGAGGGTGCATTACACTCTTGTCCGACTGAGAACCATGGCCTCGGATTTGGAGGTGCTGATTTTCATCACGGCCGCCTCGCACTTGACTGCGAATCGCTCCAATGAGAGCTTGCGGTCCCAGCCTGATGAAGCAAAAGGACAACATCATCTACAAAAAGCAGAGACGAGATCCGATGGCCACCAAACCAGAACCTCTCAACGCCTCGGCTGCACCTCGAAATTCGGTCCATAAAAATTATGAACAGAATCGGTGACAAAGGACAGCCTTGGCAGACTCCAACCCTCACCAGAAACGAATTCAACCTGTTGTTACCTCTATGGACCAAACGCTGGCTCCAGTGATACAGCGATCACATGGCCCGTAGCAATGGGTCAGGAACGCCATACTCCCAGAGCACGCTCCACAAGGTAGCCCGAGGGACATGGTCGAAAGCCTTCTACAAAGCCACAAAACGCATGTGGACAAGTTGGGCAAACTCCCATGCCCCCTCCAAGATCCTGTGGCATGTATAGAGCTGGTCAAGAGTGCTACGGCCAGGACAAAAACCACATTGTTCCTCCTGAATCTGAAGTTCAACTATCAGTTGGATCCTCCTCTGCAGTACCCCTGCATAGACCTTCCCGGGTAGGCTGAGGAGTGTGATTCCTCGATAGTTGAAACACACCCTCCGGTTCCCCTTTTTAAAAAGGGGGACTATCACCCCAGTTTGCCAATCCAGAGGTACAGCCCCCGATGACCACGCGATGTTGCAGAGGTGTCAACCAAGACCCTACAGCATCCAGAGCCCTGAGATATTCAGGGCGGATCTCCTCCAACCCCGGAGCCCGACCACCAAGGAGCTTTTTGACTACCTCAGTGACCTCCACTCCAGTGATGGGCAGACCCCCGCCCAAACCCCCAGGGTCTTCCTCCTCCACGGAGGGTGTGTTGGTGGGATTGAGGAGGGCCTCAAAGTATTCCCTCCACTTCTCGACAACATCCCCAGTTGAGGTGAACAGGTCCGAACCTTCACTAAACGGTGTTTGTGGAGAACTGCTTCCCCCTCTCGGTGGTCCAGAACCTTTTTGAGGCCAACCGATAATCACTCAAGGCCCTCACCGAACTCCTCCCACGCCCGAGATTTTGCATCTGCGACAGCTTTGGCTGCAGCACGTTTGGCCTGCCGGTACCTGTCTGCTGCCTCGGGAGTCCCACAAGCCAGTAAGACCCGATAGGCCTCTTTTTTCAGCTGGACTGCCCCCATCATCACAGGTGTCCACCTTCGGGTTCGGGGGTTACCGTCTCGACAAGCACCGAAGACCTTCCGGCCACAGCTATGGGCTGCCGCCTCAGCAATGGAGGCACGAAACATGGCCCATTCGGATTCCATGTCACCCGCCTTCTCCGTGACATGGTTGTAGCTCTGCCGGAGGTGGGAGTATTTATTTTTTGAATAATAATGTTTTGATCGAGAATAAACCGTCTATCACACACACCTAGATTTTAATATAAGCAAAAATAGTCACTACTGCTCCCTGGTGGTGATGGTCCAGCAAGTGAGTGCATCCCAAAGTACATTAACAATCACTTATGAATATCTTTGTATTTAAATAAAGTAATAAACCAAATAAAAATAATAAATATTGTTTATATCCAAGTTCCAGTTGTCTTAAAAGGTGCGTAAACAGTGATTTCATTTTTTATATATATATATATATATATATATATATCTTTATTTATCCTCTGTGATCGCAGGTGAGTCCATTCATTGACGAGAACACGCGTAAGAAGTTCCTGATTTACGCCGGAAATGACTATCAGGGTCCCGGTGGTCTGGTGGATTACATCGATAAGGAGGTCATCCCTGACTTCCTGGGTGGAGAGTGTATGGTGAGTGTGTGCATCGGGTTAAAGAATCCTTTGAAAACATGATGCACTGAAATAGAACACTACAGGAAGTTCTATTTCTATAAAATCCTCATTTGATGTTTAGGGAATAAAATAAGTCTGTCAGGATTATTGTGTTTATGCTAATATGGGTGTGGCTAAATGTAAATGATGCTCTGTAAGAGCTTCGTATGCTGTTGATTTGCTCTTATTTTTATCTGTATGCTAAATAGTTAATCCATTTATAAAGGTTTGGGGTTGTACTAAATGTCAGTCGTGTGTATGCGTTTATTTTAAAAGTTGCCATGGAGATCAGATAGTTGTTATTTTTGTTCTACTTGTTTTAGTGTGAGGTCCCTGAGGGTGGGTTAGTTCCCAAGTCTCTCTATAGAACACCCGAAGAACTGGAGAACGATGACATCAAACTGTGGACGGAAACCATCTACCAGAGTGCAAGCGTCTTCAAAGGGGCACCCCACGAGGTAAGATGTTGTGTAGTGATGTCATGTGATGTAATTATGGCATAACATGTAAATAAGTGTGTGTGTGTGTGTGTGTGTGTTTATATAATGTCTTTATGGCATCCAGCTGCTGATCGAAATCATCGACGCCTCCTCTGTGATTACCTGGGACTTCGATGTGTGTAAAGGAGATGTAGTCTTTAACATCTACCACTCCAAACGTGCTCCTCAGACGCCCAGGAAAGAGGCGCTGGCGTCTCACGGCATCACGTCACCCGGGGGTAACAACGTGCAGCTCATTGACAAGTCGTGGCAACTGGGTCAGGACTACAGCATGGTGGAGTCTCCGCTCACCTGTAAAGAGGGAGAGAGCGTGCAGGTAATGCCTTCTTTGACATAATCACCTTCATAATAAACCAGTCGATGTATCTGAATGATTGTTTGATGTATCCCTCTATTCCTGTTTGTTTATTAAGATGAATGTTCTTGATGATGATAAAGATGATGATTGTGTGTGTATCTTTGTAATTCCTCATTCTCCATGTGCAGGGTTCTCACGTGACGCGCTGGCCCGGGTTCTACATCCTGCAATGGAGGTTTCACTCGATGCCCGCGTGCGCCGCCACCAACCTGCCACGTGTGGATGATGTGCTCGCCACGCTGCAGGTTTCCTCCCATAAGTGTAAAGTTATGTACTACACCGAGGTCCTAGGCTCGGAGGATTTCAGGTAACTTCACAGCTGGGTTACGGAACAAACATCTGGAGTCACATTTTTACTTAAAAACTGATAGCATTATTTATTTCACATCAAAGCCATGTAACTGCTCACAGTAACCAAGCTGCTCTCTCTCGGTCTCACTCTCTCTCTGCCTCTTCCTCCAGCACCTGTTTCTCATGACTCTTTCCTTTTCTTTTTCTCTCTCCGTAAAGAACGGCTTGCTGCGATGTGCAGAGTTTGTAAGTGATCCTGTTTGCTGTTAGCTAAGCTTTAGCGCCGTGCTAACGAGGCTCTGTTTCTGTGTTAGCATTAACAACAATGCTAACGTAAGCACATGCTTGGCTTGGGGTTCTGTAAAGTCCGCAGATTATGAAAGCATGGAGGAGGAAATCAAACGAACACACACACACACACACACAGAGGTCTGTAGGCAGCTGTTTGGTTAATAAGTGAATTTTGGAGCCTGTATGTTACTCTCTCTGAGAAAAAAAATATTTTATTGAAGGGAAGAATTTGTAGGAGTTTTCTGATGGCATATGGATATGAGGCAACCTTAAGGAAAGTATCCAGTAAAGCTACCTTTTTGAACGTCCACTTTTTTTTTGAGTGATACACTAGTGTTTAAAATTATCTCAGTCAGACTTCACTAACCTGATCAGTCAGTGCTTTTGGTAGAAATAATATTTCTGCATGGTAAATAATGGACAGGGCTGCCAACTTGTACGAATTTATCCGTATTCATACAAAAATAAAATAAAATATGGCAATACAATTCATTCAGACGTTAATGCGAATTTCAGACTTTAAGGAAAATATGCTTCTTTCAATTATAGTCGGCCCTCTACTTATGAAATTAATCTGTTGCAGAGCCTTTATCGTAACCTGGAGTTTTCATAAGTAGAGGCGCATTTTACATGTAAAACGCGTGATTCGTTCCAGAGCTCCCAATACTACCCCATAAACCCTTTTAAAAATTATAAAAGTACAAAAATTTTGTATGAAATGTGTTAAAAGTAAAAGAAAATTATTTATTAAACAATTTTATTAACACATTTATTAATTTAACCATTATTAAACATTTTATATTAACACACACACATACACTGTCTCTCTCTGTATCTTTCTCTCTCACACGCGCACACCGTCTCTCTCGATCTCTCTCTCTCTCTTTCACTCTCCCTCTCTCTCTTTCACACTCACACACACAAACACACATTTGTGGCGCGCTCCGCCAAATGCGGGCTCCGCCCACGCGCAGCCGATGCCAGAGCTCATTAGCTTCCCCCCAGGGTTTCACACTGGACCCAACTGGGGGTCTGTGCCCCCCTGACCCTTGACTGATTTTCAGATATTTTGGTGATGGTCAAATCACATGACTGTTTACTGAATTAAACAACTTAAAAAACAAAAAATAAGCTGCTTGGAAGAGAGTAAAAGAACACCTGCCTCCTTTCATCTCTGACTGACTCTGTATGCAGTCCTGTGTCTGTCAGTGGCAAGTGCACAAAAACTGTCTCTCTCTCTCTCTCTCTCTCTCTATATATATATATATATATATATATATATATATATATATATATATATATATATATATATATATATATATATACACACACACACACACAGACACTCCCTGACTTACGTTCATCCGTTTTACGTTTTTTTTTTTTTAATTATTTTATACGTTTTGGGGTTTTTTCCCAAAAATGATGCTGCACTATTGTTTACAAACTACAAACTGAACGTGCCCCTCCTTCCCAGTTCAATTTTTTATATAAATATATATATATATATATATATATATATATATATATATATATATATATATATATATATATATATATATATATATATATAAAATGTGTGTGTGTGTGTGTACACAGTCGGTCTGCAACTTACGAAGACCCCTGTGTACAAAATCCCCGGGTTACAAAACACATTTTCCTAAGTTTCCGTCCCCGAGATACGAAACAACCTGCTCTTGCGAAAAGAAATTCAAAGTTCAAACGCGCGAATCAAAATTTCACACTGGCCACCCAGATAGAGACAGAAGGAAGCTTAACTCTTTAGTTTTTAGTTTGGTTTTTTAAGTTGTTTTAATTCAATAAATGTTTAATAAATGTGGGTGCATTTGAGCTCATCTGGAATTCCGATCCTTCAAGGAATCAAATTAAAGTTGAGTTTGTCAAGCAGGGAATGCGCTTTGAATTCACATCTTGTGGGCATGCCCGAGAGAGAGAGAGCGGGAATAACGCTTTAGTTTTTAGTTTAGTTTTTTAAGTTGTTTTAATTCAATGCAATTTAATTCGAGAGAGAGACAGGTGTGTGTGTGTGTGTGTGTTAATAAAAAATGTTTAATAATGGTTTAATGAATAAATATGTTAATAAAATGGTTTAATATGTGAACAAAATGTTTTAATTGTTTAATAAATAATTTTCTTTTACTTTTGAATGTTGGAACTATGGAAAAAAAAAGGTAGGGAGCTGGCTGACATGATGCAGATGAGGAAGGTGGACATGCTGTGTGTGTTCAGGAGACCCGGTAGAAAGGTAGCAAGGCTAGAAGCTTAGTAGCAGGGTTTAAGCTGTTTTTTCATTGTGTGGATGGGAAGAGAAATGGAGTAGGAGTCATCTTGAAGGAGGGGTTTGTCAGGAATGTTCTACAAGTGAAAAGAGTGTCAGACAGAGTGATGAGTCTCAAGTTAGAAATTGAAGGTGTGATGTTCAGTGTTGTTAGTGCTTATGCCCCACAGGCAGGATGTGAGCGAGAAGAGAAGGAGAGATTTTGGTGTGAGTTTGATGAAGTGATGCAGAGTACCCCCAGAGGTGAAAGAGTGGTAATTGGGGCAGACTTCAATGGACATGTTGGTGCAGGAAACAGAGGGGACGAGGAAGTAATGGGCAGGTTTGGTATCCAGGACAGGAATGCAGAAGGACAGATGTTGGTAGATTTTGCAAAAAGGATGGAAATGGCTGTGGTAAATACTTTCTTCCAGACGAGACAGGAGCATAGGGTGACTTATAAAAGCGGAGATAGCAGCACACAAGTAGACTACGTCTTGTGCAGGTGATGTAATTTGAATGAAGTCAGTGACTGTAAAGTAGTAGTGGGTGAGAGTGTTGCCAAACAGCATAGGATGGTGGTGTGCAGGATGACGCTGATGGTGAGGAAGGTGAAGAAGGCAAAGGCAGAGCAGAAGACAAAGTGGTGGAAGCTGAAAAAGGAAGAGTCTTCAAGGACGAGTTAAAACAGGTTTTGGGTGGTCAGGAAGTGCTTCCAGATGACTGGACAACTACAGCTAATGTGATCAGGGAGACAGGTAAGAGAATACTTGGTGTGTCCTCTGGAAGGAGAGTAGATAAGGAGACTTGGTGGTGGAATGAGGAAGTGCAGGAGTGTGTACAAAGTAAGAGGTTAGCTAAGAAGAAGTGGGACATTGAGAGGACTGAAGAGAGTAAACAGGAGTACAGGGAGACACCGCATAAGGCGAAGGAAGTGGTGTCAAATGCCAAACAGGGCGTATGATGACTTGTATGCTGGTTGGAAAGTAAAGAGGGAGAAAATGATTTATACAGGTTGGCACAACAGAGAGCTAGAGATAAGAAGGACGTGCAGCAAGTTAGAGTGATTAAGGATGGAGAGGGAAATGTATTGACTGATGACAGAAGTGTGCTGGGAAGATGGAAAGAGTACTTTGAAGAGCTGATGAATAAGGAAAATGAGAGAGAGAAAAAAGAGTAGAAGAGGTGACCGTTGAGTACCAGGAAGTAGCAAAGATTAGTAAAGAAGTGAGGAGGGCATTGAAGAGGATGAAGAATGGAAAGGCAGTTGGTCCTGATGACATACCGGTGGAGGTATGGAAGTGTGCAGTGAGCAGTAGATTTCCTGACAAGAACATTCAACAAGGTCCTAGAGAGTGAGAGGATGCTAGATTGGAGGAAAAGTGTGATGGTGCCCATTTTTAAGAACAAGTGAGATGTACAGAGTTGTGGCAACTACAGAGGGATAAAGTTGATGAGCCATACGATGAAGTTATGGGAAAGAATAGTGGAAGCTAGACTAAGGGCAGAGGTCAGCATTTGTGAACAACAGTTTGGTTTCTTGCCAAGAAAGAGCACCACAGATGCAGTGTTTGCCTTGAGGATGCTAATAGAGAAGTACAGAGAAGGTCAGACGGAGCTGCATTGTGCCTTTGTGGATCTGGAAAAAGCATATGATCGGGAGCCGAGAGAGGAACTGTGGTATTGCATGAGGAAGTCTGGAGTGGCAGAGAAGTATGTTAGAGTGGTGCAGGACATGTATGAGAGATGTAAGACAGTGGTGAGGTGTGCTGTCGGTGTGACAGAAGAGTTCAAGGTGGACGTAGGGCTGCATCAATGGTCAGCTCTGAGCCCCTTCTTGTTTGCTATGGTGATGGACAGGCTGACAGATGAGGTTAGACAAGATTCCCCATGGACTATGTTTGCAGATGACATTGTGATTTGTAGTGAGAGCAGAGAACAAGTGCAGGAAAATCTTGAAAGGTGGAGGTATGCCCTGGAAAGGATGGGAATGAAGGTTAGCCTCAGTAAGACAGAAAACGTGTATGAATGACAAGGACCCAAGAGGAACAGTGAGGTTACAGGGAGCAGAGATAAGGAAGGTGGAAGATTTTAAGTACTTTGGCTCAACAATCCAGAGTAGTGGAGAGTGTGGAAAAGAGGTGAAGAAGCACGTGTAGGCAGGTTGGAATGGTTGGAGAAAAGTGTCCGGTGTGATGTGTGATAGGAAGGTATGGGCAAGAATGAAAGGAAAAGTGTACAAGATGGTGTTGAGGCCAACGATGCTGTATGGTTTAGAAACAGTGGCCCTGGGGAAAAGACAGGAGGCAGAGCTGGAGGTAGCAGAGATGAAAATGTTGAGGTTCTCTTTGGGAGTAACAAGGATGGATAGGATCAGTAATGAGCACATCAAAGGGACAGCACATGTAAGACATTTGGAGACAAAGTCAGAGAGGCTAGATTGAGATGGTTTGGACTTGTACAGAGGAGTGATAGTGAGTATATTGGTAGTAGGATGCTGAGGTTGGAACTAAGGCCTAGAGGAAGACCAAAGAGACGATTCATGGATGTGGTGAAGGAGGACATGAAGGTAGTTGGTGTAAGAGAAGAAGATGCAAAGGATAGGGTAAGATGGAGGCAGATGATTCGCTGTGGCAACCCCTGAAGGGGAAAGCCGAAAGGAGAAGAACTCTCCGCTCTGCTGGTGATTTACATCAGTGCAGGTTGAGTACTAAACGAGTTCAACGGCGCCCTTGCTCATTTGAAAGACCAGAAGTCTGTATAACCCGCGCTTTGTCTCAAGTACAGCAAGTACACTACTTTCGGTTTTGAGCGCCTCACATATTAATGTGACTCGGCTCAGCTTCATGTAAAGTGATCATCCGTTGACCATCGGAACCATTTACAAGCAGAAAGAACGCATCATAGAGAATGTTACATTTGATACTGTATTTGATGAGTGAATTTGAATTAAAATGTATCTGTCTGTCTGTCTTCCTTTCGGCCTTTTCCCTTTTACTCGGGAGTCGCCACAGCGAATCTATTTGAAATTATTCTGCATGAATTTAATTTATTTGAAATTAATGTTGATATTATTTGATATATTTCATTTAATTTTACAATGTTATGTTTGTGATAATTGATTTAGAGGTGTTTTATGAGCTATGGTAATGGTATTTATGAATGTATAGTGCAGTATGAGCCGCATACATCACTGTAACAACCTACATTCACTTTCAACTCACGTTTGGCTAGAACCAATGAAAACCATAAGTCGGGGAGCATCTGTACAAATAAACATTAGTTTAGAGATCCCGAGGAAAACAAAACTACAACATTTTTCAGTTTATACACGGAATGCTTCAGTTTGTGAAGAAGATTTTTTGGCAGGGTGTGGATACGGCACAAATTTAAAGAGTAATCAAATGTAGACTACTTTATTAAAGGGAGCTATTTGTTTGTTTTCGGAAAAGCACAGGAAAGCACATGGATGTATAATTTAAACTCATCTTCCCAAATCTTTCCAAGTTTGTTGCTCAGGAAGATGCCTTTGTTTTCACGCTCCATGAGGGAATTAATTTTTTTTATTTATTAAAGCTGGAGAGAGACTTACGAGAACAAAGTGTGTGTGTGTGTGTGTGTGTGTGTGTGTGTGTGTGTGTGTAGTTGATTTTTCTCCTTGTGTTGAAAGTGAGATTTACAAAATGCCCTCGTAGTTCATGAAGAAAATTTTTTGATAAATTTTCTGTAATTTTTTTTCATAATGTTTTTATCTTTAAAAATCGTAACATTTTTCTTGTTTATGTGCATTATAGACTAAAAACCAAATATTACGTAAATTATAAGTGATTGAATTAAGTTGTAAAATAAATAATTTCAGACTTTGAGGGCGGGCTGTGAATTTTTACCTTCATGTCAATCTCTAAACAGTTTTAGGAATAAAATCACAACTTTGTTCCAATACTGTTTTGCCGACGCTCCCTTGTCGACTTCCTCTCGCTCTTGATGTTCAAGTGAAGTTCTGAAGAGGGCACATGGCATCTTGTAAAGTTAAAATGTATCCAGAAGGAATTGGAATAAAAATTAGAATTAAATAATTTAATTAGGCTGTGACTTGAAAATGTGTTTTTGGGACAGAAAACTATTTTTTTCCAGTCTATTCTGTTTAGCTAGCATGCTGTAGTAAGCAGCTAACATAGTAGTATGCTAATGTTGTGAACTCCGCCCCTTTTTTCTTTCCCCACTTTAGTATTGAAGCAGAAGTCGAAAAGGGAATGTCTATTGAAACTAAAAGTAAAAAGGCATTGCGATGTCTGTGACTAACCTCATCTCTGGCTTCCTCTTAATCTTTAATCTTTCTAAGATGCTAACAAGGCTAATGATAATTTCTGAGGTAAATTGATTCAATTTTAACAGTGAATGAAATTAATTTTCCGGATCTGTGTTTGTAGACTCTGTCATGCTACTCAGTCTGAATGGGGGTTTAGATTAGCCGTGTTAGCATGAACGTGCATTATTTACGGTGATAAACGCACACACTCACTCACTCGTTCTTATACTGATTTTCTTTGAGGTGTGTGTTTGTTTAATTTGATTTGTTTTAATGATGATGGGGAGAAAACTACACTTTTCTCAAATTTACAATTTTTTCCTGTCAGATCTCTGCAGTGAGCCATAAGGAACACTCAACCCATACATGCTAATGTTGCTAATGCTAATAGCAGGTGAACGCTAACCATGCTAAAGGATCTGTGGTGTTCATGTGGTTTAGCATGTTAGCATTTTTTGGGTGGAAGTGTTTCTGATTATGCAGTGCACATGAAGGTGTGTGTGTGTGTGTGTGTGTGTGTGTGTGTGTCCTGGCTGCATGTCTGGTTGTAATATCGGGTTTCAGCTCATTGTGACTGTGTATTATTGTAACCATAACAGGATTTACTGGAGGACTGTCTCACATCCCTGCTCTGTCTCTCACTCTGTCTTTCTCATATCTGTCCTCCTCTCAGGGGTTCAATGACAAGTCTGGAGTCGAGTCACAGCGGCTTCTCTCAGCTCAGTGCCGCCACCACATCTTCCATCCAATCACAATCCAGCTCTATGATCTCCAGGTAGTGCCAGAGACCCAAGAGGGAGAAAAATAAATAAATAACTGCACATCTTTGAGAGCATCGCTGTGGCATTAAAGGGCTTTGATCTGCGTGGCCATGGCATATCCGGCTGAGCTGCTGGTCAGTTCACTGGGCGCTTTGAGTTTTTTGTTTTTGTTTTGTTTCTCCCTCTAACATGTCTGACAGACCAAGCAATATGTGGACTGTCCACACACACAGCGCACAGGAATACTATTTACATACCCTTCTTTTGCCATATCACTGATGTTTTCAACATTTCTAGGTCAAAGGTCAGGTTTGTAAACATGGCGAGGCGTCCATGTAAAGCAATAAATGTTTCTATTTGTATTTATCATGAGCGTGTTGCGCATTCTGGCGGTATTCAACGGGGCTCTCTGCTCAAAGTCACTTGCTATATTTTCATTTTTGTGGCGAAATTAATCTAAAAAAATCTATTTGTTCTGCCTTCGTCCAATTTTTTGCGACCCACACTGATCCTATGCATCCAAAATATATAAAAGGCTGAAAAAACACGAGGGCTATTTTTTATGTTTTATAGGTCAAAATGAATTAGCTATCAAGTTGGTGTGGGTTTGTACAGGAGTTTTATTGGAAGTTGAACCTTATTGCATGTTTAGTGTTAGAATTATTTAGGATTAAGTTAGAGATTAAATAGCGCTTATATTTAAAAATAAATAAATAAGTAATAATAAGAGTAATAATAATAATAATGCATCATTTTATTAAATTTATAGCATGATAAATGTCATATGTAGAAAGTAGTTCAAAGATTCTGAAAAATGTTCCGGACGTCCAACAAGTCCTTGAATTATGACTATGATTTTATTTTTTTTTTTTCACGAAGGATTTAATAATGACTCTCGACCTCAAATGAGTAAAAAAACAAAAGATAAAAAGTGTGAGCTTTATTGTAAATTAGTTTTCAATAATATATTTGAACAACCTCAGAATTATGCTCGCTAGTGTTCGTGTTAATAGCATTATTGGATTGGATCAGATTCTTGTTTCATATATATATATATATAATATATATATATATATATATATATATATATATATATATATATATATATATATATAAAAAAAAAAATTTTTTTCACCTTAATTATCCAAGCTACCTGTTTGTGAATTTTTGTGGACTTTCTGGACGTCTGGTATATATAATATGGCGACCCCTGAAAAACGGAAAAAGCTGAAAGGAAAAGAATATATATATATATATAAAAACAGGTCATGATATTACATATGATTCCATTTCAGGTCAAGTTATTTCTATATTTTAATTTCTGATGGGTTTGTTTGGGATAGGCGAATTGTAATGAGGTTGGGAGTGTGGTCTTTTTTTTTCTTTTTTAATTAGTGGTAGTAGTACTAGAATTTTGTTGAACTCATGCCTCTTACATTTTCCAGGCTGTTTCAGTTAACATTTCTTTTCCTCACTTGTGACACACCTGTACAGGAGAGCGATGAGGTCACAATTCAAACTGAGGAGAAAATGCCTTCTTGGGAAGAAAGAACATGGCTGTGTTCCAAATCCAAATGGCAATATATTTGAATGGGTGGGTGGGGGTCTTGGTGAGGATCAGAGTGCGCACCGTTGTGTTTTAGAGAAATAAAGGAATTCAGTGCTGTGTTTCAAATCAGACTCTTAGCTTTGTGTTTGTCATGAAATCTCAAAATTTCACACATCTCGTAAACACAAGTTTACAAAATGATGCAGGCTGTGTCTCAAACCAGAACTGGAAAAAACTGAAAAGGAAATGATCCACGCAAAACTGTTGAGAAGGGTGTTCAGTATAACGCTTGTTTTTCAGGTAGTGTTGTTGAACACTGTGATGGTGGAATTTGGCGATGGCGGGCTTTAATCCTTATGGAATGTAAACTTCACTGTGTTCCAAAAACAACCTGGAGCACTCACATGCGGCATGTATGGACTTGAAAGAGAAAGAATAGTGAGGCGTGATGTGGACAGGTTTCCTTAGCTGCTGCTTCTTTAGTGGTAGATACCACCACCCATCCAGAGGACTCGGGTCATGACATGGATGATGAAACCCATGTGTCTGATTCGTGACGAATGTTTATTACAAATTCGTCAATGATTCGCATGTATGTGTATGATTTTTATATAAACGTTATACAAACATGCAAAAGTCAGTTATTACATTTAAAGCCAGAATCAGCGGTGGAATGCAGCTGATTCCACTGTAGCATACTGATGCTAAATTCTGGCTGCTTTTGGGATGGGATATACGCATGTCATAATTTTTTTCTTTTCCCCTCAACAGTTTTACAGCAAAACGACTGATGATGTAGTCACATTTTTCTTGTGTAGCGAGCAAAACAGAGCTGCTACTTTCGTGGCTCTGCCCCCTTTTTATGATATTTGGTATAAAAAAAAGACCAGCATGATCAGGTGGTGTTTACAACTATTACAGAGTTCATGCTAAGCCTTATTACGAAACAATTTTATCATGAACTCTACATAGTGTGTTTCTACTCCATGCTAACGTTTGATCCAAAAGACTCCTCAGCCCTGCCCACTTTTTAAAACTTTCCCATTTTGAAGAGAACAGGTGTTCCTTTTTTCCTCCTTCACTGAATCGGAGTGGATGTGGCTTTTTAGGAGTCTCCCATATTGCCATAGCAACAGATTCCTGCGTGTAAACCGCACACATCGGCACCCCTGCTGGCGCCGTGTGGGTGTGGCCTGTTCTTTCAGGTTAGAATGTATAGGGAACATCCTGACTAGATTTTACACATCGTTATTTAAAGAATATTTTAATTATTAAATTTCTGTTAATGATCAACCAACCAGAGCAGCTCAGTCCAGCTCGACAATTCGGAATCGATTCTATTTCCCGACACGGCTAGTGTTTATACTCTGGTTTGTGTAACCATGGCAACACTCCAACTCTTCATAGCGAGTCCGCGATCAGGGTTTTAGTCGAAAAGTAAACATTTTTGAGTCGATTTCCTAAATCCTGCATTTCACCTCAAACTGACCGTGACCTGATTCTTCAAGAACATAAGCCTGATATTTAAAAAATAAATAAATAAATAAATAAACAAACATGAGAACTCAGGATAATGAGTAGTGCTTGTTGATCATGAAGAATCTGACAGGCTGTCTGGTGTCTGTAGACCCCTCCTCTCCACCCTCATTTCTGTTGCAGAGTTGTGTAGATGCATATAAATCAATAACCAGATCTATACCTGTACGTTTGTTTGTTTGTTTGTTTTGACGAATGTCCATTTCTCATCTGCACACATACTGAACTCCTCGTTCATGCACACTTCATATCATTTTCTGAAATGGTGACTGTAAAAATTAAAAGGAATAATAAAAGATTTTTTATATTAATATACGACAGAGAGACTACATTCATTTTCTCTGGAAATTAATAAAGTTGAATTAAGAGTCAAGTCTCCGGAGTTGTTTTTCTTATTGTCTAATTTCATGCTGATAGGTTTTTAATATTTGTAATAAATGCTCACAGAGGGACCCGTTGTTAAAAAAAAAAATCTTTAATTTACATTGACACTTTTGAAAACACGCTGTAAGATATTTATTAAAATAACAATCAAATTGTTGAGATAAATTCTTTTAAACACTATACACTCTTTTTGGTTTTATATATTTGTTTTATTGATTACATTATTTTAATTATTCATTTTGGGTTTTTTCTTTACCTCGCCATGTAATATATCAAATTAAACAAATCATAACATAACATAACATAACATGAGTGGTGAGAACAGGCCATTCAGCCCAACTAAGCTCACCATTGTCCTATTCTAAAGTGACTCTAACCTTAAAGACGCACTTTTTTTTTTTTTTCATGACTAGATGGTATCCAGCACTAGATCAAGTCTGCTTTTGAAGACTTGTAAGGTTTCTGCTTCGACAACGTGGTTAGGCAATCTATTCCACACTGAAATTACCCTCTGCGAGAAAAAATATTTCCTAATATTTGTGCTAAATTTACCCTTAAATAACTTCCATTTATGACCCCTAGTTCTACTTACAGAACTTGGCCTAAGTAATCGGGCATAGTTGACTTTATTAATCCCCTTAAGATACTTAAAGACCTCAATCAGATCACCTCTAATTCTCCTTTTTTGAAGACTGAAAAGGTTTAGGATCCTCAGCCTCTCCTCATAGGATTCCTTTTTTATACCCGATTATTCAATCTGTATTAATTAAACAAATCATGTACAGGTCCTATTCAGAAAATTAGCATATTGTGAGAAACTTCATTATTTTCTGTAATGTACTGATAAAAATTAAACTTTCATATATTTTTGATTCATTGCACACCAACCGAAATATTTCAGGTCTTTCATTGCTTTAATACTGATGATTTTGGCATACAGCTCATGAAAACCCAAAATTCCTATAAAAAAATTAGCATATCATGTTCAGGTAGTCTAAACGAGCTATTAACCTAATCATCTGAATCAACCAATTAACTCTAAACACCTGCAAAAGATTCCTGAGGCTTTTAAAAACTCCCAGCCTGGTTCATTACTCAAAACCACAATCATGGGTAAGACTGCCGACCTGACTGCTGTCCAGAAGGCCATCATTGACACCCTCAAGCAAGAGGGTAAGACAGAAAGAAATCTGAGTGAATAGGCTGTTCCCAGAGTGCTGTATCAAGGCACCTCAGTGTGACGTCTGTGGGAAGGAAAAAGTGTGGCAGAAAACGCTGCACAACCAGAAGAGGTGACCGGACCCTGAGGAAGATTGTGGAGAAGGGCTGATTCCAGACCTTGGGGGGACCTGTGGAAGCAGTGGACTGGGCTACAGGTGCTGCATTCCCCAGGTCGTCACTTTTGAACCAGAAACAGCGGCAGAAGCGCCTGACCTGGGCTACAGAGAAGCAGCACTGGACTGTTGCTCAGTAGTCCAAAGTACTTTTTTCGGATGAAAGCAAATTTTGCATGTCATTCGGAAATAAAGGTGCCAGAGTCTGGAGGAAGACTGGGGAGAAGGAAATGCCAAAATACCTGAAGTCCAGTGTCAAGTACCCACAGTCAGTGATGGTCTGGGGTGCCATGTCAGCTGCTGGTGTTGGTCCACTGTGTTTTATCAAGGGCAGGGTCAATGCAGCTAGCTATCAGGAGATTTTGGAGCACTTCATGCTTCCATCTGCTGAAAAGCTTTATGGAGATTATTTCATTTTTCAGCACGACCTGGATGGAATATGCTAATTTTTTGAGATAGGAATTTTGGGTTTTCGTGAGCTTTATGCCAAAATCATCAGTATTTAAACAACAAAAGACCTGAAATATTTCAGTTGGTGTGCAATGAATCTAAAATATATGAAAGTTTAATTTTTATCAGTACATTACAGAAAATAATGAACTTTATCAGAATGGAAGGACCTGTAATGTATATGGAATGTTCGGTCTCTGTGAAATAAGATAGATGAGCTTCATGGTCGGATTGCGGTGCAGAGGGACCTACAGGTCTGTTCCGTGCTGTTTCTGTGAATCATGGCTCGAAGAGAGTACACCCGACCAGGGATTACACCAGCCAGCTACATGGCCTTCAGAGAGGACCGGAGCGCAGCGGATAGCGGCAAGACCTGCGGCAGAGAGACAGCGGTCTTTGTACACGAAATGATCAATGAGCATGAAAACAAACATCCTGATGTGGCATTTATTATTCTGGGGGATTTTAATCACTGCAACCTCAGGAAAGATATGCGCAAACTATCAGTTTGTAACTTTTCCAACCAGGAACAATAAAATACTGGACCACTACTACAGCAAAATTAAAAACATCTACATGGCCGAATCAAAACCCCACTTTTGTAGGTCTGATCATCTGGCAATTAGGCTCAAGCCCACTTACATCAAGAGGCTTAAAGCACAGCCAGTCATAACAAGAACGGTAAACACCTGGTCTGACAACGCACAGGCTAGTCTGCAGGGTTGTTTAGAGGCCAAGACTGGAACACCTTCAAAGTGGCCACGAACAATATCCATGAATACACAGAAGCTGTGAGTGACTACATCAGCTGGTGCACATCTATATGTGCTACCCCCAGAACTGTGCAGGTATTTCCAAACCAGAAATCCTGGTACAATGGAGACATTAAGAATAAAATCAAGAAATGGAAAGTAGCTTTTAAGTCTCGAGTTTAAGGGGAATATAAGAAAGCCCGGTACGAGTTGCAGAAGTCCTTCAGAACTACTAAAAGGTATTATTCCCAAAAACTTGAAGGCTACTACTTAAGTAACAACACACAATATGTGGTGGGGAATCCAAGCCATCACGAATTACAAGACGACAGCACCAAACACACCCTCAGGATGTCTCCCTCCCGGACAGCCTAAACACCTACGCCAGGTTCGACAGACTGAACACAGACACGCCCTCAAAAGCCCCCTACAGACAATACCTTTCAGGTGACACCTGCACAGGTCCTGAAGACTCTGAAGCGAGTTAACCCCCACAAGGCTGAAGGACCAGACTATGTACTTCCCAGAGTTCTGAAGGCCTGTGCAGAACAGCTTACTGGTGTGTATGCAGACATCTTCAGTCTGTCTCTACGCCAGGCCATAGTTTCCCCTGTCTTTAAGTCCTCTATTATCATACCAGTTCCAAAGAAGCAGAACCCATCTCTCCTGAATAACTTCAGGCCAGTGGCACTTACATCAGTTGCCATGAAATGCTTTGAAAAACTGGCCATACACGGAAAGGGGAAAAGCCGAAAGGAAAAGAAGAATAAGTTGCTGTTGTAATAAAATGTAAAGATTTCTAATTAAGATATTTGAATATAAAACGCTAAATTTGGGTGTAATCTGGCAGCAATCAAAAGAAAATGCAAACAACTAAATTCCAGAATAAAAGGAGGAAAAGGGACTTTTTTATTAAGAATGATAAATACTCACTATTAGCAAGCTTTAAAAATATAAATTATAATTATTGTACACAGACATTGAAGTTAACTATAATTCAAAAGTTTTTAAGCAGATGTTAAAAAAAACATTAATTGGCCCAGATATGGATTAAGATCATGATTCTCAATTCCTGAAATTCAGTTGAGTAATATTGATCTAAAAGTTAAAGAATGGTCAATACCAGTATGTGCACATTTACACTGTAAATAAAAGAGGTGCTCGAAGAATACTAAAATAAATATATTAATTATTTTTTCCTGTTCTGAGTAATATTCTAGAGGATTTGCATCACGGTGAAAACATGATTAAAATATAAACGTGGCCTGAAAATATTATTTGTGTACTATAAGCTTCTTTTACACAGACGCCAGATTTACTCGGACAGTAAAGAACGCTCTCTTCATTACCCCGCCTCCTTTGTTAACTGACGCCGGAAGTGTGGAGTGGAGTAGAGGCACGTCATTGAGTAGAGGGAAGAGGGCCAAGACGGATGTGGGTTCCAGAAGAGGAAGTGGTGCTGAAATGGGAAAGGTCTGGAACCGAACAACACACAAACCCTTATTTTATACCGTGTTTGCATGGAGAGGTTTTAGAGTACTTTATGTTTTTTTTTTAACTTATTATTTAATTAAAAACGAAACGGTAGTGACTTGTGAGGAGGAAAATTTATGGAAGTGAATCGGATCTTCGAGCCGACTGAACCGACTCTATATGATCTGGATCAGTTTTTAAATTTGTATATTTATTTGTGTATTATTATTTTTATTTTATTATTAATACAGATTGTGTTTCGTGTGTGTGTGAGAGAGGGGGGGGAGTGAGAGAGTGGAAAAGTGAGAGAGTGGGAGAGTGAGAGAGTGGTTCTGTTTGTGACGTAATCCAACAGATTGCAAACTCGTAAACCGAAAAGTTTGTTAGATGAAACAGTGATTCCCATAACAGAAAACCAACTAAGCCGTTCTAACCCCCTCCAAAACTCATATAACCTCCACAAACACACATATCTGACCGAATATATTAAAGATAAACATGTAAATAGAATAAATATTTCATAATAATAATCCATGTACATTAACATTAATAATAAATAATAAATCAAGAATAAACAATAAGTCAACTAACCCGATCATCGACTGTGGCAAAGATGTCAGACAGGCAGGCAGGAAGTGGTGTATAACAGGAGGAGGAGGAGAATTTTGTGCATGTGCCTGCTATGAATGCCAGCAAGGAAAGGCTTATGTTGAGCTCCCACAAGGCCAGTGCTTCTCAAATAGTGGGGTGCGTATGATCCTGAGGAACATGCTTTTTTGCCATACTGTACTAGAATTAAGTGTAATTGCACATCCACTACAATAGTTGGCAGTGGTGCTCTCACAGTGCTCACTATGGTGTCGGGAAAAAGCACCGAGCAAATGACGTGAAGTGCAGTAAACACTATTTATCGTCACGCACTGGGGTAGGGCATGAAATATATATTTTTTCTTTCTAGAGGGGTGTCACAGAGAATAATTGAGAAGCACTGAACAAGGCGTTCTCGGAGTGCGGAGGAATATACATATAAGAATACGAGGCTAATCGGCCCGGAAAAGCCATTTTGAGGAGAGCTTGTAAAGTTAATTTTTGCTGTTTGGATGGGGAAGATTTTTGGTGGATCGAAGCTCGTATGATGGAAAACTCGTTATGAGGGACACTTGTTAGACGAGGTACCACTGTATTTATTTTTATTTTGAAAAACAGTTTTATAAGCTTACTCTGGATCTGAAGGCAGCATGGTGCAGTACTAATTCGCAAGTTTATTACACAGCAAGGAGGTCCTGGGTTCGATTCCCAGCTCAGGCGTTCCACTGTACTTGTATGGGTTTCCTCCCACGGTCCATAAACATGCACAGTAAGTTAATTGGCTGTTGCAGATCACCCGTAGTTGTGAGTGCGTTAATGGTTGTGTGTGTGTCCAGGGTGTACCTTGCCCTCACCCAGAGTTGGCTGAGATGGGCTTCAGCCCCCTTACGACCCTAATTAGGATGAATGAGAGATGAATCTGAGAACATACCCACTTATTTTGAGCTCCTTAAGGAAACCAAGATCATGCCCCTGTGAATTATTCATGACTGAAGCTTCGGGTTTTAACCACGGAATGTTTTTAATCACGTCACGTGTAAGTAAAATCTGTGTTCAACTATTTTACAGACACAATCATGTGACATGCCAATACTAATGGTTCCTCGCTTCCACCACTGCCTTTAAAATATCCTCATCTTCTTTCCTTCTTTCCCCAGTACCTCCCTCTATTTTATTTCCTTTCCTTTCTTCCCTGTTTATGTTTTCTATTCTGTCTCCCTTCCCTCATGCCTCACCTCTATTTTCATTCCTTCGATTTTTGCCTTCCTTTAATTTAACCCATTCCTTTATCCCTTTCCTCAATTTCTACAGCATATTTTCCATTTTCTCCATCCCACCATTTATTCCCCCCCCACACTCCTTTCATGAAAAAAGTTCACATGCCATTTTATTATTGTAATTTGTGATCTAAAAAGAGTCGACTCCTCTGGGTGAATCGAATCAAATGATCCGATCCGATCACCAGTTACAGAGGGTCACTTGGACACTTCTGAAAGAAAGAGTGAAAAAAATCAACCATTCATTCATTTTCTGAACCGCTTAATCCTAATTAGGGTCACTGGGAGGTTGGGCCCATCTCGGCCGATTCTGGGCGAGGGCCGAGTACACCTTGGGCAGCTCGTTGGGCCATTGCAGGGCAGAAACACTGACGAAAAGAACTTTACAGTCAGCAATGGTTATTTTAAACAATCTGAACTATTTTCAGTAGAAAAATAAAATTAAATAAAATCAATAAATAATAATCAAATTGATCGGCAATATTAACTCAGGAATACAATATATAAAACACTTTAACCTACAAAACAAAATGAATAAAATTATTATTATTATCAAAATGATTAAGTCCAGATTAATGGCTATAATGATCACATTTATCAGTGCACAGCTTTTCGAAAGCACAATTTTGAACTCTTAGCTCCTGCTCAATGCTGAACTGGGACCTGAACTTATTTTCACAGCCGTGACGTCAGCCAGCATGACAGAGACTGTGTGTGTTGCAGGTCGGATCAGTTCCTCTGCTCTGCTGCGGGGAGTTTCTACACTGAGCAGTTTGGTACTCCACCTTATCTGATGCTAACAGAGCTCGGTTTGCTGGAGTAGCATTCACAAAGCTGGTTGTTGGAAATACTCAGCGCATTTTTGCTGAAAAAACTCAGGTGGCTCATCATGTGATCAGGGTATGATGTCTTTAAGAGACGCCTGAATTGATTTGGGTTCATGCTGTCCGCTGCCAATGTTTTCAGACACATTAAACACAGCGGTCTTTCATTGTTTCTCACCGCAGCACAGTGAAGCCGAGTTCTACATCCGCTTCTTCATACCTCCTCCACCTCGCTTCCCTGTTAAAAATTTCCATGGTGGGTTTATTAACTTCACTTCTTATTTTACCTCTGGGTACGCTCTGACAGTGAGGAAGTCACTGCCACCTGCTGTACTGGATGTAGAATTACACTTTATCCTAATACGGCAAAAAAAAAAAAAAGCATGTTCCCAGGGGTCACACGCGTCCCCCTTGGCATCGTACGCGCCCCCCTATTTGAGAACCACTGTTTTATATAAACCTCCCACCACAGACAGTGAGAGACACAGCTGGCCTTTGACAACCCAGTTGGCCCCACTGGGAGCTGAAAAGTAGCAACAATTCGGTGATAGTGGGGCTTGAGCCTCCAACCTTGGGTTTAGTAATCCAGCACCTTATCTCTGGGCCACCATTACCCAGGTTCTATCAATCAATAATAAAACAGAAATTATATACAGTAATAGTAGTTATTGAGCAGGAAGTATCTGAACTCCAAGTTTAGATTTCTGGAAGTGCTCTGATTTTTACACATAACTGTCTCTGGAGTTTTGGACAGATCGGACAATGTTAGACAAATTAGCTCAGGGATGGTTGTATGGTTAACTGTGTGTGTGTGTGTGTGTGTGTGTCTAGGGAGCAGGAGTGTATGAAGCAGCAGTTGGTGCTGGAGGACACCGAGGCGTGGCAGAAGGAGGCAGATTTTAGGGGGCTGGAGAGAGTCGGGGGAGTCGATCTGTCATTTATTAAAGGGGACGAACACAACGCCTGCGCTCAACTCGTCATACTCACCTACCCCGAGCTCCAGGTCATCATCATCATATACATTTTTATTATCATCTATTCATCCATTTGCTGAACCACTTAGTCCTATCAGGACTGCAGGCAGGCTGGAACCTATCTCAGTCAACTGGGTAAAGCCGTGGTACACCCTAAACAGCATGCCAGTCCAGCACAGGGCCAACACACACACACGAAACCATTTATCCTCACACCTTAGTGCAATCTTTCCTAGTGGCAATCTGGAAAAGCCAGTTAGCGTAATAGGCATGTCTTTAGACTGTGGGAGGAAACCAGAGAACCCAAAGAAAGCCCTCACAAGCATTGGGAGAATAGACAAACTACCCCTAGATGGTCCTGCTGAGTCCATTACCCAGGACTTTCTTGCTGTGAGGCAGACATGCTACTATACCACCATCATACTTTTCATTAAGTGCTGGCGGCCGGTGGCAGCGCCGGCTACTATTAGCCTAGCGCTGGTTATGTTTTATAATCGTAAATAATAATATTTAATAATATAATAATAATCTTTAATAAAAACATTTTCACAGCATTGTTAAACTATGTACTTGACAACACGATCACTTGTTTTGATAATTTCTCAATCGGTTCACATCTGATATCCCATGATGCACTATGCTACCTCATTCAAAAGCACGGCGCTTTTTATATACGTGCCGCCATTTGCCTGTGATCCCATGTAGATTTAGATCGTCACGGGTCGTACAAACCCGGGTAAAATATAGTTCAAACTGATGTGAGTCGTACTGACAAGAATGGCACCAAAGCGAAGTAGATCTAAACAACCAACATTAAATACGTTGTGGAAGCGACTCAAGAAGATTTATTAATGTGGTGAAGGAGAACATGAAGGTAGTTGGAGTAAGAGTAGAAGATGCAGAGGATAGGGTGAGATGGAGGCAGATCGTTCGCTGTGGCGACCCCTGAAGGGAACAGTTGAAAGAAAAAGAAGTGTTTAAAATGGTGCGAACTTTAACAAAAGAAGAGGAATCCTGTGCGCCAGAAATAGATAAGGATGTTAAGAATTAGTTTAAGTGGGAATGGCTTGAAAAGATTGTGAAATTCGAGGTGAAAATCGGCAAACAGACTCAGAACGTATCGGAACCTTTGGCGAGGTTCATAAAGAAATCTGACGTCGCCGGCAAGGCCTTGTGTGTTTATTGCAATGACCTGATCAGTTATGGATCTCGAGTATGTATTGCACTTATGGCCGATAGACAAGCCACTCAGGGGTAATTACTAAATATTTATTTTGTTTTGATTACGTGAAATCCCATTGAAATGTAACTTCATAAAAGTAACCTGTATTGGTAAAATCATCGTGTGATAAACTTACTCGCATTGTTGATAACAGTTTAATATGTATGGGAATTTTATTTTCATTTTATTCATTTTTTTTTAAATTCCAACGTAAGTAATTCATGTTCAATTTAAAAATAGTCAATACATTGGTGATGGTTGTTATATAAATTAATACACTTATTTACCTGAGTAGTATCTCAACATTAATTAGTAACTATCAGGCTGGGACAGTTAGTTGAAAATGTTTCATAAATTTATAAAGTGGTTTACAGGGAATATATGTGTATTTTTTTCATCTTTCATTTACACAACACAAAACATTGAGCCATGGTTGAACTATTTCTCAATTCTGTGTATGTTATATTTCAAATGCAGACGCTCCCCGACTTACGTTCATCCGTTTTATGGTTTTTTTTTGGTTTTTTTTTTGCATTTATGTTTTCTTTTTTCCAAAAAAAGTCAAATTCTGAGTTTAGACGTACCTACGTAATACACTGACATAATGACGTAATGACGCTGCCCTGCGTCCATTGTTCACAAACGTGCCCCTCCTTCTTCCCAGTTCAGTTATATATATATATATATATATATATATATATATATATATATATATACATACATACATACACACACACACACACACACACACACACACACAGAGAGATGAATTCACTATCTGCTCAGATCGGCACAGTCTACCATGCATACTCAGTTAAGCAAAGAGAGTTGTAAAATGAATGAATTTGTACGTACTGTACGTACCTGTGGATAATTAAAAACTTGCAGCCTTAGGCAGATTTTTCAGGTTAATTTAATGCATCTGCGTGTTCCTCTAAACCAGTTTATGTGTCGGAGATACTTTACACTCTAATAGTGACTCTCTGGGTTAATTTGCATTTCATGAAAATGAACTGTCCCACTCTCCACAAGGTTGTCACTGACAAACCCCCCCCCCCAGTGCAGCTAACTGGGTTATCAAAGGCCAGCCATGTCTCTCACTGTCTATGGTGAGAGGCATGTAAAAGAACCATTGCTGACTTTTAGGCTGCAAAGTCGTGTTTCTGCCCTGCGATGGCCTGGCGAGCTGTCCAGGGTGTACTCTGCCCTCGCCCTGAGTTGGCTGGGATGGGCACCAGCCTCCCCGCGACCCTAATTAGGATGAAGCGGTTACAGAAAATGAACTGAACTGAAAGTGAACTGTGTGGGCACTAAACGGCATCTGAACTCCGGTGTCCCTGACTGGACAGCCGTTAGCTTTATGCACTTCTCGAACTGAAATGATCCGGAGTCCGGCTGCTCAATGGAAAACTAGTGTTCATCACAAAAAGGGAAACTAGGTTAAAGCTACCCAAGTCCTCTCAGCTCCGGACGAAGATGCCGCTTGTTCTGAAGTGGGACAGCAACGGCTCCTGAAGGGACTATAATAAGGCTGCAGGGTTAAAATACCACAAAATGAATTCCTTCTGCAGCTCATTTGCTCTGGCTGTACAAACTCCAGCCGTCACTTTGATCTTTACAAAGCACGTTGTGCAGTTTTTCTCTACAGACCTTGCGCTCACTTACCAGTCATTTCTATCGTCTTATTGCCTTGCTCTCTCTCTCTCTCTCTCTCTGTAGGTGGTGTATGATGTCAGTGAGATGGTGAGTCTCAGCTCTCCATACATTTCAGGGTTTTTGGCCTTTAGAGAAGTACCACCCCTAATGCAGCTCCTCAACACACTGCAGAAAGAACAGCCGGAGTTAATGCCTCAGGTCTCTCACACACACACACACACACACACACACACACACACACACACACACACTAAATCAGACGAATTACATGAGTTATATTGTATTGTAAATTCAGTGTTCCTCTGCAGGTGGTCTTTGTGGACGGGAATGGTCTGTTTCACTACAGAGGTCAGTGTGGAATTTAGCACACACACACACACACACACACACACACACACACACACTGTCTGTCTTCCTTTCGGCTTTTTCCCTTTTACTCGAGTCGCCACAGCAAATCATCTGATTCGCACATTTGATTTGGCAGAGGTTTTTACGTCGGATGCCCTTCCTGTCACAACCCTTTTAGCAAGGGACAGAAACACGCTGACGACTTTGCAGCTACTCTTTACGAAAGTCAGCAATGGTTCTTTTACATGAACCTCTCACCATAGACAGTGAGAGACATGGCCCGCCTTTGATAACCCAGTTAGCTGCACTGGGGGGGGGGAAGTGACAACCTTGTGGAGAGTGGGACTCGAACCCCCAACCTTTGGATCAGCGATCCAGCGCCCTATACCACTAGACCACCACTGCCCCTTAGTGCATTTATTTAATAATTATTAATTTATCACTGTACTCAAAAAGTGTGTGTGTGTGTGTGTGTGTGTGTAGAGTTCGGTTTGGCATGCCACCTCGGCGTGCTGTCGGACCTGCCCTGCGTGGGTGTGGCGAAGAATCTGCTCCAGGTGCAGGGTGTCGTCAAGAATGATGAGCACATGTCACAGGTAAAAGCCCCGCCCCTCAACCCCCTTTTTACAGTATGCTTCTGTAACTGAAAACTGCTTGGTTTGTTTTCAGAGGTGCCAACAGGTCACTGTCTGCAGTGTGTCTAGTGAAGTGCACAAAGTAATGGCGTTTCTCTATGTACATTACATCATACTCACACAACATACGTTCAGCTCATACGTCATAATGATAAATATCTACACATTCACACACCCTCCAGCACACACATCATATTCAAACATATCCACACAGACACACACACACACACCCAGCACGCACGTCATATTCATAGATACAGACACACACCCCCTCCATCACGCGCGTACTATTCATACATATCTACACAGACATACACACACACACACACACACACACACCTCCAGCACGCATGTCATATTCATACATATTTACACACACACACACTCCTCCAGCACGCACGTCATATTTATACATAGCTAAACACACACACACACAGACACCTCCAGCATCTGTCTGTCTGTCTTCCTTTCGACTTTTTCCCTTTTACTCGGGAGTCGCCACAGCGAATCATCTGATTCGCACATTTGATTTGGCAGAGGTTTTTACGTCGGATGCCCTTCCTGTCACAACCCTTTTAGCAAGGGACAGAAACACCCTGACGACTTTGCAGCTACTCTTTACGAAAGTCAGCAATGGTTCTTTTACATGCCTCTCACCATAGACAGTGACAGACATGGCCCGCCTTTGATAACCCAGTTAGCTGCACTGGGGGACCTCCAGCATACACGTCATATTCAAAAAGATTTACACGCACACACACACACACACACACACATACACACACACCTCCAGCACACACGTCATATTCATAAATATCTACACATACACACACACACACACACACACACACCTCCAGCTCACACATCACATTCATAAATATCTACACGCACACACACACACACACACACACACACACACACACACCTCCAGCTCACACATCATACTCATAAATATCTACACACATACACACACACACACACACACCTCCAGCACGCATATCATATTCATGCATATCTACACACATAAACACACACACTTCCAGCACACACATCATATTCTTGAATATCTGTACATATATACACACACTCCTAGCACACATTGCATATTTATGAATCTCCACATACACACACACACACACACACCTCTAGCATTCATGTCATATTCATGAATATCTACACACACACTTCCAGCACACATCATATACATAAATATCTACAGACGTGCACACAGATTTATTGCACTTATGTAACTGGTTTCAGTGTGTTGCTTCAGTCAGACATGTGTATTATGACAATGGTGTGTGCGTGTGTGTGTATTTGTGTGTGTGTGTGTATTTTCACCAACATATTTCTTTTCAGGGTTGTTATTATTATTTTTTTTTTTTCAAATTTCTCTCATTATGTAACAGGTTTCTCAGAGCAAAATGGGATAAAAAAATTATTTATTTATTGTCTGTGTGTGTGTGTGTGTGTGTGTGTGTGTGTTGTAGATCAGTGCTCTCAGTAAAGCTGGTGACACTTTCCCACTGGTCACTGATTCAGGAAAAATACTAGGACAGGTGAGCTCTGTCTATCTCGTATTTATCTTTTTACATACTGTACAGTAGGCCCTTGACTATTTGTGGTTTTGCACTCGTAGCTTTGCATATTCGCGGATTGCCGAGCAACTGTCATGTGATTCAAATTTAGCCAATGGCTGTTCTCCCTCCTGCTGATTGGTTGGATTTATGATAGCTTCTTCTTTTCCTTTCGGCTTTTCCCTTCAGGGGTTGCCACAGCGAATCATCTGCCTCCATCTCACCCTGTCCTCTGCATCTTCTTCTCTTACACCAACTGCCTCCATGTCCTCAATAACACCCCTTTTTCTTCATTTGTACACGCTTTGTGGCTGTGCTTTTTTAGTATGTGCGTTTTTAATTACTGTTAAGCTCCATCATGCCACCCAAACGCTGCGTACCTCCTCAGGCTTCTGCTGAGGTGCCCAAGCACCAGAAGAGGGTAATGACGCTGTATGAAAAAGTAGAACTGCTTGATATGATTCAGGAAGGAAAACGTTTTTCTGTAGAAGTGGTAAGAAGGTGAATGTTGTATGAAACAAGGTCATCATCAGAATGGAACCTGCCTTAGTTTTCTGGATGCTTCGAGTTCAGGGGTCGGCAACCTTTGCCATTCAAAGAGCCATTTGGACCCGTTTCCGTTTTCCACATTAAAGAAAACACTGGGAGCCACAAATCCTTTTTTGACATTTAAAATCAAATAACACTGCATATAATGTTTTCCCCCTTTTCCTTAATGTTAATATAAAACAACAATGTGTTGCATTGAGCTAAACGACTGCGGAGACAATTAAATGACAATTCTGCTTGGAACAAAAACATTTAGATTAAAAAAAAATCTCCAGCCTCCTCGTGACCCTAACTAGGATTAAGCGGTTCAGAAAATGAATGAATGTGTTCGAGTCCTTTGGGTATTTTATAAAGAAAAAAATATCTATCCCACGAAGCGAGGGACAGGGTGCAGCCAGATGTGGTAACGGGTTGGGTATCTACCTCACCATCACTACCTTCGTGGGATCTTCTTTATCTTTATTCGTTATATTAATGTTGTTTTGTCAGTTTTAATTTACAAAAATGACAGCAACACAAAAGTATATGAATATTTATTTTAAGAAGGAGCTTGCTCAACATTCTTTTAAATAATATTAATGCTTAATGCTGCACTGACCGACCCATTCTCACAGTGGAGACTGAACCACACCCAGTCTTTTATTTTGTCGCTGGGAGGAGAGTTATTTAATTCGGTGATTGCTGTGTATAAAGAAATCTCACCGTCTCTTACTTTGATTTCCGTTCCTGCATTACAAACCCCGGCGGTGGAAAAAATTTCTCTTCTGCCGCGTTGCTGATGGTGAGCGCACTCCTAACCATGAGCACAAGAATTTGGAAATCCACCTACACAGCAGATCAAAAACACTGAGACTCTCAATGTAGCCGATTAATATAACAATAGCCATGTCCTCAAGAACCGACACACAAAATCACTCTGCCCACACCAAATAAATATCTGCCCACACCCGTGACTGTTAATTTTCATCTATGTAATTTTCAACCCTAAAACAGCATTTTTGGAAGGGTATCCACTAGGTACTTGTAGGTACCCGACCATTGTAGGACTCTGCCTTAGGCAGATTGTCCCATCATTCAGGTGAAAGCTGGTTTAACTGTCTAACCTTTGGAAGCCAGAAAGGTGAAAGAGCCGCATGCACGGATACCGACCCCTGAGATACAGTAATGTGATGCAAAGTACAATACAATGCAATACCTCCCCCTAGTGCGAATTTTTGAAAACTACAGTGCTCTCTGTTTAATGGAAATTATTATGTATACTCGGTGCAAGAATGAAAGGAAATGTGCACAAGACGGTGTTGAGGCCAGCGATGTTGTATGGTTTAGAGACAGTGGCCCTGAGGAAAAAACAGGAGGCAGAGCTGGAGGTAGCAGAGATGAAAATGTTGAGGTTCTCTTTGGGAGTAACGAGGATGGATAGGATCAGGAATGAGCACATCAGAGGGACAGCACATGTAAGACGTTTTGGAGACAAAGTCAGAGAGGCTAGATTGAGATGGTTTGGACATGTACAGAGAAGGGATAGTGAGTATATTGGTAGTAGGGTGCTGAGGTTGGAACTACCAGGCAGAAGGCCCAGAGGAAGACTAAAGAGAAGATTTATGGATGTGGTGAAGGCGGACATGAAGGCAGTTGGTGTAAGAGAAGAAGATGCACAGGATAGGGTGAGATGGAGGCAGATGATTTGCTGTGGCGACCCCCGAAGGGAACAGCCGAAAGGAAAAGAAGAAGATTACCTATACTCAGTTCGTGTCCTTTTATATATAAAATACATATATATATATGAGAGAAATAGAGATGGGAAAGACGTGCAGCAAGTTAGAGTGATAAAGGACAGAGAGGGAAATGTATTGACTGATGACGTAAGTGTGCTGGGAAGATGGAAAGAGTACTTTGAAGAGCTGATGAATGAGGAAAATAAGAGAAAAAAAGAGTAGAAGGGGTGACCATTGAGGACCAGAAAGTAGCAAAGATTAGTAAGGGTGAAGTGAGAAGGGCATTGAAGAGGATGAAGAGTGGAAAGGCAGCTGATCATGATGACATACCGGTGGAGGTATGGAAGTGTCTAGGGGAGGTAGCAGTAGATTTTCTAACAAGAATATTCAACAAGGTCTTAGAAAGTGAGCAGATGCCTGAGGAATGGAGGAGAAGTGTGCTGGTGCCCATTTTTAAGAACAAGGGAGATGTGCAGAGTTGTGGCAACTACAGAGTGATAAAATTGATGAGCCATACGATGAAGTTATGGCAAAGAATAGTGGAAGCAAGACTAAGGGCAGAAGTCAGCATTTGTGAACAACAGTTTGGTTTCATGCCAAGAAAGAGCACCACAGATGCAGTGTTTGTTTTGAGGATGTTAATAGAGAAGTACAGAGAAGGTCAGAAGGAGCTGCATTGTGCCTTTGTGGATCTGGAGAAAGCATATGACAGGGTGCAGAGAGAAGAACTGTGGTAGTGTATGAGGAAGTCTGGAGTGGCAGAGAAGTATGTTAGCGTGGTGCAGGACATGTATGAGAGATGTAAGACAGTGGTGAGGTGTGCTGTCGGTGTGACAGAAGAGTTCAAGGTGGAGGTGGGACTGCATCCAGGGTCAGCTCTCAGCCCCTGCTTGTTTGCTATGGTCATGGACAGGCTGACAGACGAGGTTAGACAAGAATCTCCATGGACTATGTTTGCAGATGGCATTGTGATCTGTAGTGAGAGCAGAGAACAAGTGGAGGAAAATCAAGATAGGTGGAGGTATGCTCTGGAAAGGAGAGGAATGAAGGTTAGCCTCAGTAAGACAGAATACATGTGTGTGAATGAGAAGGACCCAAGAAGAACGGTGAGGTTACAGGGGGCAGAGATAAAGAAGGTGGAGGATTTTAAGTACTTAGGCTCAACAGTCCAGAGCAATGGAGAGTGTGGAAAAGAGGTGAGGAAGCGTGTACAGGCAGGTTGGAATGGATGGAGAAAAGTGTCCGGTGTGTTGTGTGATAGGAGAGTATCGGCAAGAAGGAAGGGAAAACAGGCTAGATTGAGATGGTTTGGACATGTACAGAGGAGGGATAGTGAGTATATTGGTAGTAGGATGCTGAGGTTGGAACTACCAGGCAGAAGGCCTAGAGGAAGACCAAAGAGAAGATTTATGGATGTGGTGAAGGAGGACATGAAGGTAGTTGGAGTAAGAGTAGAAGATGCAGAGGATAGGGTGAGATGGAGGCAGATCATTTGCTGTGGCGACCCCTGAAGGGAACAGCCGAAAGGAAAAGAAGAAGGATATATATACTAGTCCTTCTCAAAAAATTAGCATATTTTGATAAAGTTCATTATTTTCTGTAATGTACTGATAAAAATTAAACTTTCATATAGTTTAGATTCATTGCACCCCAACTGAAATATTTCAGGTCTTTTATTGTTATAAAACTGATAATTTTGGCATACAGCTCATGAAAACCCAAAATTCCTATCTCAAAAAATTAGCATATCATGAAAAGGTACTCTAAACGAGCTATTAACCGAATCATCTGAATCAACCAATTAACTCTAAACACCTGAAAAAGATTTCTGAGGCTTTTAAAAACTCCCAGCCTGGTTCATTACTCAAAACCGCAATCATGGGTAAGACTGCCGACCTGACTGCTGTCCAGAAGGCCATCATTGACACCCTCAAGCAAGAGGGTAAGACAGAAAGAAATCTCTGAGTGAATAGGCTGTTCCCAGAGTGCTGTATCAAGGCACCTCAGTGGGACGTCTGTGGGAAGGAAAAAGTGTGGCAGAAAAGGCTGCACAACCAGAAGAGGTGACCGGACCCTGAGGAAGATTGTGGAGAAGGGCCGATTCCAGACCTTGGGGGACCTGTGGAAGCAGTGGACTGGGATACAGGTGCCGCATTCCCTTGGTCAAGCCACTTTTGAACCAGAAACAGCGGCAGAAGCGCCTGACCTGGGCTACAGAGAAGCAGCACTGGACTGTTGCTCAGTGGTCCAAAGTACTTTTTTCGGATGAAAGCAAATTTTGCATGTCATTCAGAAATCAAGGTACCAGAGTCTGGAGGAAGACTGGGGAGAAGGAAATGCCAAAATGCCTGAAGTCCAGTGTCAAGTACCCACAGTCAGTGATGGTCTGGGGTGCCATGTCAGCTGCTTGTGTTGGTCCACTGTGTTTTATCAAGGGCAGGGTCAATGCAGCTAGCTATCAGGAGATTTTGGAGCACTTCATGCTTCCATCTGCTGAAAAGCTTTATGGAGATGAAGATTTTCATTTTTCAGCACGACCTGGCACCTACTCACAGTGCCAAAATGACTGGTAAATGGTTTACTGACCATGGTATTACTGTGCTCAATTGGCCTGCCAACTCTCCTGACCTGAACCCCATCGAGAATCTGTGGGATATTGTGAAGAGAAATAGGCCTTTGATAACCCAGTTAGCTGCACTGGGATAACTCTTTAGTTTTTAGTTTAGTTTTTAAGTTGTTTTAATTCAGTAAGTATTGAATAAATGTGGGTAAATTTGAGCTTATCTGGCATCCTGATCCCTCAAGGAATCAAATTCAAATGGAGTTTGTCAAGCAGGGAATGCTTTGAATTCACATCTTGTGGGCGTGGAGATAGAGCGAGAGACAGAGCGAGAGAGCGAGGCGTGTGTGTGTGTGTGTGTGTGTGTGTGTGTGTGTGTGTGTGTGTGTGTGTGTGTGTGTGTGTGTTAAAAAAATGTTTAATAATGGTTTAATTAATAAATATGTTCAAAAAAGGTTTAATATGTTAATAAAATGGTTTAATGGTTTCATAAATAATTTTCTTATACTTTTAACACATATTTCATACAAAATTGGTGTACTTTTATCATTTTTAAAGGGTTTATGGGGTTTATCCAGTCCAAGGCCTGGAGACGGAACGAATTAGGCGTTTAACATGTGAGGTGCGACCCCTACTTACGAAATCCCCGCAGAACGAAAATGGCTCTGGAACGGGTTAATTGGGGGCCGACTGTATATATATATATATATATGTGGGATTTTACTTCCGATTCATGGATGTGATGAAGGTCGTTGGTGTAAGAGAAGAAGATGCAAAGGATAGGGTGAGATGGAGGCAGATGATTCTCTGTGGTGACCCCTGAAGGGAAAAGCTGAAAGGAAAAGAAGAAGACGGAGCTCGCGGATTATCTTCATTCGCGGGAGGGGCCGGAACCAAACCCTCCCGAATAACGAGGGGCTACTTGTACTTCATTTACAAGGAGTAAATGAGATTACGTAATTAAGTAAAATGTACAAACCGGAATCCAAAAGTGTTGGGACACTACAAGTTGTAAATAAAAGCTGAATGCAATGATGTGGAAGGGCCAAATTTCAATATCTTATTCCGAATAGAACATAGATGACAGGGTCAAAAGTTTAAACTGAGAAAATATATCATTTTAAGGGAATAATATGTTGATTTTAAATTCCAAGGTGGCAACAAATCTCAAAAAAGTTGGGGCAAGGTCATTTTCAGCACTGTGAGGCATCCCCTCTTCTTACAACAGTCTGCAAACGTCCGGGGACCGAGGAGACAAGTTTCTCAAGTTTAGAAATAGGAATGCTGTCCCATTCTTGTCTAATACAGGCCTCAAACTGTTCAACTATCTTGGGTCTTCTTTGTTGCACCGTCCTCTTTATGATGCGTCAAATGTTCTCTATAGGTAAAAGACCTGGACTGCAGGCTGGCCATTTCAATACTTGGATCCTTTTCCTACGCAGCCATGATGTTTTAATTAATGCTGCATGTGGTCTGGTGTTATGTTGAAAAATGCAAGGTCTTCTCTGAAAGAGATGACGTCTGGATGGAGCATATGTTGTTCTATAACCTGAATACGGTAGACTCCCGTTTTTCGTGATGGTTCGGTTCTGGCCCTTCACGCGGATCTAGAAAATCCGCAAGTTACTGACGGGATTTTAAGACCTTATGTAAGATATAGGGACAGTGGTGGCCTAGTGGTATAGGGTGCTGGATCGCTGATCCTCGGGCTGGGGTTTCAAGTCGCACTCTCCACAAGGTTGTCACTGTCCCCCCAGTGCAGCTAACTGGATTATCAAAAGCCGGCCATGTCTCTCACTGTTTATGGTGAGAGGTTCATGTAAAAGAACCATTGCTGACTTTTGTAAACAGTAGCTGCAAAGCCGTCAGTGTGCTTCTGTCCTTTGCTAAAGGGTTGTGACAGGAAGGGCATCCGACGGAAAAACCTATGCCAAATTAAACGTGCGAATCAGATGATTTGCTGTGGTGACCCCTGAAAAGGTAAAAAACTGCAAAGAAGAAGACTGTACTTCATTTGAATAACTACAAATGTGTGCACCTCTCTCTCTCTCTCTCTCTCTCTGTCTTTCTGTGTGTGTGTGTGTGTGTGTGTGTGTTTGCATGTCCTTAGGCTCTGCGCAGTTCAGACCGCAGCGCTAAACCTGTATACGTGTCAGTGGGTCACCGAATTTGTCTGGACACAGCCGTCCGTCTCACACACTCCTGCTGTCGCTATCGTATTCCTGAACCCACACGCCAGGTTACACATGTACACACATTCTCTTTCTCTCTCTCTCTCTCTCTTTCTCTCTCTCTCTCTCTCACACACACACACAAATACATAGATGAGTCACACTGCAGCCAAGAGGAGGAGCTGTTTATCCATTGTTGAACAATAACTCTCTCTCTCTCTCTCTCTCTCTCTCGCTCTCTGACACTCACAAAAACACACACACACACACACACCTTCTCTGTCTCTTTCTCTCTTATTGCTCACACACCTCTCTCACACACATCTCTCTATCTCGTATACCTTCTGTCTCTCTCACCTTTTCTCTCTCACACACATACATTCTCTCTCTCTCACACCAACACACCTTTCTCTCTCATACACAAACCTCTCTCACGCACACACACACGCACATCTCGCTCTCTCTCTCTCTCTCTCTCTCTCTCTCTCTCTCTCTCTCTCTCTCTCTCTCTCTGATACCTCTCCTCACAACCTTCTTTCTCTCACACACACAGCTCTGTCTTTCTCTAGCACCTCACACACACTCCTATCTCTTTCTCTCACATCTGACACACCTCTCTCTCTTTATCTCACACCATCTTTCTCTCTCATACCTTCTGTTTCTCTTTGCCTCACATCTCTCTGTATCTCTTCCACATCTTCACACACACACACACCTTCTCTCTCTCGCCCTCTCTCACTCTCTCACTCACACACCCTCTCTCTCTTTCTCTATCTCTTTCTCTCTCACACACACACACACACACACACTCACACACACCTTCTTTCTTTCTCTCATACCTTCTCTCTCTCTCTCTCTCTCTCTCTCTCGCTCTCATAACCTCCTTTCTCACACACACCTCTCTCTCACACACACACCTTGTCTCACACACCTTTTCTCTCTCTCTCTCACATGCCCTCTCTCTCTCTCTCACACACACACACACACACACACACACACACACACCTTCTCTCTCACATAGTTTCTCTCTCTCTCATACAGTAGGCCCTCGTTATTCGCGGGGTTTGGTTCCGGCCCCTCCCGAGTTCTGTACCTGGAAGTAAAACCCCATGTATCATATTACATGCGCTAAAATATGCTTCTTAAACACATTCCATAGACAGTCTTCTTCTTCTTTTTCTTTCGGCTGTTCCCTTCAGGGGTCGCCACAGCAAATGATCTGCCTCCATCTCTCCCTATCCTCTGCATCTTCTACTCTTACTCCAACTACCTTCATGTCCTCCTTCACCACATCCATAAATCTTCTCTTTGGTCTTCCTCTGGGCCTTCTGCCTGGTAGTTCCAACCTCAGCATCCTACTACCAATATACTCATTATCCCTCCTCTGTACATGTCCAAACCATCTCAATCTAGCCTCTCTGACTTTGTCTCCAAAACATCTAACATGTGCTGTCCCTCTGATGTACTCGTTTCTGATCCTATCCATCCTCGTTACTCCCAAAGAGAACCTCAACATTTTCATCTCTGCTACCTCCAACTCTGACTCCTGTCTTTTCCCCAGGGCCACTGTCTCTAAACCATACAACATCGCTGGCCTCATCACCGTCTTGTACACTTTTCCCTTCATTCTTGCCGATACTCTCCTATCACACATCACACCGGACACTTTTCTCCATCCATTCCAACCTGCCTGCATGCGCTTCTTCACCTCTTTTCCACACTCTCCATTGCTCTAGATTGTTGAGCCTAAGTACTTAAAATCCTCCACCTTCCTTATCTCTGTCCCCTGTAATCTCACCGTTCCTCTTGGGTCCTTGTCGTTCACACACATGTCTTACTGAGACTAACCTTCATTCCCCTCCTTTCCAGGGCATACCTCCACCTCTCTAGATTTTCCTCCACTTGTTCTCTGCTCTCACTACAGATCACGATGTCATCTGCAAACATTATAGTCCATGGAGATTCTTGTCTCACCTCGTCTGTCAGCCTGTCCATCACCATCGCAAACAAGAAGGGGCTGAGAGCTGACCCTTGATGCAGTCCCACCTCCACCTTGAACTCTTCTGTCACACCGACAGCACACCTCACCACTGTCTTACATCTCTCATACATGTCCTGCACCACGCTAACATACTTCTCTGCCACTCCAGACTTCCTCATACACTACCACAGTTCTTCTCTCAGCACCCTGTCATATGCTTTCTCCAGATCCACAAAAGCACAATGCAGCTCCTTCTGACCTTCTCTGTACTTCTCTATTAACATCCTCAAAGCAAACACTGCATCTGATCTGTGGTGCTCTTTCTTGGCATGAAACCAAACTGTTGTTCACAAATGCTGACCTCTGCCCTTAGTCTAGCTTCCACTATTCTTTCCCATAACTTAATTGTATGGCTCATCAACTTTATCCCTCTGTAGTTGCCACAACTCTGTACATCTCTCTTATTCTTAAAAATGGGCACAAGCACACTTCTCCTCCATTCCTCCGGCATCTGCTCACTTTCTAAGACCTTGTTGAATATTCTTGTCAGAAAATCTACTGCTACGTCCCCATGACACTTCCATACCTCAACTGGTATGTCATCAGGGCCAACTGCCTTTCCACTCTTCATCCTCTTCAATGCCCTCCTCACTTCTCCCGTACTAAACTTTGCTACTTCCTGGTCCTCAACAGTCACCTCTTCTACTCTTTTTTTTTTTTTCTCTCTCATTTTCCTCATTCATCAGCTCTTCAAAGTACTCTTTCCATCTTCCTAGCACACTTCTGTCATCAGTCAATACATTTCCCTCTCTGTTCTTTATCACACTAACTTGCTGCACATCCTTCCCATCTCTATTTCTCTGCTGTGCCAACCTGTATAAATAATTTTCTCCCTCTTTACTTTCCAACCGAGCATACAAGTCATCATACGCCCTCTGTTTGGCCTTTGACACCGCTACCTTCACCTTACACTGTGTCTCCCTGTACTCCTGTTTACTCTATTCAGTCCTCTCTATGTCCCACTACTTCTTAGCTAACCTCTTCTTTTGTACACACTCCTTCACTTCCACATTCCACCACCAAGTCTCCTTATCTCCTCTCCTTCCAGATGACACACCAAGTATTCTCCTACCTGTCTCCCTGATCACATTAGCTGTAGTTGTCCAGTCATCTGGAAGCACTTCCTGACCACCCAAAGCCTGTTTCAACTCCTCCTTGAACACAACACAACACTCCTCCTTTTTCAGCTTCCACCACTTTGTCTTCTGCTCTGCCTTTGTCTTCTTCACCTTCCTCACCATCAGCGTCATCCTGTACACCACTATCCTATGCTGTTTGGCAACACTCTCACCCGCTACTACTTTACAGTCACTGACTTCCTTCAAATTACATCGCCTACACAAGATGTAATCTACCTGTGTGCTCCTACCTCCGCTTTTATAAGTCACCCTATGCTCCTCTCTCTTCTGGAAGAAAGTATTCACCACACCCATTTCCATCCTTTTTGCAAAATCTACCAACATCTGTACTTCTGCGTTCCTGTTCTGGATACCAAACCTGCCAATCACTTCCTCGTTCCCTCTGTTTCCTGCACCAACATGTCCATTGAAGTCTGCCCCAATGACTACTCTTTCATCTTAGGGGGGTACTCTGCATCACTTCATCTAACTCACTCCAGAATCTCGCCTTCTCTTCTCGCTCACATCCTGCCTGTGGGGCATAAGCACTAACATTGAACATCACTAACTTGAGACTCATTACTCTGTCTGACACTCTTTTCACTTCTAGAACATTCCTGACAAACTCCTCCTTCAAGATGACTCCGACTCCATTTCTCTTCCCATCCACACCATGAAAAAACAGCTTAAACCCTGCTCCTATGCTTCTAGCCTTGCTGGAAGCATAGGAGCAGGGTTTAAGCTGCTCCTATGCTCCTATGCTTCTAGCCTTGCTACCTTTCTACCTGGTCTCCTGAACACACAGTATGTCCACCTTCCTCCTCTGCATCATGTCAGCCAGCTCTCTACCTTTTCCTGTCATAGTTCCAACATTCAAAGTCCCTACTTTCAGTTCTAGACTCCTGCCTTTCCTCTTCTCTCTCTGCCTACGGACACGCCTCCCGCCTCTCCTTCTTCGACGTCTTCGACCAACAGTAGTCCAATTTCCACCAGCACCCTGTTGGTTAACAGCACTGATGGCGGTCGTTGTTAACCCGGGCCTCGACCGATCCGGTATGAATTTTCTTGATATGACTCGCATGTTTTATTTGGCATTTGTTTTACGCCGGATGCCCTTCCTGATGCAACCCTCAGCATTTATCCGGGCTTGGGACCGGCGTGAGGGAGAGACACTGGCTTGTGCCCCTCCCTCACCTCTGCATTAGGTACTGTGTTGGAATAATAATTGAAAAAGATTTTAATACAACAGTTCAGAGAAAACCGTCGTTTCTCAGGAGAGAGTCTTATTTCTTCAGAAGAGACATCCAGCGTTTTAGTCTTATCTAATCGCTTAGTCGGAGAAGACGCACAGAGTTTGAGTGGTATCATAAAGCTTAACTGGTAATTAAAACACACACAAAAGAGGCTCATTGACAACTTGTGCGTGAATGTGGAAAAAGGGGCGGGACATCAGCTCAACCAATCAGCAGAAAGGAGGGCAGCCATTTACTGAATTTGAATCATGTGCCGGTTGCTCGGCAGTCAGTGAATACTCAAACCGTGGGTGCAAAACCGCAAATAGTGAAGGGCCTACTGTGTGTGTGTGTGTGTGTGTATATATATATATATATATATATATATATATATATATATATATATAATGTATATATATATATATATATATATATATAATGTATATATATATATATATATGTATGTATATATATATATATATATATATATAGTAATCCCCCGCCACTTCGCGTTTCCTACTTCATCTCCCCGCAATATTGCGGGATTGCCCATCGGGAAATTAAAAATTATTCAAAATTCACGAGCAGTACAGTACATTCAACTACACTACCCAACATGCTCTGTTCTCCTGCTTGACTTGAGTGTTCTCTGATTGGTTGTGAATCCAGCAAGCTGATTGGTCAAGGTTATATTTCCTAGTATTCAACACACCTTTCCTCCCTCATGAAACAATGACTTTTATTGAGCTCAGGGGAAGCACTGGGGTGCGGGTAAAATGGTGTTCACCGTAATAATGAGGGGGAAAAACAAAAACCAAAATCACTGGGAGGGTATCAACACGGAAACTGGTTGAGCACGGAGCTAATAAACACCAGCTTAGTGAATTCAGGTGCGCTCTCTGGATTTCGCCTGTGGGTAACTGCCACGGCCCTCACCACCACATGCAGTGTATGAGGAGAGAGAGAAAGCGAGTTAAAAGCTTGTGAGTTTGGACACTACCATTATACGCACTAAATCAAAGGCTCCGGAGGCGCTGATGAACCCCAACCAAGTACCAATGCCGCCAGTGATTCTCCTTCTCAACGTGGCCGTGGACTTGTTATTTATAAGGTTTATTATACAGTATTTATATATATATATATATAGTCATTATAAGGTGTATAATTTATTTATATATTAATACACGCTGCCTGTATGACATTAACATGCATAGAACACTTTACAATTATGTTCTATATAAATTTTATATAATATATAGGTGGGTGGGTGCGGTATTTCGCACGTGGGGGGGGGGTTGGCTCGTCCCCATTAACCACGAAATAAGGGGGATTACTGTATTTTTATATATATATATAAAAAACATAAACATACAGGTACATTCATGGTTAAAAATTCTTATCAGATGCCCACTAGAGGCAGGCATTGCATTTTATTGTACTGTGCATAAAGAACATAAAAGTATGATGTAATGAGCTGAATGCAAATTGTAGCAGGAAGCAGCATGAGATGGCAGAGTGGATTTATTATTTAAAGGGGAAGCACTTAAGCAGTGCACTTTAACTGAGGTGAACTGCATTCAGCCCGAGCAGCTCAGCCACGCCCCTCAGCCAGAATGGGCAGAAAACAGTTAGAGGATACAGTACAAAGAAGCAGGGACATGATGTGAGTTAGTCCTCTGGCACAGAGGTGAGTGTGCTTGTGTATATTGGGGAGTGAATTCAGGTGTGAGCCACTGAGCAGCTCAGCCACGCCTCTCAGCTGGAGCAGAGAGAAAACAGAGTTAGAGGCACAGCTGCCAAAATCAAAGTTCCCCCAAAACACAGACCATAACAAAAAGGACATAAAAGAACAAGAAATGTAATTAATTGGATAAACAAAAAAGTGAGAAACATGCTACACCACAGTACATAAAATCACACACATAGACATTCTAAACGTTGACTTAGGTACGGTACTGGAATAATAATTGAAAAAGACTTTAATACTACAGTGCTTTACAACAGTTCAGATGATTATTCCTCTTCAGTCACTTCAGAGTAAACTGTCTTTTCTTCAGGAGAAAGTCTTATTTCTTCAGAAGAGACATCCAACGTCATTACTTTTTTTCTGGTGCTTAGCCGGCGTTTGAGTGGCATCATAGAGCTTAACTGGAAATTAAAACACACTAAAAAAAAAGCTCATTGACAACTTGTGCGTGATTGAGGAAAAAGGGGCGTATACATCATCTCAACCAATCAGCAGGAAGGAGGACAGCCATTGGCTGAATTTAATCACGTGACAGTTTCTCGGCAATCCACGAATATGTGCAAGCGTGAGTTCAAAACAGCGAATAGTCAAGGGCCTACTGTACATTCTGTCCCTTTCACACACCCACTCTCTCTCTCTCTCTCTCGCTCTCTCTCTCTCACACACACACACTCACACACACACACACACACACACACACACACACACACACACACACACACACACACACAAAGGGTTGGAGTGTGCATCCCACCTGTGTGCAGTGATTGGATCAAAGCACATACCTTTACCCGCTACCATTCTCTCTCACTCCTCATACCACAATACATGTGTTCTCTTGTTCTCTTACACACACACACACACACACACCCCATTTCTTCCCTGTAAAACCAGTCTTAAATCAGACTACACTTTAATCAAAGCGTTAATAAAAACACTGCGAAAAGAATTCATGACAACTGGGACATGAAGGAGAGAGAGAGAGAATGGCAGAAGGTTAGAGATAGTAAGCAGGAGAGGAAATGAGAGAGAAATGGTGAGAGGGAGGGAGAGCAGGAGAAATTGGTCAGGTTGATATTTCAGGTCAGTGAGGGATATTAATAGGAGTATGATGGGGGGTGGAGGGGTGTCTCAGGAAGAAGCTGAGGGTAAAACGGGGAGACACAAGAGACTCAGAAAGATGGGGAGAACGAGGGACATAAACCAAGAGTAAAATATTAAGGCAGGAATAAAAAAAGATACTAACACCTTTTAATCACACACTCACTCCCACAACTCCCACACACACACACACACACACTCACACACACTCCTTTCATCCTCCCAAACATCCTGTCACCCTTTTCAACACCCACTTTCGTCACCCTGAAAGAAAGACACCCAAACCCTCATGACACCCAAACCCTTCACCAACTCCCCAAATTCCTCCCCAACAGCCTGTAGCCCTTTCTCAACTATAAAACATGTTACTAACATCCTAAAATCCTCCCCTACAACCTGCAGTACTTCTCCAAACCTATAAAACCATATAACGACATTCTGAACTACCGAAAGCGTCCCCAGAGAGTGCGATACACTAACTGTTACTAATGCTCAGCGTCACAATGGCGTAAGCATCACTGTGGAGCATAAAAGATCTTCTGTTGCCTCACAAACCTCTCATTCAATCTACAACCCAAATTCAAAACCAATTACAAGCACATGGTGGAGTACTATGGGATGTTTAGGACCATCAAAGGTATTAAAAATAGATAAATAAATAAAATAAAAACTATGGTTCATCTGCCTCACAGCAAGAAGGTCTTGAATTCGAGTCCCAGGCTTGCGTGTTTCTGTGTGGAGTTTGCATGTTCTCCCCGTGCTTTCGTGGGTTTCCTCTGGGTTCTTCGGTTTCCTCCTACAGTCCTCATATAAGACATGCACAGTAGGATAATTGGCTGTTCCAAATTAATCCTAGACGTGAGGTTGAGTGCAAATGATTGAGTATGTTGCCCTGCTTGGAGAGCTGTTCAGCATGTACCTTGGCTGAGATGGGCTCCAGTCTCCCCGTGGCACTAATGAGGATTAAATAGCTAAGAAAAGGAATGCATGAATGATAATAAATACCTAATGAGACATGCAAGCTTTTGATTTGGACATGTCTTCGCCCCTTCCTGCAGTTGAACACAGTGTTTATCATGAGATCTTTTATGTGTGTGTGTGTGTGTGTGTGTGTGTGTGTTGTCAATGCATTAAATTCATTTGTGAAAATAATGATATATAATATAATATAATATAACAAATGTTTAACTTGATGTGACCCATCGCAGAGTGACTTCAGAGTCACGGACACTGCAGCAGAAAGAAAAAGCCGTGACACTTCAGAAACCAAGGCCAGGAAGTGTCAAGGACGGCCAAAAGTTCTGACACTGCAGTGATTTCACACACACACACACACACACAACACCCCTCCCCCTTCCTTTTTCTTGGTTTTAGTTTAATTATCAATTTTTATTCTTCCTTCCTATAAACGAATACACATGAACATATCAAAGAATTTATGATGGCCATGTATTATTCACTTCGTTATCCACTCTGTATAATACCTCCACTCCTCCTTGATGGCTTTCTGTACGAGTTTGGAGTGTGACTATGGGGAATTATTCGTTTAGCCACAAGAGCATTAATATGGTCAGGGACTGATGTTCGGCGAGAAGCTGTGGCTCGTAATCAGCTTTCCTGTTTCTATTAAAGCAGTTCAGTTGAGTGCGGCTGCGATCAGCGCTCTCTGCAGGTTCCTACCCTGCGGTGCGTGGAACAGGAAGTGACCTACAGACGTCTGCTGCAAAGTTGGAAGCATGCACATTTCTGAGTGTAATTTGTCTATGATTAACATAACCATCACTGGAACGAAGGGGCTTCAACCATAAAAACCAGCCCCGGAGCCCCAGATTGGTCCTCCACTACATACACCACACCCAGAGTCATTCATCAGGCTGCTAGATAGGGATGCGTGATTCATCTCTGCACACAGCATGTTTTTTCTTCTTCCGAGCACCATGTTGGTGCTTTACACCAATCCAACTAACACTAGGAACTGAATACAATGATCTTAGGTGTGCGCGCGTGTGTGTGTGTGTGTATCTTTGGCATGTGAATTAATTACCCTGAAGCTCTGATACACACTTCTTTTGTTGATGTCACTTCCTGGTGGAGGATAATGGGCTGTTTTTACACATGATGAGTCTGTGTGCTCTCCCACTTTATCATAATAATCACACTTACCGAGATCTCACCAGCTAAATTCTGGAAAAGGTGGCCGTCTGTAAAAGTCAGTGAGCTTTAGGTATCACACATTCTACTGCCACAGAGATTACATGCCGGTTTCCCTAGATTTCTTCATCCGCTTTTAGCAATGGGTGTCACAGATACAAAGCATTCATTCATTTTAATTATTGTCGGGGGGGAGGCTGGTTCTCATCTCAGCTGCCATCTGGGTGATGGCAGGGTACACCCTGAACAGCCTACAAGGCCATGAAACAGCCAACCATTCACATCACATCTACGTGTTCTAGGTCGACCCCAGGGTCTCTTCCCAGTTGGACATTCCCGAAACACCACACCAGGGAGGTGTTTGGGAAGCATTCTAACCCAATGCCCGAGCCACCTCAACTGGCCCCTCTCAATGTGGAGGAGCAGTGGGTCTACTCCAAGCTGTCCCCGGATGGTAGAGCTTCTCATCTTATCTCTAAGTGAGAGCCCCGCCACTTGGTAAAGGGAGCTCATTTCAGCCACTTGTATCCGTGATCATGTTCTTTCATTTACTACGCAAAGCTCGTGACCATAGGGTGGACCTAGAACACACTGTAGTGACTATGTCTCTCAGCTTGTCTGGGAATGCCTCGGTTTCCGCCCAGAAGAGCTGGAGGAAGTGGCTGGGGAGACGGCCGTCTGGACCTCATTGCTTAGGTTGTTACCCCCATGACTCAACCCCGGAATAAACGGAAGAAGATGATGATGATGATGTCACTCACACTTGGGGCAATTTGGAACAGTGGGGCAATAAGAGCAGTGGTGGCTTAGTGTCCACGGCAATGGGTTACTGATCTGAAAGTTCAGATTCAATACCCACTGTCACTACTGTTGGTCCCTTGAGCAAGACCCTTAACCCTCAATTGCTCAGTTGTATAAAAAAAAAGATAATTGTCAGTCACCTGGATAGGAGCATCTCCCAAGTGCTGTAAATGGACAGACAATTAGCTTACCGAGCATGTTTTTGGACTCCGGGAGGAAACCAGAGAGGCAAGAGGAAACCCACCCAAGCATGTGGTATACATGCAAACTTCATACACAAACTCCAAAGCTCGGAAATCAAACCCAGAACCTTCCTGCTCTGAGTGCTAACAACTGCGCTACCGCACCACCTAAAATGCCGTCAACCCCTCATAAACAGACATGGTTCCCATAAAACCTTCAGAAAACACTTAAAATACTGCAGAACAGCTTAAAACCTTTAAAGGAATAACAAAACCTCCATAAATTACCCTAGGCTTCATAGAGCTTTCAAAATAAAACACCAAAAACATCCAGAATACACACCGACGCTTCATAAGTCATCCTGAAAGTTTCAGAAACACAATGTAAGCGCCAATAAAACATCTTCAAGCCTTCAAAAACACCATCAAACCCCTACTAAACACCCCAAGGCCTTTAAAAACATCCCAGTGCCTCCAGAAAATACTCTAAAACTTTCAAAGAACCCGAAAACTAACCGCTGTTGGAAATGAATTCAGATTCACACCCACACGTCCATAAATCACTCTCGAAGCTTCAGGAACCCCATAAAAGCTCCAGAAATGTTCAAACCTTTAAACCCTTCAAAGGAACCTTCATCAAACATTATAGGACCTTCAAAACAAAACACTTCCATTAAACACCCTAAACCCTCCATAAACCACCATGAAAACACCCTAAAACCTTCTGAGACCATATAAAACACCCCATGAACTTCAGAAACTCTCCAACACCCACTGAAAACATCCTAAAACTTTCAACGCTTCCTTCAGAAATGCCTCAAAACCTTCAGCTTCCACACACAAAAAAAAAACCTCCACCCTGAACTTTCCAGAACATCCTGTATCCTTGAGTTTCCACAACGGGTGTGAGGAAGATGCCAGAGGATCTTCAACCATGCCAAGTGCATAATGGTTTTATTCTAAAAAATATTTTTAAAATTTAGTTCTTCATATCATCATCATCATCCAGGTCCGGTTGGCCGTAGCTGCACTTTGCTGTCTTCTACCAGACGTTTTCAATTTCCTCTGTCGGCTGCATACTTTGTAACAATGGAGGACATGGTTGTTTTTAATCCCGGGCCTCGGCCGATCCTGTTTGTGATTTCTTTCTGGTGTAAACATGCTAAGTGTTTCGATAGGCAAAATTCCCTGACAGTGCCCAACTCTTCTCAGGAAATGGATGGCCGTTGACTCTTGAGTGAGCTCATCTGCCCTTTCATAGGTTTTTTGTTTCATCCTGATGGGTGTCTACACACCTAACTCATCAAGATAAACTTGATGGAGGTGCTGGTTTAGTCATCGATCACCCGACCATGAAGCAGGTAGTACAGGATTACATGATACCTGTCGCAGGTCACCCTGACCTCACCTCACCTCGCCTCGCCCCGCCCCACCTGTCTTAAAGTTCTTCATAAGAGTGCAAATAAATATGAGCCAGCTTAATAAATTTCAATAAGTGGCCATTAAGCCCATGAGAAAAACAGAAAAAGACAAATTGAAAAAGAAAATGGCAGACATATGGAGGGACAGTGGGCGGGAGAAAGGAAGGGGACAGCTGAATAAGGGGGGAGAGAGAGAGAGAGAGAGTGAGCGAGCTTATGCGGGAGTCTCAGTGGGATTGTGGGTGCATTGAGAAAACCCTCTGCTTTTAATGCAGAAACAACATATATATACACACACACACACACACACACACACACACACACACAGACTCCTAATCTATTGTCCTAAAAGCTTCTTCCAGAGACTGAGTTGGAAATAACGGGAAGCATAATGTATATTTCATTTAAAGGAGTATTCTCTTGGTAAACGTATAGTTTCCTCCAGCTTACTGATTGTTCTCAACACCTTAAATACCTTCCCAAAAATCTTCTGAACCACCTGAAAACATTCTGAACCACCCGAATACCTTCAAAACCACCCCACATAATTTTTTAGACCCCTGAAACATTCAAAACTTCATAGAAAACATTCTTTACCACCCTAAAACCTCCCAAACCACCCCAAAGACTTTAAAATCACCCCAGAACATTCAAAGCCACCTTATAATCTTTGAATCCTGCCAAAACACCTTAAAATCACACGGAAACCTTCAAAACCACCCCAAACCCTCAAAACCACCCAACTGCCTTCAGCCCCCCAAAACACCCGATAACCTTTGAAACCCCGAAAACCTTCAAAATCACCTGAAACCCCTCAAAGCCAACCTAATGTTTTCAAAAACTTTGCAAAGATTATCAAAACTTCCAAAGATAATTAAAAGTTCCATAAAAATATTTAAGACTATCGAAAAACCTTCCCAACTACCCTAAAACCCTCAAAACCCCCTCAAACCTCCAACACCACCCCCACTCCCCCAAAATCACCCCAAAACCTTTAACACACCAACACCCCCCAGTAATCTTTGAAAATCTCAAAAATCTTCAAATCCATCCAAAAACATTTTACAATAAACCAAACTTTCAGAGTCACCTCGAAACCTGAACTCCAGGTTCCTCGAACACCCCATCAATTAAACAATCTCCTTGAAGTCCTCTCACAGCACCACATGGTGAACGGGGTAAATTCAAAAGAAATGTAAGGTTTGTGCTGGAGGACGAGTCAAGCCTCGTGATAAAGATTCACGCTGTAATGGAGACGAGCAACAAAAATCACGCCACGTTTCAACACTAACCACGTTTCACAACTACCTCTCTCTCTCTCTCTCTCTCTCTCCCACCTTCTCTTCCTCTTCTTCATCTTCTCTTTCCTCTCGTTCCCTCCCACACCAACCTCTGAGAGCTAGGCTATGGACACACACACACACACAAAGTGCATCTCAAATTGTTTTCGAAGATTTTTTATCTCTTAACTTTTATACCCACGCTCTCAGCTTTCTTTAGCGCTATACTGTTTCTTTTCCTTCCTGAGTGACTGTGTGTATGTGTGTGTGTGTGTGTGTGTGTGTGTGTGTGTGTGTGTGTGACAGCAGCGTCCACAGGAAACCGTCCCACAGCCAAACTATGACTAATAACACCAGCATGCTCTGAAAATTAGGCACCACCTGTCACACTGTTCTCCTTTTAAACCTGCCCCCCCACTACCCCAAATTTTTCAAAATTTTACACTCTCTCTCTCTCTCTCTCTCTCTCTCTCTTGATCATGGTTTTTGATAGTATCATCAATATTATTTTATAAGAGTTTCTTTATATATATATATATATAAAATTTCTCAGATGAAGTAACTGTCCCTCAAGTTTACCGTTCCTTAATTTTTATGTCCTCTACATTTTCTGTCCTCTAGATTATCCTTTTTTAAGTTTTTCCTGTGCTCCATGTTTTGTGTACTGCACATTATCTGTCCACATTTACTGTCCTTGAAATTATTTTCTGCTATTTTTTCCTTAGTTTCAATCCTTCATGCTGTTATTTATGTCCTTCATATTATATATATTCATGCTGTTATTTATGTCCTTCACGTTATCCTGGACTGTTATTAATTCCATTCACGTTATTCTGGACTATTTATGTCCTTCACGTTATTCTGTACTGTTATTTATGTCCTTCATGTTATCCTGGACTGTTATTTATGTCCTCCACTTTATCCTATACTGCTATTTATGTCCTTCCCGTTATCCTGGACTATGCTATTTATCCTACACGTTATTCTGGATAGGTATTTATGTCCTTCACATTGTCCTGAACTGTTATTTCTGACTTTTGCGTTATCCTGTACTGTTATTTATCTCCTTCAATTATACTGTACGTACTGTTTTTATGTCCTTCACCTTATCCTGGACTGTTATTTATGTCCTTCACCTTATCCTGTACAATTATTTATCTCCTTCACATTATACTGTACTGTTATTTATGTCCTTCACATTATTCTGGACTATTATTTATGTCCTCCATGTTATCCTGTACTGTTATTTCTGCTCTCCATATTTTCTGTCCTCTGTGTTATCCTTCACTGTTATTTTATGTTCACCACATTTTCTGTCCTCTGCATTTCCTGTAAACCTTTGGCTACTCTTTTCTTTCCTTTTTGTTATCTGCACCTATTTTTTTCTGCCCCCCCCCCCATTCTTTCTTCCCTAATTTTAATATTGTTCAATTTCCACTCCATGTCACATAAACCACCACTAACCGGGTAGGGGCATAAGCATGCACACACACACCCCTACATGATATTCATTGCTGCCTCCCACTTCTTTATGAACTGCTGCACATGCACATTTGGAGGGGGCCTATCACACTTGGAATGAAAGTGCTATCCACCATTTTTGTGTGAATGAGCCCTCAGATGTCCATGGATTGGCTGGTGATTACTGTGAGTGACTCCCTTGAATCCTGGTCACGGAAGGCTGCGGCATCATCCTGGATATGAACTTGTGCTCTCCAGGTTGATAGTCACACACCTTGTTCATGCACCACTCGCCTCCATGTTCTTCTATTATTCCTTTCGGCCCGTTATTTTCTGGCCTCCACGTTATACGTTATCTCTCACTGAGTTTATTCTGCCCCCCATCTTTTCTATTCTCAATATTTTGTCTCCCATTTTTTTTCTGTCCTCCACACTATCCTTAGCTGATTTTTTCCTGTCCTCCATGTTTTGTGTCCTCCCTCTTGTTTTCTGTCACCCAGTTTTTTTCTGGCCTCCACATTGTATAATGTTTTCTATTCGCCACACCTTTATGTCTTTTACTTTTTGTCATTTTTGTTTTAAACATATCAGTTACAAGTTTGAAATGTCAATCTTGTGAGTGTATTTCTCGTCTTCACCATGTTCTGTTCCTTCCTTCCGATTATAAGGAGACACATCAATAGAAGAAGAAGAAGAAATCAATCTGTTTTTCTCTCTATCCATATCCCAGTATAGCTGAAGCTCAGGAATAGTTTTAAGTGAATATTTTTAATGGAGCTGACATATCAAAGTATTTTAAACGAATCTTCTTCTTTTCCTTTCGGCTTTTTCCCTTTCTCAGGGGTCGCCACAGTGAATCATCTGATTCGCACGTTTGATTTGGTTCATAGGTTTTTACATCAGATGCCCTTCCTGACACAACCCTTTAGCAAGGGACAGAAACACGCTGACGGCTTTGCAGCTACTCTTTACAAAAGTCAGCAATGGTTCTTTTACATGCCTCTCACCATATACAGTGAGAGACATGGCCCGCCTTTGATAACCCAGTTAGCTGCATTTTAAACAAAATAAATAAATATAATTGATTTTTCTGTGAAGAAAAAAATAAATAAATAAATAAAAATTTAAAGTGAAATCAAAGCTGTTCATTATATGACCATGCAGTGGTGCTGAGTCACAAACCTCTCTCTCTCACACACACACACACACACACACACACACACACACACACACACACACACACACACACACACACACACACACTGAGTCAGTAACACCTCTCAGGACAAAAGATGGACGAACGCCCGCTAAAACCTCAGAGCTGATTCGTGAGGTATCTTTCCAAACCTGCTCACTCACATGGCAGTGTTAGACTCTCTCTCTCTCTTTCTCTCCCTCCCTCTGTGTGTGTGTGTGTGTGTGTGTGTGTGTGTGTGTGTGTTATGTAATACCAACAAGCCTCATCATCCCTTCTGTAAAGTGTGAACTTTATTCATCAGGCATTAACACGTTCATGTTCAAAGGTTCATTAGGTGGCATGAACGAATATATAGACTTTATTATATTAACTGTGTGTGTGTGTGTATGTTACTCTGCTCAAAATATTGGCACCCTTGTGTTCCATATGGACATATGAACCACCGTACACTTTCCTGGAATGCTGCTGTTACTATAGAAACTTATTTTCTTCATACAGGATTAATCGACATCTGAAAAATCAGAATTCAGACTTTGTGTGTGTGTGCGCGTGTGTGTGTGTGAGAGAGAGAGAGAGAGAGAGAGAGAGAGAGGGTGTGTGTGTCTGTTATGGATATAATATCATATGTAATGTTTACTCTGTGTGGTCTGTGTGTGTTCCAGGCGGATCTGCGCTCGAGAGAATACCTGCGAACACACCTTCCCTCAACCAACTAACACACACACACACCACAACACACACACACAGGTGAGTGTGAAACCATCTGTTGTAGCAGTCTCATGTTTGTGTTAGTAAAACTGTTCAGTGACTAACAATCATTCATTATATACTCTCACAGACTCTCTCTCTCTCCACTGATTAGGGAGGATTTTTGTGACCCACACACGCACCCTAATGCATTGATAGCCTTATTGGACAAGGATTTAGAGGAATGAAGAAAGAATGAAGAGACAGTGGGACAGAAAATGAAAGACAGAGATTGAGAGAATGTGAACGTGATTTAAAGAGAGAGAGATTAGGAACGTAAGATGATGATGATGATGATGATGATGATGATGATGATGATGATCTGTCTCCCCTCTTTCATTCACACACTCTTCCTCTTGGTACACATTTATCCTTCATCTGACCTTTAATGGATCTGAGGATTTGAATCTCACATGAATGTTACGGACTCTGAATCGCTACCTAGTGGTTGAAATTATACTGCACCTCAACAGGCTTGTGCTGATGTAGAGCCGACACTGTGCTACTTCTCCACATCACAAGGTTTTGATTTCTAACCCCCCCCCCCCCCCCCCATACGCTGATGAAGATTAATCATTTCCAAAGGTTTACACAGCCCTTGTTAGTCTGTCAGAAACATAACATTATCATGCCACCATCCTACCGAGATACGACATCACACTCATCTTTGTCTCCCTCTCTTTTTTTCTCGGTCTCTCCCTGTGTCTCTTCTCTCTCTCTCTCTCTCTCTCTCTCTCTCTCTCTGTGTGTGTAATAAATGAAGTTCTTTTACTAAATCTAAACGGAAATGCAGTGGGTACGCACAAAAACTTTTCAGCTGAGACAACAGCATTCTCAAACATTTCTGACAGGAGTAATCTAATTTCTTTCTCTCTCGCGCTCTCTATCTCTCTATCTCTCTCTCGCTCTCACACACACACACACACACACACACACACACATACAGTTGACAGCATCCTGTTTGGAATTTGAACAGTGCCTAAATGACTTTATTCTGAAAGAACAGTAGGATTGTCTGTCTGTCTGCTCACTGCCATGTCTGTCTGTCTGTCTGTCTTCCATGTTTCTTCCACTGCCAGTTTGTCTGTTTCTCTGTCTGTTCTTCCATGTGTCTGTCTGTATCTCTCTCTCTGTATCTATCAAGCTATCTCTTTTCCTGTCTTCATCCCCACCTCTCTTTATCTCTTTTATCTTTACTCTCTGTGTTTCTATTGGACTCTCTCTCTGTCTGTTCCTGTCTGTCTGTTCTTTCATTTGTCTGTGTGTTTGTCTGCCTTTTTTTTTTTTCTCGGTCTCTCACACTTCGTTCCTCTGTTTCCCTGTGCTTCCGTTTGTCTGTCTGTTCTGTCTGCTTGTCTGTTCCTCTCTGTTCCTCTATGTCTGTTCTTTTGTATGTCTTTGTGTCTGTCTGTTCCCTTCTCTCTCTCTTTTTCTCTCTTTCTTGCTCTCTCTGTCTCTCTCTCTTTCTCTCTCTCTGTGTGGGTGCTCTGTCTTTTTATCCCTCCATCTGTTCTGGTGTCTATCTGCCCCTCTGTCTCACCGTCTTCTGGTTTATTTATTGGACATTCATTATATCTGTCTGTCTGTTTATTTGTCCATTTATCTTTATGTCTGTCTGTAAATTTCTCTGTCTGTATCCCACGCTGTCTGTTCATTTATTTATCCACCCGTCTGTCTTCCTGCATATAAATCTCTCACAATAAACATCAAATACCTTTACTGATATTTATTTATTTCTCTGTCTCAGGCTAGTGTGCGTGTGTCTGTGGTGCTTCTTTGCACACATGCTTGTTGCTTTGTGGTGTGTAATAAATATGATTCATAGATTGACATTTACAGTATACACACACACACACACACTATCTCTCTCTATCTCTCTCTCGTTTTCTCTCTCTTACACACACTCTCTCTCTCTCTCTCTGTCTCTCTCACACACACTCGCTCTCTCTCTCTGTCTCTCTCTCGATCTATAGCTCTCTTACACTTTCTCTCTCTTACACACACACACACACACACACACTCTCTCTCTCTCTCTCTCTCTCTCTCTCTCTCTCTGTCTCCCTCACATACACTATCTCTCTCTATATCTAGCTCTCTTAGACATACAGTCTCTCACACATACTCACACAAACACACTATCTTTCTTTCTCACTCTCTCTGACACACTCACACTAACATCCTCTCTCTCTCTATCTCTCTGGCTCCCTCTCGCTCTCACACACACACACACACACACACACACACACACACACACACTTTCTCTCTCTCTCTCTCTCTCTCTCTCTCTCTCTCTCTCTCTCTCACACACACACACACACACACACACACACACACACACACAAACCCCCTCTCTATCTATCTATCTCTCTCTCTCACACACACAAACAGTCGCTCTCTCTTTCTCACTTACACATACAGACACACAATTTCTCTCTGTCTCTCGCTCTCAGACACACACACACACACACACACACACACACACACACACACACACACACACACACAAACACCCATCAAAAACACTTTTATAACAGACAACAAAATTTGGTGTCCTGTGGATCCCAGATGTGAAAATGGACCAGAGACTGTGTGCTGTCTCTCTCTCTCTCCCCCTTACTCTTTCTCTGTGTCGCTCACTCTTCAGCTGCTCACCATACACTGAGTGGTGCTGGCTCAGCCTCGGGGACGCCACTCTGAAGATGAAGGGATGATAATGAGAGAGCTCGCTGTTGAGAGTGCAGAGCACGTGCCTGGCTTCGGTTTCAAAAGTGCGTTATACAACAGGCTACAAGATAAAAAAAAAAAACAAATGTCACAGGGACAGAATGCCACTCACAGTCCCGGATGAGCTGTTAAAGCCAGCACTCATTCAATCCCACAGGAGGAACGAGGGATTCTCAGAGAGGGGAGGAAGCTAACACTTAGTTACAGGCTTGAGTTTCAGTCAGTCGTGTTTCTTTATCACTAAAAACAATTCATGATTTATTTACAACAATATCTCAGCCGACTCTGGGGGTAGGAGGGGTACATCTGAACAGCTTGCCAGTCCATCACCAGGAAACCTACACACACTCATTTACGCTCACACCAAGAGGTAATTTGGATTAGTATAATGTGCATGTCTTTGGACTGTGGGAGAAAACCGGAGTACCCTGAGATAACCCACACATGCACAGGGAAACGCTCGCCTTGAGCCCGGAACCCTAGATTTGTTGAGCACTATGGCACCATGCTGGCCCGTTCTCTCAATAAAACAAACGAAATGATAAAGGTTCGAATGTTAGAAACCGACACAGCTTGAAGTCTGATTATTGCACAGCACTGGCACTGGAGACTCCTTCCACTAATGCTACCATGTATAAGCACCTCCTTACAGTAACCAGAGCAAAACCACCTCCATCCTGGGCATGAGCTGTTACCATAGAAATGATAATATATCAGCATGTGGTGAGCAGCTGTGATTCTCTGTTCTGGAAAATAATTCAACACCTACTGGCCAATCAGAATGCAGCGTGATGAAGGCTGGGTTGCCGCACTCAACCCGTGTGAACCGAGACACGTGTATTTTTATTTAATTTTTTTTAACGGTAAGAGCGGATCCTGAGTCAGCGGTTTCCCTCGGCTTCTCCGTGAGCTGAATCATTGATGAGGACGAGCGCTCCTCCCTGCTGATGACCTGATGAAAGATGTATGAATGAGGGCGAGGCTCAGCCAGGAACAGAAGAGTGGATGAGGACAGGATGGAGAGACCCAGAGGAGGAGGAAAAGAACAAACGGATAATAAAGAGTGAGAAAGAGAGGGACCATGAGAGAGATTAAGGGAGAGCGAGAGAGAGAGAGAGAGAGAGAGAGAGAGCAGGAACGAGGGATGTACAGAATTGGGGGAGGAATCACAGCTGGGCACAGAGGAGATAGTGAAGAGGAAAGGATGATGGGATGGACAGATACAGAGCATAGAAAAAATGGAAAGAGAGATGAAATCTGAGATAAAAGAAAGTCCATTAGGAGACAGAGAATAAAGTGAGGGCATGGAGGACGAGTGTAGAGAACATAATGTGTAAAAGAAAATAAAAAGAAGAGTGGCAGATGATATGGAGGAGTAAAGGATGAAGGAATGCGGTGAGGAAAAAGAGCGGAGATGAAAAATGAATCATTCAGACGTAGCAAAGAGAGAAGGATTTGATGAATGGGAGATTGGATGGAGGGACAGAAGGATGGAAAAGAGTGCATATCCCTCCATTACATCCTTCTTCCCACAATCCATTTCTCTCCATCCATTCTCTTTCATCTCTGTATCCCTCCATCTAGGTCTCTTTCCCTCCTCATGTCTTCTCACTTCTTTATATATTCCACTGTATAGACAAATTCTCTCTCTCTCTCTCTCTCTCTCTCTCTCTATCTGTAAACCTCTCACACCACTCCATCTCTCCTGTCCTCTTCTCCACATGATAACTCTCTTTAAGCATTTATTCTCTCCTCCCTCTTTTTATCTCTGTAATGCACTTCTTTTGACTTGTCGTTTTCTTTTCCTCCTCTGTTCCATCCCTCTCTCACATCTCTTCTTCCCTCTGCAGTGTTTGGCTGGCGTTCGGTGATAATGTGCTTCCCGCTGTGTGTTATTGCATTAAAACAACATGCAGCAGATTTTTATTGCTCTGTGGTGCAGGAGCCGAATCTCCCACAGTTACATCAGGATGAACGACAAGAGATGAGTACTGTACACAAGTGTGTGTGTGTGTGTGTGTGTGTGTGTGTGTGTAACACAGAAAGATGCCCTACAGTAATAATAATGCTAACACAATTCACAATGTACCTGCTCCCGTTTTAAAGTGGCAATTCAGCCAAAAATAAAACTTGCATTAAAAAAAAAAAAGTTACAGCTCAACATCTGAGAGTGTGCTCTGGTATCGAAAAGTTTCTTTGGCTCGGCGCTGCAACGAAGATGCTAACCTAGCTAGTGAATCCGTAACGCTAATAGCGACTTGCTTCGCAAACTCATCACACACTCGGCTTTACGTCAGGAACAGGATTCATACAGATAAGTATGAAAAATGAAAAAAAAAATTAACTTCAGAATCTCTTTTACTGTAAAACCCCGCCTTCCTGTCTTTAAGCCACGCCCCACCATGTTTACAGATAACGCGATGACTCAGTGACACCGTGACTCATGGAGCCGAAAATCGAATCACTGAGTTTTTCTGAGATGCTAAACACCTCCGTTTGTTCCACTAAAAAGGCGTCACAGTGCAGTGGTGGTAAGTTTAAGCTTCTGCTAGGTGTGAGCAACATTAGCAGCTTTGTCTGATCGATTGTGTTTGAAAATAAAGAGGAGGGGGGGAGAGAGAGAGAGGTAAATGAAAAAATAAGAATGGAAAAGAGAAAAAGAAGGAAAGAAAGTCTTAGTGGATTGTTTTGTTCAGCGTCTCAGTTCATTCTCAGAACCCAGAACCTGAACTAAATCCTAAAATAAACCTGATCTGGTCGAGTCTAGTCAGAGTCTGCGTCTGGATGAATCGAATCTGAATCCAAATCTGAACCCATTCAGTCTGAATTCAAAACAAATCTGAGTCACATGACTCAAACTGTAAATCTTAATCTGAACTGAATCATGATTATAAACATCCATCGGGACACCGAGTGAGAAAATAAAAATCTGATAAAAGAAAGGAAAGAGACTGATGCAGTATGAGAGAGGGGAGGGTGGAGGTGAGAGGGGGGAGAGGGTGGAGGAGAGAGAGCAAGGGGGAAGGAGAGGTGGGGGAGAATGGAGGACAGAGGGAAGGAGATAAAAAGAGAGAGTGAGGGGCAAGGAGAGATGGGGGAGGGAGATAAAAGGAGAGAGAGAGAATACAGTATTTGCTGCTAGGTGCATAACGACTCGGCTTTCATCTTGACAGTGTGTGTGTGTGTGTGTGTGTGTGTTGGCAGCTGAATGAATAATTGAATATATTGAGAATTGTTCCCTTTTCCTTCTCAACAGTCATTTTGTTGAGAGGACAAACAAACAAACAAAACAACCAAACAAACAAACTTGGTCAGGATGCTGATGTGCTAAGTGCAGGTCAGCAGTATCCCAGAATGCCCTGCTGTAATCTGACATGTGATCTGATTATCAGACCACATAAACTGTGAAGATGGAACCCCCCACCCCTCTCATTTGCTCTCTCGCTATCTCAGAGTGTGTGTGTGTGTGTGTGTGTGTGTGTGTGAGATATTAAGAGATTTTTTTTTAAAAACCGTGCATAAAGATTCACAGAAATCTGATTATCCAGGCTTCTGATACAAAGTTTGGATTTTTCAGTTATGAGACTGAGAGAAAGAAAGAGAGAAACTCAAATGCTGGGCTTTTATTATTCTCTCTCTCTCTCTCTCTCTCTCTCTCTCTCTCTCTCTCTATTCTGTTAAACTAAAGAAACAGTTTCTGTTTTTCACAAATTTTAAACTCAAATTTACATTTTAAATTGCATCACCAGAAATACCATCTCACGCCAACAGCATGCAGTGATTACCTGTGATTACTATGAAGAGAGAGAGAGAGAGAAAATAAAAGCTGGAGTCCATAACTGTGTGGAATTTGCATGTTCTCCTCGTGCTTGCGTGGGATTCCTCGGGGTATACTGGTTTTCTCCAGAGTCTAAAGACATACTTCCATTTGCTACCTCTATGGAATCCCTGATCAAGTCATCGAGGCAATTAAATCACAATATATAAACACCAGAGGCGCCGTAATCCCATCTGATGAAGAAACAGACTTTCTTTATATCGAAGCTGGAGCACTTCAAGAAGACATGTTGGCTCCGGTTTTATTTATAATCGTGTTAGATTATATTCTGCGTGTATCCCTCGGCCAGCACAACAAGAAGGGATTCCAACTACACCCTAGACAAAATCGAAGATATCTGGCACAATATCTCATATGTTTACACTATGCAGATGATTTAGCAATTGTTTCAGAACATGTCAGAGATGTGTAAATTCTCCTCCATGTCCCAGAAGTATCAGCGGAAACATCAGCCTCACTAGTTGGGCTTTATTGTAATGACGTCAAGACTGAGTATATCTCTACATCCACAGATCCCTCAGGAATCACACCCCTTTGCGGTAAGAACATTAAGTGAGTCGATGACTTCAAGTTCCTGGGATCCTTCATAATGGTCTTCTACAAGGACTTACAGGTCCAGAAGGCACCAGCCTGGGAAGAATGCAATGCTCTTGACACGATACGGCGGTCCAACCTCGACAACAACCTGAAGATAAATCTGTTCATATCAACTATTGAACCCATTCTCTTATACTGAAACATGGACCTTAACACAGAAACAGCAACAAAAGGTCTAAACAGAAAATATACCAACCTTCCATGTTGTGTACACAACATACACTGGTCCAACCATGCCACTGTAGAAGAGCTCTACAGGCACTTTGTGGGCAATTACCTCCTGTTCGTGCAAGACTGCAATAGAGGAGATTGCCCTTTTCTGGGCACTGCTATTGAGCTAAGGAAGAAGGTGTGGAGAGCCGAGGTTAGAGGATGATTATGATGATGATGATGAAGATGAAGACATGCACAGTGGGCTAATTGGCTATTTAAAAATCATCATAGGTGTGAGAGTTAGGTAAACGGTTGTGTGAGTGTTAACCCTGTAACAGACTGATATTCAGGGTCTACCTCATCCTCACCCAGAGTGGGCTGAGATGGGTTCCAGCCTCCCCGTGACCCGAATTATGATTAAGTGGCTTCGAAAATGAATGACTCTGTCTCGCGGCTTGTCTGAGAACGCCTCAGTGTCCCCCCGGAAGAGCTGGAGGAAGTGGCTGGGGAGAGGAATATCTGGGCCTCTTTGCTTAGGTTGTTGTCCCCGCGACCCAACCACGGAAAAAGCGGAAGACGATGAATGAATGAATGAATTGTCCAAATGAATCTCAGAAAAAAAAACAATTGTGTAAATGCTCCAGGCTGAAAAATAAAAGGGAGGAAGAGTGCAGCTCATGATGGATGGATGTGAGTACTCTATGAGCCGTTGTGCACCAGGAAAGGACGTTTACTGGCTCTCTGAGGAAGTGAAACTGATCAAGAGGACTTTTATTCTGAAATTTCAGTCAGGTCAAAAAGGAACTGAAGTCAATGAAAAGTGAGGGAAGAAAAAAAGGAAAGATGAGTCATCAATATGCTGCGATACAACACTTAACACCTCCATCCTGAAACATTGGATAAGATATCGAAACCTTTCAGCATGAATTATGATACCGAGCACTGACACTGGAGACTCCCTCCAGAGGAATTAAACAAACAGCATTTTACAGAAACCTCAGCGTGTCGACCTTCACACACAGTTTTATAATCTGCTGTTGCTACAGAAACCGAAATATACCAGTACAAGTGCATTATTATAAACCTGCACTACTGACAGGGCTGGGATGTAAAAAAATTCATCAACATCTGACCAATCAGAAGTCAGAACTCAGCAGTGCTCTGGTGAGAAGTGGTTTTCAAACATGTACACATAATGCATTTCAATGCTGGCCCAGAAAGTGTGTCTGTGTGTGTCTGTGTGTGTGTGTGTGTGTGTGTGTGTGTGTGTGTGCGCATGCGCGTGTGTGTGATTCTCAGCAGACTTTGGTACCAGTTTTTTAAATTGGCTGAATCTCTCGCCATTTCTCTTCCTCCCATTATCTCTCTTTCTCTCTCTTTTAGTGCTGTTGTCTCAGTTTCCAGAACCGAGACTCAATTTTTCTTTCCTCTCAGTAAAGACCGTCAGAATTTTCGTCCACACAAAGTTTGTTTTTATTTCACAAAATTGTATTGTCAGTGTATAATTAATTTAATACGAATTCATTCATTTTCTCAACCATTTACTTCTACTGGAGCCTATCTCAGTTCACTCTAGATGAAGGTGGGGTATACCCTGAACAGCTCACCAGTCCATCACAGGGCAACACACACACACACACACACACACACACACACACACACACACACACACAGTGTGTACCTAGGAGCAATTCAGAACAGCCAATTAGACTAATGTGCATGTAAATGGAGTGTAGAAGGAAACTTGTGTACCCGGAGGAAACCCATGCAAGCACAGGCGGAACATGAAAACTTAACCATTGTGGGGCTCGGGACTTGAACTCAGGACCTTCTTGTTGTGAGGTGGACACTGCACCATCGTGCCTCCCAACTTATCATAATTGTGTCATTTTTACTTATGGGAAGAGTTAGAATGAAAGAGCAACACATCCCTCTTATTTAAAAACACTCACCCTGACTGTAAATTCCGTCTCCTGTAACGCTGTCAAACCCCCACCCCCAACGAACAATAAAAACTTCTCGTTGTGTACAGCATACTAGTCTTTCTCAAAAAATTAGAATATTGTGATGAAGTTCATTCTTTTCTGTAATGTGCTGATAAAAATGAAACTTTCATATATTTTAGATTCGTTGCACACCAACTGAAATATTTCAGGTCTTTTATTGTTTTAATACTGATGATTTTGGCATACAGCTCATGAAAACCCAAAATTCTTATCTCAAAAAATTAGCATATCATGTTCAGGTAGTCTAAACGAGCTATTAACCTAATCATCTGAATCAACCAATTAACTCTAAACACCTGCAAAAGATTCCTGAGGCTTTTAAAAACTCCCAGCCTGGTTCATTACTCAAAACCGCAATCATGGGTAAGACTGCCGACCTGACTGCTGTCCAGAAGGCCATCATTGACACCCTCAAGCAAGAGGGTAAGACACAGAAAGAAATCTCTGAGCGAATAGGCTGTTCCCAGAGTGCTGTATCAAGCCACCTCAGTGGGACGTCTGTGGGAAGGAAATAGTGTGGCAGAAAACGCTGCACAACCAGAAGAGGTGACCGGACCCTGAGGAAGATTGTGTAGAAGGGCCGATTCCAGACTTTGGGGGACTTGTGGAAGCAGTGGACTGGGCTACAGGTGCCGCATTCCCCAGGTCAAGCCACTTTTGAACCAGAAACAGCGGCAGAAGCGCCTGACCTGGGCTACAGAGAACCAGCACTGGACTGTTGCTCAGTGGTCCAAAGTACTTTTTTCGGATGAAAGCAAATTTTGCATGTTATTCGGAAATCAAGGTGCCAGAGTCTGGAGGAAGACTGGGGAGAAGGAAATGCCAAAATGCCTGAAGTCCAGTGTCAAGTACCCACAGTCCATGGTCTGGGGTGCCATGTCAGCTGCTGGTGATGGTCCACTGTGTTTTATCAAGGGCGGGGTCAATGCAGCTAGCTATCAGGAAATTTTGGAGCACTTCATGCTTCCATCTGCTGAAAAGCTTTATGGAGATGAAGATTTTCATTTCAGCACGACCTGACACCTGCTCACAGTGCCAAAACCACTGCTAAATGGTTTACTGACCATGGTATTACTGTGCTCAATTGGCCTGCCAACTCTCCTGACCTGAAGCCCATAGAGAATCTGTGGGATATTGTGAAGAGAAAGTTGAGAGACACCAGACCCAACACTGTGGATGAGCTTAAGGCCGCTATCGAAGCATCCTGGGCCTCCGTAACACCTCAGCAGTGCCACAGGCTGATTGCCTCCATGCCACGCCGCATTGAAGCAGTCATTTCTGCAAAAGGATTCCCGACCAAGTATTGAGTGCATAACTGAACATCATTATTTGAAGGTTGACTTTTTTTGGATTAAAAACACTTTTATTGGTCGGATGAAATATGCTAATTTTTTGAGATAGGGAATTTTGGTTTTTCTTTACTTTTTTGCCAAACTTATCAATATTAAAACGATAAACAGCTTAAACTACTTCAGTTGTGTGTAACGAATCTAAAATATATGAAAATCTAATGTTTATCAGTACATTACAGAAAATAATGATCTTGATCACAATATGCTAATTTTTTCAGAAGGACTATGTCCCAGTCTCCCAACACTCGCGCTCCACTAACAAGAGCTTGTTTTCAAGCTAGCAGGCTAATCTTAGCTAGCGGAGTGTAAATGGTCGCAGGCTGTCTGTAATGCCACTAAGCCATGCAGCTCATGTTCTTTATTAGCTGAAAAATTTGGCAGGAACAAATTATAGAGCGTAAAAAAAAGAAAAAAAGCAGAGCGCCTGCAGGAACGGTACCATAATTAGATCAGGAAGTGTGTCAGTGGAACATACACACAGACTCGGTGAAAATGTACATAATTATACTGTAAGTGAGAACAGGAAGTCGTAATGACATGCAGTATAAATAATAAAGCTTAATTCGCAAATAATTCCAAATCCTTATACCGTAAAGAGACACACGTCCCCATTGTTGCTGATTTTCATATGCTAGCATGTCACTGAGTGTTTTATCTCAAACACTTTGTGTCAGAGTGTGCTATAGTGTGTGCTGTTATCTCGTCACTATCATAAATGTACTGCGGAACGTTTCCAAACCAGAGTGACACCCCAGCAGGAAGTAGTGGTGTGTGACATTTACAGAAGTTGCTCGTCTTACGAATTTATCAACAGCGCAGCCGTACTGTATCGACCTGCGGGTTTTTTCTTTTATTTCTGCTTTACCGGCTATCACGATGGCCAGTACATTCACAGTGATCAGCGACGATCCAACAGAACAAATACTGGCAGATAGGTGGGAGTGATGGATGGCGAGCAGGACAGAACGTTACACCAATCACAGTACGTAAAGTACATAGACTTTAGCTTAAAGAATGTGTCCCATAGCGGAGAAAAAACGTCTCAGATTCTGGATTCGGAAGCTTTTCTGAGGAATGATCATGAAAATCAGGGTTCGCCTTGGTCATTAGCGACATTTAGCAGACAATTAATGATATTCAGCTAAAGTTAGCATTTAGCAACAGAGTTTCCAACAATTAGTGCTGTGTGGGAACAAATGACGAATCCTCCCCAGCACTGCGTTCTTCACTACTTGGTGAACCGAAAGGAACCTTTTGACCTTAGTTACGCCGTTGACAAACACCGATGAAAATTTCTCTGCAACTCTAAAAACTGTTCAGCAAACCGTCTAACAGACTTTTACGATATCTGACGAACACCAAAGTTGGCTACATTCATCAGCGTTCATCACTCCATGAGATACAGGCTTAAAAATCCAAAGAACTCATTAAAATAAGATTCAAGTCACGAGAGGGCCATTACTTTTATTTTATAAAACTATTTCATGTGTCATAAAACTTTTATTTCATAAAATTTCACAAAAGCAAGTCAACATAACATTACCATGCACACACAAAGCAGAGGAAGAAAAGGCAGCATGAACCAAAATCAGAAACCCGGATGGAATTTAAAGGAGGTAAAAATGACACTTCCTTCAGGAGGCGGACATAAAACAAGTGAAAGGAAGTGCAGGAGGAAGTGCGACAGACTAATGAAATCAGCGACGTGGGTTCGAGAGGATCAGTTTACTTCAAGGGAATTAAAGATGAAAGAAATGCTGCAAAGGATGCTGGGAGAAACGGAGCACTCCAATACATGTGGAAGAAATGCAGGTGTTATGTACGCAGCTACAAAGAACCTTCACAGGTTCTCCAAAAACTCTGACAGCACAATGTGTCCTCGCAGGACGATTCTGAATGTTCTTGAAATCGTTCAGGAAATACTTCTGAAATTTCTAAAAACGTTTCAGAAAATACTCAAAAATATATTTAATATTCTGTAAAATATCTTAAAGAACCATTAATTCCTCAAATGTATTATTATCATCAAGGACTAGAACCATTAGTATAAATAATAATAATAACATTGTGATGGCCTAGTGAGCTGTTATGGGAGTACTAATCCCATGACCAGATTTGACTGAGACAGGTGCCAGCCTTCCCTCGACCCTAGGGAATTTTATATTAGCATTAAATAGGGAATATTAGCATTAAATAGGGAATATTAGCATTAAACGGTTCAGAAAAAAAAAATGATAACAACAATAGTAACAACAACAATAATAGTTTCAATCGGAGGAGTCATGATGAAGAGGAGTGATGATGATAAGTGAAGATGAGTGATGAGAAGTGATGAAGAGGGGTCACGATGAAGAGTGATGAGGAGGACTGATGATGATGAAGTGTGAGGATGAAGAGTAGCAATAATGAAGAGGAGTGATGAAGATGAAGATAATGAAGAGGAGCAATGTTGATGAGGAGCGATGGTGAAGAGGAACAATAAGAAGACTTTCTCTTTTCTTTAAAGGAACTCTTGAGTAACCTCTGTATTTATTGAAACTATATTTTTTTAGTTTTCCGCCATCCCTCCACCTCCTCCCTCCTATCGCTCTCTTTCTCTCTTTTATGAGCTGCAGAGCCTGACATGATGCAGAGGCAACCTGTAATGGGTGTGTGTGTGTGTGTGTGTGTGTGTGAGAGGGTTTCTCATTGCAGCATGCGAAGATTATGTAACACAACCAAGCAGCCCAGAGGAGAAAAACCCCACATTGAGAGCTGCAGAAACCTGCTTCATTACACACACACGCACGCGCACACTCATGCACGCTTGCACACACAGCTCTTCTTTCATCCTCCAGCACCTGGTCGTTTCTCTACAGCCTCCATCATTGAACCTATCATTAGTACAAAGTTGTATCAGAATGTCTCCGAGACGTATTCGTGGCATGTGTGCACCTCTGCACTGTAACATTAACAAGCTATTAACTATGATATATATATATATATATATATATATATATATATATATATATAATAAAAAATGATATTAACTAGAAGGCATACGGAGAAAATCTGTTAATTGTGTATTATGTTGTGTTGTGTTGGATGTATGTTGTGTTGTGTTGGATGTATGTTGTATTGTGTTGGATGTATGTTGTGTTGTGTTGGATGTGTGTTGTGTTGGATGTGTGTTGTGTTGGATGTATGTTGTGTAGTGTTGGATGTATGTTGTGTTGTGTTGGATGTATGTTGTGTTGTGTTGGATGTGTGTTGTGTTGGATGTGTGTTGTGTTGGATGTATGTTGTGTAGTGTTGGATGTATGTTGTATTGTGTTGGATGTATGTTGTATTGTGTTGGATGTATGTTGTATTGTGTTGGATGTATGTTGTATTGTGTTGGATGTATGTTGTATTGTGTTGGATGTATGTTGTATTGTGTTGGATGTATGTTGTGTTGGATGTGTGTTGTGTTGGATGTATGTTGTATTGTGTTGGATGTATGTTGTATTGTGTTGGATGTATGTTGTATTGTGTTGGATGTATGTTGTGTTGGATGTATGATGTGTGTTGTGTTGGATGTATGATGTGTGTTGTGTTGGATGTATGATGTGTGTTGTGTTGGATGTATGTTGTGTTGTGTTGGATGTATGTTGTGTTGTGTTGGATGTATGTTGTGTTGTGTTGGATGTATGTTGTATTGTGTTGGATGTATGTTGTATTGTGTTGGATGTGTGTTGTGTTGGATGTATGTTGTGTTGTGTTGGATGTATGTTGTGTTGGATGTATGTTGTGTTGTGTTGGATGTATGTTGTGTTGTGTTGGATGTATGTTGTGTTGTGTTGGATGTGTGTTGTGTTGGATGTATGTTGTGTTGTGTTGGATGTATGTTGTGTTGTGTTGGATGTATGTTGTGTAGTGTTGGATGTATCTTGTATTGTGTTGGATGTATGTTGTATTGTGTTGGATGTATGTTGTATTGTGTTGGATGTATGTTGTGTTGTGTTGGATGTGTGTTGTGTTGGATGTGTGTTGTGTTGGATGTATGTTGTGTTGGATGTATGTTGTGTTGGATGTATGTTGTGTAGTGTTGGATGTATGTTGTGTTGGATGTGTGTTGTGCTGGATGTATGTTGTGTTGGATGTATGTTGTGTAGTGTTGGATGTATGTTGTGTTGTGTTGGATGTATGTTGTATTGTGTTGGATGTATGTTGTATTGTGTTGGATGTATGTTGTGTTGGATGTATGTTGTGTTGTGTTGGATGTGTGTTGTGTTGGATGTATGTTGTGTTGGATGTATGTTGTATTGTGTTGGATGTATGTTGTGTTGTGTTGATGTGTGTTGTGTTGGATGTATGTTGTATTGTGTTGGATGTATGTTGTGTTGTGTTGGATGTATGTTGTGTAGTGTTGGATGTATGTTGTATTGTATTGGATGTATGTTGTATTGTGTTGGATGTATGTTGTGTTGTGTTGGATGTGTGTTGTGTTGGATGTGTGTTGTGTTGGATGTATGTAGTGTTGGATGTATGTAGTGTTGGATGTGTGTTGTGTTGGATGTATGTAGTGTTGGATGTATGTTGTGTTGTGTTGGATGTATGTTGTGTTGTGTTGGATGTATGTTGTATTGTGTTCGATCTATGTTGTGTTGTGTTGGTTGTGTGTTGTGTTGGATGTATGTTGTGTTCGATGTATGTTGTATTGTGTTGGATGTATGTTGTGTTGTGTTGGATGTATGTTGTGTTGGATGTATGTTGTGTAGTGTTGGATGTATGTTGTATTGTGTTGGATGTATGTTGTATTGTGTTGGATGTATGTTGTGTTGGATGTATGTTGTGTTGTGTTGGATGTGTGTTGTGTGGGATGTATGTTGTGTTGGGTGTATGTTGTATTGTGTTGGATGTATGTTGTGTTGTGTTGGATGTATGTTGTGTTGGATGTATGTTGTGTAGTGTTGGATGTATGTTGTATTGTGTATTATGTTGTATGAAGTTTTCAGTGTGTGTATAGTTTGTGTATACAGTTTGTACAGTACATATAGTTTATGTTGTGTGTAAAGTATGTGTACAATGTGTGCAGTGTGTAAAGTTTTTCCAGCACATAAAGTTTGTGATATGTGTAGAATGTCATGATGTATAATCTATAAAGTGTATAAAATTTGTACAGAATATTCTGTGTGTACAGACGATGTATCCTAAAGCGATGAAACCCAATCTGTCTCCAGCATCAACTGGCTTTCATACTTTATACCCTCTCTCTGTCTACACCCTACACGTTATTCTACATTACTTTATTGATCTGAATGCTTGATGTTGGTAAAATAAATCTCATGATGAAAACTAAAAATAAATTAAAATTTAATAAAAATTAGCACGTAGGGAAAATGTTCTTTCATTCTGTCTGACAAACGATGTTGCATACACTCCTTTTTCTTTCTTTGAAGTTGATAAGAGAAAAAATCCTTACAGCTTTTTGATGTTATGGAAGAACTTCATGAAAAGTGTAAACTCCGTCCTAAGCATGTCCAACACCTTAAAAATACACTTTCACCCCTGACTGTTTCGCAGCTCTGACTCCTTCCATTACAGTCAATTAAAGTCTCCTTACGCATGGAAACAATAACGTGTTTTAAAAAAAAAAAAAAAAAAAAAAAAAACACATCGCATGCGAACCTGTGCTACTGTCAAAGTTACACTGACAGAAAATTAATCAAGACCTTCTCACCAATCATAATCCAGAATCCAAAAGGAGATAAAGGGAAAAGATTTGACTTTTTTAACGCAAAAATCGTTAACTCGGCCGCCCCGAAGCCCTTAATCACGGCGTTTGCGCTCTCCGACTCCAGTGCAGCATAACCATGATGTATAGCGTCACTAAATCATTTTTTATCTTTTTCTCATTCACTCTACAGGAAAAATAAATCCTATTCATCTTACTCTCTGATCACCTCCTGTTTACTTTTGTTTCCTTCATCTTTCTTCTCCTTTTTAGACACTCTAATTCCCTCTCTTTCTTTTCCTACTTTTCATTCTCACATTATTATTTATCTGTTCTCCTTTTCACTTTCTTTTATATTGTACTCTTCCGCCAGGATCTCTGTGTTTAGGGTGGTGTTGTATATTTTCCTATAGCTGGTCGTACAAAATATCTGCATTCTTCTGAACGATGACATATGAACCATACAGTGGTTTCCAGCGCATTTCACTTTTCACTTCAGGCTCGTAGACAACATCAAGGTCACAGCTGTAAACTCAGACAGCACATGGTGTAATGACAACAATAAGCTCGCTCAGATCGTCGAGCTCAAGATGTAACTGTATCTCAGGCAGATCAGTGCGTGCGTGCGCGTGTGTGTATGTGTGTCCTCGTATAAATGTGTCCCTGTGGATCAACAGCGCTCTGATATAATATTAAAGTTTCAAGTGTGTGTATGAAGGAGGAGTTCAACTGCATCTAATAAAAACACGCGTTATTCTTGTTTTTTGGTTTTCTCCCAATAGAAGGCCTAAGTTCCACCCCCTTGCTTGCCACATCATGTGACTATCATCAACAGAAACTTCATGTGCAAAATCACTTTCACATTCACAAAAACATTCACAGTCCCAAGACACGCTCTTCCTTTTTCCAGAAACACGTGTGTGGGTGTGTGTGTTTTATAAAGTCCACGGTGATGTATTTTTATAGAATGAAAAGGCAGAACGAGGGCTTTGGCATGTAACTCTGATGTATTCCATTATTTTGGTACATCATTACACTGATTTATTGTAACGCTCCTGCGCTAGGAGTCAAGCGTTTGATGTACAGTGCAGGATTTAAAATGGAAAGACGCGTAGATCGATCGGAGCAGAAAAAGCAGAACGAAGGAGTGAGGAGTGTATTCTCCTGCAGCGCAGATCATTACACAACCTGCCACACCATGATGGACGATTACCTTGACATCACATAAAAAAAATCTCTTACACACACACACACACTTTTAATTCTGTATGTTTGTTTTCTTTTAAATAACACAGAAGCTGGGTGTTCTATATTTCTCAGACACACAATAACACCCATAAACATACACTGAGGCAAGTAAATACACCCACACACAAATCACTAACTTACATAAAACTTACAACCACCACCCACAGATGCTAACACACACCCCACTAAAACGAATAAAACTGACAATCACCCACCCTCCTACACACACACACACACACACACACACACATTTCACAAACTATTACACAAAACAGTAACTCCCATAAAACTGATCAACAATTCAATAACTCACCTAAAACTTACAAATACACACACAGACAAAAATTCACATTCACTCTCTCACACACACACACACACACACACACACACACACACACACACAGACTCATTCGAAAACACACACACTCACCCACCCCCACACACACCCACACACACACACCCAGGTAAGGGACGATATATTGCCAGCATGTGGGGAGAGTGTGGTTGCCTCAACACCTGTTCATGTTATTGTACCTGGTGTGTGTCTGTCTTTCTCTTGCACACACACACACACACACACACACACAAACTGTCTTTCTCTTGCGCACACACACAGACAAACTCTCAATCTTTCTCAAGCGTACATGAACAACTACGCACACACACTTTTCTATCTTTCTCACACACACACACAGCCACACAAATTCTCTCTTTTTCTCTCTCTCCAACACATGCACACAAACTTTCTCTCTTTCTCTCGCACAAACACAAATACTCTCTCTCATTCTCTGGCACACACTCACAGACACAACACAAACTGTCTTTATCTTTCTCTTCTACACACACACACACACACACACACACACACACAATATCTTTCTTTCACACACACACACACACACACACACACAAACGCTCTCGTTCTCATGTACACGTACAGATACACGCACACACACACACAAACTCTCGCTCTTTCTCTTACACACACAAACACACGCGCACACACAGAACCTCTCCATCTTTCTCTCGAAAACACACACACCAAACACATACACACATGCACACACAAACTCTCAATCTTCCGCACACAAACTCTTCTCTCTCTCTCACAGAAACACAAACTCTGTTTCTCATTCTCTGTCTCTCACACACACAGCCACACAAATTCTCTCTTTCTCAAGCACATGCACAGACAGACACACACACACACACACACAAACTATTATCTCACGCACATCTACACACACACACACACACACACACACACACACACACGTTTGCGCAGACGCACCCAAAAACACATACACCCTGTCTCTCAACACATGCACACGCACAAACTTTCTCCTTTTTTCTTGGACACACATACACTCTCTCATTCTCTGTACATACTCAGACACGAACTGTCTCTTCTCTCTCTCTCCCTCTTTCTCACACACACACACACACACAAACTCTCTCTCGCACACTCTCACACACACACACACACACACTCACACACACACACACACACACACTTCCTCTCGCCTTCTCTCTCTCATGCACAACACACTCATTCGCACTCACACACAGTCGCTCTCTGTCTCTCGTGCACACACCATCACCGTCTGTCTGTCTTCCTTTCGTCTATTCCCTTTTACTCGGGAGTCGCCACAGCGAATCATCTGATTTGGCAGAGGTTTTTACGTCGGATGCCCTTCCTGACACCCCTTTTTAGCAAGGGACAGAAACACGCTGACGACTTTGCAGCCTACTCTTTACGAAAGTCAGCAATGGTTCTTTTACATTCCTCTCACCATAGACAGTGAGAGACATGGCCCGCCTTTGACAACCCAGTTAGCTGCACTGGGGGGGACGGTGACAACCTTGTGGAGAGTGGAACTTAAACCCCCATCCTTTTGGATCAGCGATCCAGCGCCCTAGACCACCACTTCCCCTATTTTTGTATAACTTATATTCTTCTTCTTGTCCTTTCTGCTTTTCCCTTCAGGGGTCGCCACAGCGAATCTGCCTCCATCTCACCCTATCCTCTGCATCTTTTTCTCTTACACCAACTGCCTTCATGTCCTCCTTCACCACATCCACGAATTGTCTCTTTGGTCTTCCTCTAGGCCTTCTGCCTGGTAGTTCCAACCTCAACATCCCACTACCAATATACTCACTATCCCTCCTCTGTACATGTCCAAACCATCTCAATCTAGCCTCTCTGACTTTGTCTCCAAAACGTCTTACTGTCCCTCTGATGTGCTCATTCCTGATCCTATCCATCCTTGTTACTCCCAAAGAGAACCTCAACATTTTCATCTCTGCTACCTCCAGCTCTGCCTTCTGTCTTTTCCCCAGGGCCACCGTTTCTAAACTATACAACATCGCTGGCCTCAACACCGTCTTGTACACTTTTCCTTTCATTCTTGCCGATATCTTCCTATCACACATCACACCGGACACTTTTCTCCAACCATTCCAACCATCCTGCACATGCTTCTTCACCTCTTTTCCACACTCTCCATTGCTCTGGATTGTTGAGCCTAAGTACTTAAAATCCTCCACCTTCCTTATCTCTGCTCCTTGTAACCTCACCGTTCCTGTTGGGTCCTTGGAATTCATACACATGTATTCTGTCTTACTGAGGCTAACCTTCATTCCCCTCCTTTCCAGGGCATACCTCCACCTCTCTAGGTTTTCCTGCATTTGTTCTCTGCTCTCACTGCAGATCACAATGTCATCTGCAAACATCATAGTCCATGGAGATTCTTGTCTCACCTCGTCTGTCAGCCTGTCCATCACCATAGCAAACAAGAAGGGGCTCAGAGCTGACCCTTGATGCAGTCCCACCTCCACCTTGAACTCTTCTGTCACACCGACAGCACACCTCACCACTGTCTTACATCTCTCATACATGTCCTGCACCACTCTAACATACTTCTCTGCCACTCCAGACTTTCTCATGCAATACCACAGTTCCTCTCTCAGCACCCTGTCATATGCTTTCTCCAGATCCACAAAGGCACAATGCAGCTCCTTCTGACCTTCTCTGTACTTCTTTATTAACATCCTCAAGGCAAACACTGCATCTGTGGTGCTCTTTCTTGGCATGAAACCAAACTGTTCACAAATGCTGACCTCTGCCCTTAGTCTAGCTTCCACTATTCTTTCCCATAACTTCATTGTATGGCTCATCAACTTTATCCCTCTGTAGTTGCCACAACTCTGGACATCTCCCTTGTTCTTAAAAATGGGCACAAGCACACTTCTCCTCCATTTCTCTGGCATCCTCTCACTCTCTAAGACCTTGTTGAATGTTCTTGTCAGGAAATCGACTGCTCCCTCTCCTAGACACTTCCATACCTCCACCGGTATGTCATCAGGGCCAACTGCCTTTCCATTCTTCATCCTCTTCAATGCCCTCCTCACTTCACCCTTACTAATCTTTTCTACTTCCTGGTCCTCAACAGTCACCTCTTCTACTCTTTTTTCTCTCTCATTTTCCTCATTCATCAGCTCTTCAAAGTACTCTTTCCATCTTCCCAGCTCTTTCCATCTTCCCAGCACACGTCTGTCATAAGTCAATACATTTCCCTCTCTGTCCTTTATCACTCTAACTTGCTGCACGTCCTTCCCATCTCTATTTCTCTGCTGTGCCAACCTGTATAAGTCATTTTCTCCCTCTTTACTTTCCAACCGAGCATACAAGTCATCATACGTCCTCTGTTTGGCCTTTGACACCGCGACCGAAGGTGCACAGTATGTCCACCTTCCCCTTGTGCATCATGTCCCTACTTTCAGTTCTAGACTCCTGCCTTTCCTCTTCTCTCTCTGCCTACGAACACGCCTCCCGCCTTGTCCTTCTTCGATGCACTTCCTCATTCCACCACCAAGTCTCCTTATCTCCTCTCCTTCCAGATGACACACCAAGTATTCTCCTACCTGTCTCCCTGATCACATTAGCTGTAGTTGTCCAGTCATCTGGAAGCACTTCCTGATCACCCAAAGCCTGTTTCAACTCCTCCTTGAACACAACACAACACTCCTCCTTTTTCAGCGTCCACCACTTTGTCTTCTGCTCTGCCTTTGCCTTCTTCACCTTCCTCACCATCAGCATCATCCTGCACACCACCATCCTACGCTGTTTGGCAACACTCTCACCCGCTACTACTTTGCAGTCACTGACTTCCTTCAAATTACATCGCCTGCACAAGATGTAGTCTACCTGTGTGCTCTTACCTCCGCTTTTATAAGTCACTCTATGCTCCTGTTTCTTCTTGAAGAAAGTATTTACCACAGCCATTTCCATCCCTTTTGCAAAATCGATCAACATCTGTCCTTCTGCGTTCCTGTCCTGGATACTAAACCTGCCCATCACTTCCTCGTCCCCTCTGTTTCCTGCACCAACATGTCCATTGAAGTCTGTCCCAATGACCACTCTTTCCTCTTTGGGGGTATTCTGCATCACTTCATCAAACTCACTCCAGAATCTCTCCTTCTCTTCTAGCTCACATCCTGTCTGTGGGGCATAAGCACTAACATTGAACATCACACCTTCAATTTCTAACTTGAGACTCATCACTCTGTCTGACACTCTTTTCACTTCTAGAACATTCCTGACAAACTCCTCCTTCAAGATGACTCCGACTCCATTTCTCTTCCCATCCACACCATGAAAAACCAGCTTAAACCCTGCTCCTATGCTTCTAGCCTTGCTACCTTTCCACCTGGTCTCCTGAACACACAGTATGTCCACCTTCCTCCTTTGCATCATGTCAGCCAGCTCTCTACCTTTTCCTGTCATAGTTCCAACATTCAAAGTCCCTTCTTTCAGTTATAGACTCCTGCCTTTCCTCTTCTCTCTCTGCCTACGGACACGCCTCCCGCCTCTCCTTCTTCGACGTCTTCGACCAACAGTAGTCCAATTTCCACCAGCACCCTGTTGGTTAACAGCACTGATGGCGGTCGTTGTTAACCCGGGCCTCGACCGATCCGGTATGAATTTTCTTGATATGACTCGCATGTTTTATTTGGCATTCGTTTTACACCGGATGCCCTTCCTGACGCAACCCTCTGCATTTATCCGGGCTTGGGACCGGCGTGAGGGAGAGACACTGGCTTGTTTTACGTGTCTCCCTCACGGCTGCATTGTATAACTTATATTAAATACCTGAAATAAATACATGAAGATAAGGAGCCTGTCGTGTTTACTGAAGTTTTCATGATGTCTTTTCCCACACTGCACGTGGAGCTCTCTCTCTTTCATAAACACACACACACGTGGATTTAGTTCTTGTTCACGTGTGTCTTTCTCCTGTCTCACTGAATGCCACAAAGAGTTCATCCTCCCACGCAGGAGCTTATTTTTGGCACTGCAGTTTGGATGTGTCCACACACTGTTTGCCAACAGAGCAACAGCGCTCAACTCGAAATATTTATCTTCCTCTCCAAAAACATGTCCTGAAGTTTTGATAAGGAAACCGAAAACGTGGTTGTCACTCTCAGAGAATCTCTTAGAGCCCAAAACTCGTTCTTTTTTTTTTTTTTAAGAATATTTATTATTACTGTGATTTAAACATCCATCAGTATAGAATAAATATGCTGTTATTACACTGTTACCAAGTACCAAGTGATTGAATTAAATGAAACAACAAGCTCTCTGTGTGTGTGTGTGTGAGAGAGAGAGAGAGAGAGAGAGAATGTATGTATGTGTGTTTTTTCTACCTGTGAGGAAGTGTGTATGAGTGATTGAGTGAGTGTGTATGTGTGCGCATGAGAACTGGAGAGAGTTTGTGTGTGTGTTCGAGAGAGAGTGTGTGTGCAGAAGAGAAAGAGATAGAAATTGTGTGGGTGTGAGAGAGACAGATAGAGAGTTTGTGTGGTTAAGAAAGAAGGAGCGAGAGAGAGAAAAAGACAGTTTGTGCCTGTGAGTGTGTCCCAAAAAAATTTGTGTCTGTGCGCATGAGAGACAGAGGGTCAATGTTTGTGTTCGTGTGTGTGTTTGTGCAAGAGACAATAGAGAGTTTGTGTGTGTGTGTCTGTGTGAACGAGAAAGACAGCAAGTTTGTTTGTACATGTGTGTGTGAGTGCGAGTGTGTGTACGCACGTGTGTGAGTGTCTGTCTGTGCATGTGGAAGAGAAAGAGATAGAATGTGTGTGGCTGTGTGTGTGTGAGAGAGGGAAAAGAGCGAGAGAAAAAAAAAGATAGTTTGTGTGTGTGGAACAGAAAGAGATTGTGTTGAGATGTGTGTGTGTGTGTGTAAGAGAGAGAAAGTGAGTTTGTATTTGTGTGTGTGAGAAAGACGAAGGGAGAGAGAGAGCATTTGTGTCAGTGTCTGTGAGTGTGTGCATGTGAATGAGAGAGTTTGTGTGTGTACGTGCAAGAGAGAGAGAGTTTGTGTGTGCAGAAGAACAAGAGTGAGGTGTGTGTGTGTGTGTGTGTGTGCGTGCGCGTGTGTGCGAGAGAAAAAGAGTTTGTGTTTGTGGGGGGTGGAGGAGAAACAGAACGAGAGTTTTGTGTGTTTGCGTGTGTGTGCACACAAGAGAAAGAGAGGTGTGTGTCTGCGCACGTGTGTGTTTTGCAATGAAAAAAGAAAGTGTTTGTCTGTGTGTTTTTGTGTCTGTGCGTGTGTGTGTGTGTGCAAGAACTAGAGAGAGTTTGTGTGTGTGTGTGTGTGTGAACGAGATGGAGAGAAAAAGACAGTTCGTGTCTGTGTCTGTGAGTGTGAGCCAGAGAATGAGAGTAAGTTTGTGTGCGCGTGCGCGCATGTGTTGGCGCGAGAGAAAAAGAGTGCACATGTGTTTGTGTGGTGTGTGCGTGCGTATGTGCGAGAGATACAGAGTTTGTGTGTGTAAACGAGAAAGAGAGCGAGTTTGTGTGTACGTGTGTGTCTTTGTCTGTGCATGTGTAAGAGAAAGAGAGAGAATTTGTGCGGCTGTGTGTGTGAGAGAGATTAAAAAAAAAAATTTGTGTGTGTCTGTGTGTGAGAGAGTTTGTGTGTTTGTGAGAGAGAGAGAAAGAGAGAGGGTGCGTGTGTTTTTGTGGGCGTGTGTGCGCAAGAGAAAGATAGTTTGTGTCTGTGTGCGGAACAGAAAGACATCGTGTGGAGGTGTGTATGTGTCTGTATATGAGGGAGAAATACTGAGTTTGCGTTTGTGTGTGAGAAAGAGTGCGGGAGAGAGAGAGTTTGTGTCTGTGAGTGTATGCCAGTGAATGAGAGCGTTTGTGTGTGCGCAAGAGAAAGAGAGAGTGTGTGGCCGTGCGTGTGTTTCTGTACGAGAAAGAGTTTGTGTGTGCGCGAGTGCAATGGAGCATTTGTGGGTGAGAGAGGGAGAAAAAAAATAGTTTGTATGTGAAAGAACGAGTTTGTGTGTGTGTGTGTGTGTGTGTGTGTGTATGTATGTATGTGTGCGAGAGAGAAGTGTCTGTGAGTGTGTCCAGTGAATGAGAGAGTTTGTGTGCACGTGTGTTTGTGAGAGAGAAAAAGAGAGCGAGGGTGCCTGTGTTTTTGTGGGCGTGTGTGTGTGTATGTGCGCAAGAGAAAGATAGTTTTTGTGCTCTTTCGTGTGTGTGTGTGTGTGTGTGTGTGTGTGTCTTCGAGAAAAATATAGAGAGGTTCTGTGTGTGCGCATGAGAACGAGAGAGCGTTTGTGTGTACGTGTCTTTGTGTGCAAGAGTAAGAAAGAGTTTGTGCATGCATTTGTGTGTGCAAGTAAAAGAGAGATTGTGTGTGTGCACGCACGCGCATGTGTGCGAGAGGAAAAAGAAGAGTTTGTGTTTGTGTGTGGGGGTGGGGGAAAGAAAGAGAGAGTTGTATGTGAGAAACAGAGTGTGTGTGTGTGTTTCTGTAAGAGAAAGAGCGTTTATGTGTGTGTATATGAGAGAGAGAGATTGTGTCTGTGAGTGTGTGCCAGTGAATGAAAGAGTTTGTGTGTATCTGTATGCAAGAAAAAGAGAGAGAGTTTGTGTGCGTGTGTTTGAGAGAGAGAAAGTTTGTGTGTTTGCAAGCAACAAAGAGAGTCAGTGTTTGTGTGTGCGAAAGAAAGAATTTGTGTTTGTGCACGAGAGAAACAGAGAGTGTGTGTGTTTCTGTACGAGAACGAGAGTTTATGTGTGTGTTTGTGTGTGAGAGGGAGATAGAGAGAAAAAAAGATAGTTTGTGTGTGAGAGAACGCGAGACACTTTGTGTATTGTGTGTTTGTGTGTGTGTAGAACAGAAAGAGATTGTGTGGAGATGTGTGTGTGTGTGTGCGTGAGAGAGAGAGAAAGTGAGTTTGTGTTTGAAAGAGAGAGAACGATAATGTGTGTGTCTGTTTCTGTGTGTGTGTGTCCAAGAGAGAGAGTTTGTGTGTGTGACTGTGTCTGTGCTTGTGAGAGAAAGAGCGTGTGTGTGGGTATGTGTGAAAGAGAGAGAGAGTTTGTGCATGTGTGTGTAAACGAGAAAGAGCGCGAGTTTGTGTGCACTTGTGTGTGTGTGTGTGTGCGCGCGCGCAAGAGAACAAGAGAGAGTTTGTGTCGTGTGCGTGCGTGAGTCTGTCTGTGCATGTGCGAGGAAAAGAGGTAGAATGTGTGGCTGTGTGTGAGAGAGAAAGATAGTTTTGTGTGTGTTTATCTGTGTCTATGTGTGCAAGAGAGAGAGTTTGTGTGCGTGAGTGGGTGTATGTGTGAGAGAGAACTGTCTGTGAGTGTGTCCAGTGAATGAGAGCGTTTGTGTGTGTGCGAGAGAAAGAGAGAGAGTTTGTGTTTGTGTGCGTGTGGTGTGGAAGAGAAAGAGAGTTGTGTGTTTGTATGTGTGCTTGTTTGCAAGCAAAAAAAAGAGACAGTGTCTGGGTGTGGCGAGAGGAAGAGTTTAGAATTTATGTGTTGTGTTTGTGTGTCTGTTCGAGAGAAACAGAAAGTGTGTGTGTGTGCGCGCGCGCGCAAGAGAAAGATAGTTTGTGCGATTGTGTGTGTGTGTGTGTGTCTTCGAGAAAAAGATAGAGAGGTTCTGTGTGTGTTTGAGTGTGTGCATGAGAACGAGAGAGAGTTTGTGTGTACGTGTGTTTGTGTGCAAGAGTAAGAAAGAGAGTTTGTACACGTATTTGTGTGTGTGTGTGTGTGTGTGTGTGCGTGCGCGCATGTGTGAGCGAGAGCAAAAAAAAAGAGTTTGTGTGTGGGGGAAAAAACAAGAGTTTTTGCGCGCGTTTCTGTAAGAGAAAGAGAGTTTATGTATGAAAGAGAGAGAGATTGTGTCTGTGAGTGTGTGCCAGTGAATGAAAGAGTTTGTGTGTATCTGTGTGCAAGAAGAGAGAGAGTTTGTGTGTGCGTGTTTGTGAGAGGAAAAGAGAGAGAAGGTTTGTGTGTTTTTGTGCATGTACATGCATGTGTGTGTTTGCAAGCAACAAAGCGAGTCGGTGTTTGTGTGTTTGAAAGAAAGACAGAATTTGTGTGCGTGTCTGTGTGTGTGAGAGAAACAGAGAGTGTGTGTGTTTCCTTCCGAGAACGAGAGTTTGTGTGTGTTTGTGTGCGAGAGAACGAGAGACACTTTGTGTGTGTGTGTGTATTTGTGTGCTGAACAGAAAGAAATGTGTGTGAGAAAGAATTTGTGTGTCTGTGTGAGCGAGAGTTAGTAAGAGAGTTTGTGGGTTTGTGTGTGTGTTTGTGAGAGAAAGAGCTTGTGTGTGGGTATGTGAAAGAGAGAGAGAGAGAGTTTGTACATGTGTGTGTAAACGAGAAAGAGAACAAGTGTGCACGTGTGTGTGTGCAAGTGAACGAGAGCGTTTGTGTGCACGTGTGTGTGCGTGCAAGTGAACGAGAGCGTTTGTGTGCACGTGTGTGTGTGTGTGTGTGTGTGTGTGTGTGTGTGTGTGTGTGTGTGTAAACGAGAAACAGAGTGAGTTTGTGTGCGTGTGAGAGTGTCTGTCTGTGCATGTGTGAGAGAGAGAAATATAGTTTTGTGTGTGCCTGGGTTTGTGTGTGTGAGCGAGAGTTAGAAAGAGAGTTTGTGTGTGTGTGCTCATCTGTGTCTATGTGTGTATATGAGAGAGAAATACTGAGTTTGTGTGTGTGACAAAGCGTGAGAAAGAGAGAGATTGTGTCTGTGAGTGTGCGCCAGTGAATGAAAGAGTTTGTGTATCTGTGTGCAAGAAAAAGTGAGTTTGTGTGTGTGTGTGTGTGTTTGTGAGAGAGAAGGTTCGTATGTGTACATGCGTGTGTGTTTGTTTGCAAGCAACAAAGAGAGTCAGTGTTTGTGTGTTTTTGTGTGTGCACGTGAGAGAAACAGAGTGTGTGTGTTTCTGTACGAGAGTTTATGTGTGAGAGAGAGAAATGGAGAGTTTGTGTTTGTGTGTGAGAGGGAGATAGAGAGAAAAAAAAGATAGTTTGTGTGCGAGAGAACGAGAGACACTTTGTGTATGTGTGTGTATTTGTGTGTGTGTGCGGAACAGAAAGATTGTGTGGAGATGTGTGAGAGAGAGAGAAAAATAATTTGTGTGTGTGTGAGCGAGAGTTTGTGTGTGTGTGTGTGTGTGTGCCTATTTGTATGTGTGTGCATCTGTGTCTATGTGTGCAAGAGAGAGAGTTTGTGTGTGTCTGTGTGCTTGTGAGAGAAAGAGCTTGTGTGTGGGTATGTGTGAAAGAGAGAGAGAGAGAGTTTGTGCATGTGTGTGTAAATGAGAAAGAGAGCGAGTTTGTGTGCACATGTGTGCGCAAGAGAACGAGAGAGTATGTGTTGTGTGTGCGTGTGCGTGCGTGTCTGTCTGTGCATGTGCGAGAGAAAGAGGTAGAATTTGTGTGGCTGTGTGTGTGAGAGAGAGAGATGGTTTTGTGTGTCTGTGTGTGTGAGCGAGAGTTAGAAAGAGAGTTTGTGTGTGTTTGTGTCTATGTGTGCAAGAGAGATAGAGTTTGTGTGTGTAAATGTGTATGTGTGCGTGAGAGAACTGTCTGTGAGTGTGTCCAGTGAATGAGAGTTTGTGTGTTTGTGTTCGAGAGAAACAGAGTGTGTGTGTCTGTGTGTGTAAGAAAAAGATAGTTTGTGTGCTTGTGTGTGTGTCCTCGAGGAAAAAGATAGAGAGGTTCTGTGCATGTGTGTTTGAGTGTGTGCAAGAGTAAGAAAGAGAGTTTGTGCATGTATTTGTGTGTGAGTGCGCGCAAGAGAAGGAGAGATTGTGTGTGCGAGAGAAAAAGAAGGAGGTTGTGTTTGTGGGGGGGAAAGAAAGAGTTTTTTGTGTGTGTTTCTGCAAGAGAAAGAGAGTTTGTGTGTGACAGTGAGAGAGAGTGAGAGAGTGTGTCTGTAAGTGTGTGCCAGTGAATGAAAGAGTTTGTGTGTATCTGTGTGCAAGAAAAAGAGAGAGAAGGTTCGTGTTTGTGTGTGTGTGTGTGTGTGTGTGTGTGTTTGCAAGCAACAGAGAGAGTCAGTGTTTGTGTGTGCGAAAGAAAGAGAATTTGTTTGTGTCTGTGTGTGCGCGTGTGAGAGAAACAGAGAGAGTGTGTGTTTCTTTCCGAGAAAAAGAGTATGTGTGTGTTTGTGTGTGATAGAGAGAGAGAAAAATGGAGAGTTTGTGTTTGTGTGTGAGAGGGAGGGAGAGAAAAAAAGATAGTTTGTGTGCGAGAGAACGAGAGACACTTTTTGTGTATGTGTGTGTATGTGTGCAGAACAGAAAGATTGTGTTGAGATGTGTTTGTGTGTGTGTGAGAGAGAGAGAGAGAGAGAGAGAGAGAGAAAGATGTGTGTGTCTGTGTTTGTGTTTGTGAGCGAGCGTTAGTAAGAGAGTTTGAGGGTTTGTGTGTGCGTGCTTGTTTGTATGTGTGCGCATCTGTGTCTATGTGTGCAAGAGAGAGAGAGTTTTGTGTGCTTGAGAGAAAGAGCTTGTCTGTGGGTTTGTGTGAAAGAGAGTTTGTGCATGTGTGTGTAAACGAGAAAGAGAGCGAGTTTGTGCGCATGTGTGGGTGTGTGCAAGAGAACGAGAGAGAGTTTGTGTTGTGTGTGTGCGCGTCTGTCTGTGCATGTGCGAGAGAAAGAGATAGAATTTGTGTGGCTGTGTGTGTGTGTGTGAGAGAGAGAGAAAGACAGTTTTGTGTGTGTCTGTGTGTGCGCGCGTGTGAGAGAGAGAGAGAGAGGGTGCGTGTGTTTTTGTGGGCGTGTGTGTGCATACATGTGTGTGTATGTGCGAGAGATAGAGAGTGTGTGTGTGTGTGCGTGCATGTGGAAAAGATAGAGAGTTTGTGTGTGTGTGTGCGAGAAAGAGAGAAAGTTTGTGTGTGCGTGCATATGTATGAGAGAGAGAGAGGGTGCATGTGTTTGTGTGCGTACATGTGTGTGTGTGAGAGACAATAGAGAGTTTGTGTGTGAACGAGAGAGAGTTTGTGTTTGTGTGTGTGTCTGTCTGTGCATGTGTGAGAGAAAGAATCTGTGTGGCAGTGTGTGTGAGAGAGAAAAAGTTAGTTTGTGTGTGTGTGTCTGATTGTGTGGGTGTGCGAGAGAAAGAATTTGTGTGTGTGTGTGTGTGTGTGTGTGAGTGAAACAGAGAATATGTGTGTTTCTGTAAGAGAAAGAGAGTTCATGTGTGTGTGTATACGCGCGCGCATGAGAACGAGAGAGAGACACATAGTGCTTGTGTGTGGGAGATAGAGAATAAGAGAAGGCAAAGGTGTGTGTGTGTGTGTGTGTGTGTGTGTGTGTGTGTGTATGAGAAAGAGGGTTTGTGTGTCCATGTGTGCGCAAGAGAAAAGAAACAGTTTGTGTTTGTGAGAGAGAGCAAGATCGAGAGTTTGTGGGGGCGGGAGGAAGAGAGTTTTTGTGTGTGTGTTAGTGGGTGTGCAAGAGAAAGAATTTGTGTGTGTGTTCGAGAGAAACAGAGTGTGTGTGTTTCTGTAAGAGAAAGAGAGTTTATGTGTGTGTGTGTGTGTGTGTGTGTGTGTGTGTGTGTGTGTGTGTGTGTGTGTGTGTGTGAGTGAGAGAGAGAGTTTCTGTTTGGGTCTGAGAGAACGAGGGAGAGTTTTTGTGTGCGTGTGAACAGAAAGATTGTGTGGAGATGTGTGTGAGAAAGAAGGAGAGAGAGAGAGTTTGTGTCTGTGAATGTGTGCTGGTGATTGAGAGAGTTTGTGTGTGCGAGAGAAAAAGCGGGAGTTTGTGTGTGTGCGTGTGTTTGTGAGGGAGAGAAAAGAGAGATGGTGCGTGTGTGTGTGCATGTGCGAGAGATAATAGAGTGTGTGTGTGTGTGTGTGTGTGTGTGTGTGTGTGTGTGTGTGTGTGTGCGCAAGAGAAAGATAGTTTGTGTGCTTGTGTGTGTGCAATAGATAGAGAGTTTGTCTGTGTGTGTGTGTGTGTGTGTGCGGAACAGAAAGAGATTGTGTGGAGATGTGTGTGTCTGTATATGAGAGAGAGAGAGAGAAATACTGAGTTTGTGTTTGTGACAGAGTGAGGGAGAGAGAGAGTTTGTGTCGGTGAGTGTGTGCCAGTGAATGAGAGAGTTTGTGTGTTTGTATGCAAGAGAAAAAGAGAGAGGGTTCGTGTGTTTTCAAGCAACAAAGAAAGTCAGTGTGTGTGCGAGAGAAAGACAAAGAATTTCTCTGTGTGTGGGCGTGCATATGCGTTTCTGTACGAGAAAGAGAGTTTGTGTGTGTGTGTGTGTGTGTGTGTGTGTGTGTGTGTGTGTGTGAGAGACAGAAAGATAGAGAGTGTGTGTGTGTGGGGGGTTTGTGTGTGGGGGGGCGAGGCGGATGAGAGTTGTGTGTGTGAGCATGCGTGTGTATGAGAGTGTCTGTCTGTGCATGTGCGAGAGAAAGAGAATGAATATGTGTGGCTGTGTGTGTGAGCGAGGGTTACAGAGAAAGTATGTGTGTTCATCTGTGTCTATGTGTGCAAGAGAGAGAGAGAGAGAGAGAGAGAGAGCGTTTGTGCGCGTGAATGTGTATGAGAGTGTCCAGTGAATGAGAGAGTTTGTGTGTGTGCGCGAGAGAAAAAGAGAGAGAGAGGGTGCGTGTGTTTTGTGGGCGTGTGTGTGCGCAAGAGAAAGATAGTTTGTCTGTGTGTGCGCACGTTTGTGTGTGCCTGAGAACTAGAGAGAGTTTGTGTGTACGTGTGTTTGTGTGCAAGAGTAAGGAGATTTTGTGCATGTGTGTTTGTGAGAGAGAGAAAAAGAGAGAGCGGGTGCGTGTGTGTGCGCATGTGCAAGAGATAATAGAGAGTGTGTGTGTGTGTCTGTATATGAGAGAGAAATACTGAGTTTGTGTTTGTGACAGCGTGAGGGAGAGAGAGAGTTTGTGTCTGTGAGTGTGAGCCAGTGAATGAGAGTTTTTATGTGTATGTGTGTGCGAGAGAAAAGGAGAGAGTTTGGGTGTGTGCTTGTGAGAGAGAGAAAGAGAGAGAGGGTTTGTGTGTTGTGTGTGTGTGTGCGCGCGCGCGTGTGTTTGTTTTCAAGCAACAAAGACAGTCAGTGTTTGTGTGTGCGATAGAAAGACAGAATTTCTGTGTGAGTGCGCGCGAGAGAAACAGAGTGTGTGGGCGTGTGTGTGTGTGTGTGTGTGTGTGTGTGTGTGTGTGTGAGACAGAGAAAGATACAGAGTTTGTGTATGGGGGGTGGGGAGGAAGAGAAAGAGTTTTGTGTGTGTGTGTGTGCGTGCGTGCGTGCGTGCGTATGTGAGTGTCTCTCTGTGCATGTGCGAGAGAAAGAGAATGAATCTGTGTGGCGGTGTGTGTGAGAGAGAGAAAAAGTTAGTTTGTGTGTGTGTCTGTGATTGTGTGGGTGTGCGAGAGAAAGAGAGAGAATTTGTGTGTTTGAGAGAGAGAGAGAGATCGAGGTAATATTTTGCCAAAACTTCTGTGGAGTGTCCAAGTGCCTTTTTGCGAACATTAAACGGGCAATAATGTTTTTTTTTTTAGACAACAGTGGCTTCCTCTTTGGAGTCCTCCCATGAACACCATTCCACCTCCCTATTCCGTCCTATCAGGACTACGTGAGATGCGCATGTGCAGAAATATCAGTTCGCGTGAGTAGAATATTAGGGTTCGACATACTTTTTATCTCTGCTACGGTTTTTGAAATTTCTCCTGTTAAACATGGAAGTTTGAAGAACTTTGAGGACTGAGTGTGATTTATTGGTTTAAAAATTATTTTCGGAGACTTCTAGTTGGTTCGCTTGAACCACAGCTGTGAATTTGACCAAAACGACCACTGGTCATGGTCAGGGCTAGAACAATGGCAACATGTGGTGTGCCCGGCAACAACCCCGTGCGGGTAGAGGCTCGTGAGCGAGCACTTGGCATTTGTACCGAGCATACCGTCAACTACCAGAAGTGGAAAGAGAAGGACATCCTCATGGCTAAAGGTAAGAGCAGCCAAATATCGAGCACATTGCTGCCTTAGACGGAGAAATTGAATCGGGTGGTGAGATCCTGATGATCTAGTTTCGGCCAAAGCTCGAGCCGACAAGCCAGCGAGCAACAAGGTAGGCGCGGCCACCGCTCATAACCATCTCATGAAACTTTTAGATTTTATGGTGAAAAATCAAGTGTCCCAGACTGCAGTTATGCAGAAAATGGAAAAGACGTCAGAAAATGTTGGTGGGTTTTACCATTTATCACGGTGATGGCAACTCACGGCCGTCTCCGGTCAAGCCCACTTCCGATTGTGCGCTAGACGGAAGTAAACAAACAATGGCGGGAGGCGATGCCACTTCTGGTACAGATGAGGGGGAAGGGCGCAGAATTTAATACACTAGTCACTAATCAGTGTCTCAGGTATGTGGAAATGAAAATGAAACCGGTGACCCAGACACAGAAGACTCCGATGCCTCGCTCATGTCTTCATTAATGAACAAATTTGCAGACTAACCAGTGTCTCTCCCCCTTATGCCGGTCCCAAGCCCGGTGAAATGCAGAGGGTTGTGTCAGGAAGGGCATCCGACATAAAACCAATGCCAAACTTTTATGATGCAAATCAGAAGTATTACTCCCATACCAGATCGGTCGAGGCCCGGGTTAACAACGACCGCCATCAGTGCTGTCAATCAACAGGGTGCTGATGGAGATTGGACTACTGTTGGTCGAAGACGTCGAAGGAGAGGCGGGAGGCGTGTCCGAAGGCAGAGAGAGAAGTGGAAAGGCATGAGTCTAGAACTGAGAGTAGGGACTTTGAATGTTGGAACTATGCAAAGAAAAAGGTAGCGAGCTGGCTGATATGATGCAGAGGAGGAAGGTGGACATACTGTGTGTTCAGGAGACCAGGTGGAAAGATAGCAAAGCTAAAATCTTAGGAGCATGGTTTAAGCAGCTTTATCATGGTGTGGATGGGAAGAGAAATGGAGTTGGATCATCTTGAAGGAGGGGTTTGTCAGGAATGTTCTAGAAGTGAAAAGAGTGTCAGACAGAGTGATGAGTCTCAAGTTAGAAATTGAAGGTGTAATGCTCAATGTTGTTAGTGCTGCCCCACAGGCAGGATGTGAGCTAAAAGAGAAGGAGAGATTCTGGAGTGACTTAGATGAAGAGATGCAGAGAGGTGAAAGAGTGGTCATTGTGGCAGACTTCAATGGACATGTTGGTGCAGGCAATAGAGGGGACGAGGAAGTGATGGGCAGGTTTGGTATCCAGGACAGGAATGCAGAAGGACAGATGTTGATAGATTTTGCAAAAAGGATGGAAATGGCTGTGGTGAATACTTTCTTCCAGAAGAAACATGAGCATAGGGTGACTTATAAAAGTGGAGGTAAGAGCACACAGGTAGACTACATCTTGTGTAGGCGATGTAATTTGAAGGAAGTCAGTGACTGCAAAGTAGTAGCGGGTGAGAGTGTTGCCAAACAGCATAGGATGGTGGTGTGCAGGATGACGCTGATGGTGAGGAAGGTGAAGAAGGCAAAGGCAGAGCAGAAGACAAAGTGGTGGAAGCTGAAAAAGGAAGAGTGTCGTGTTGTCTTCAAAGAGGAGTTGAAAATGGTTTTGGGTGGCCAGGAAGTGCTTCCAAATGACTGGACAACCACAGCAAATGTGATCAGGGAGACCAGTAGGAGAGTACTTGGAGTGTCCTCTGGAAGGAAAGTAGATAAGGAGACTAGGTGGTGGAATGAGGAAGTGCAGGAGTGTGTACAAAGGAAGAGGTTAGCCAAGAAGAAGTGGGACACAGAGAGGACCGAAGAGAGTAAACAGGAGTACAGGGAGACACAGTGTAAGGCGTAAGGATGACATTCTGATCTGCAGTGAGAGCAGAAAACAAATGCAGGAAAACCTAGAGAGGTGGAGGTATACCCTGGAAAGGAGAGGAATGAAGGTTAGCCTCAGAAAATCAGAATACATGTGTGTGAATGAGAAGGACCCAGGAGGAACGGTGATTTTACAGGGAGAAGAGATAACGAAGGTGGAGGATTTTAAGTACTTAGGCTCAACAATCCAGAGCAATGGAGAGTGTGGAAAAGAGGTGAAGAAGCATGTGCAGGCAGGCAGGCAGGCTGGAATGGTTGGAGAAAAGTGTCCGGTGTGATGTGCGATAGGTGAGGGTCAGCAAGAATGAAGGGAAAAGTGTACAAGACGGTGGTGAGGCCAGCGATGTTGTATGGCTTAGAAACAGTGGCGCTGAGGAAAAGACAGGAGGCAGAGCTGGAGGTAGCAGAGATGAAAATGTTGAGGTTCTCTCTGGGAGTAACGAGGATGGATAGGATCAGAAATGAGTATATCAGAGGGACAGCACATGTAAGATGTTTTGGAGACAAAGTCAGAGAGGCTAGATTGAAATGGTTTGGACATGTACAGAGGAGGGATAGTGAGTATATTTGCAGTAGGATGCTGAGGTTGGAACTACCAGGCAGAAGGCCTCGAGGAAGACCAAAGAAGAGATTTATGGATGTGGTGAAGGAAGACATGAAGGTCGTTGGAGTCAGAAAAGAAGATGCAGAGGATAGGGTGAGATGGAGGCGTATGATTTGCTGTGGCGACCCCTGAAGGGAGCAGCCGAAAGTAAAAGAAGAAGAAGAAGTATTTCTGGTATGATGACCACCACTAAGTATTTGTTTGGTGCTGAGTCGCGTAAGAGAATAAAGGACATTGTCAAAAAAGTTTACAATGTGCAGCACATCCTGAGGAGGTTTTGTGATGAACACTCCTGAAAACTTTTATGCTGGGAAAGTGCACCATTTTGCAAGTAAATGTCATCTAATCCTTGGATGTTATCTAATATTGAGGATGTAGACATAGATTTCACTCTAACACCATCCCAGCAGAGTAAACCTAATGCGTTTAAGTTTACTGAGAATGAGCGCATGCTCATTACAGAAGAACCTTCCCACATTTATGACAAAGGTATCATAGAGGCATGTCAACATGTAGATGAGGAATTTATATCAAATATTTTCTCGCATCAAGAAAATGGTTCCTTGAGAATCAGTTTGAACCTCAAAACATTGAACGACAGCGTTGAAACCTGACAATTTAAAATGGATATTCTGTGGGAAAAATGGACAGCTATTTTGCCTCTTAGATTTAAAGGACGCCTGTTTTAGTATTCCAGTAAGGCAAGAAGAAAGTAAATATTTGAAATTTGTCGGGAATTAAACTTTATTCCAGTTTACTTGTTTTCCAAATGGGCTTGCGTCTGTACCTAGAATCTTTACTGAGCTGGTGAAACCAGTTTCATTGCTTAGAAGTCAGAGGTTTCCAAACACCTCCTACATTGAAGACTCTTTTGATTAGTTTGACAAAACACTACAGAAAATGTGGCAACCACAGTGAAGCATCTCGACAGTTAGGTTTACTGTACATCCTGACAAATTCTGTTCTTACCAACTAAAGACATTACGTCCCTTGGATTTGCCCACCCTTCCCACCCTGGCTGGGACATATGAAATCATATTTCCACACTCTAAAACCTGATATCTCACGTAATCCCTCAATACTTCATAGGTCGGTGGAATTACAATCAGATATCACCTTACAGGTAAGTCTCATTTAATTATCTAATTCTTGGTAAATTAAATAGAATAAAAATTCTAATTGTTTGGTAAAAATTGGTTTCAATTGCTCTTTAAGTCTCCTTAGGCAGAGGGTTCAGTTACTTATTCCTCCCCCTTCTGTCATTGTTTGCATGCTATCCTCATTAAAATATGAAAACCTATAAATGTTTGGGTGGTTTTAGTTAAAGCAGACACTGTTTTTTCATTTGTGTGATTTTGACAAAGATCAGATCACATTTGATGGTGATTTTATGCAGAAATGTGAGAAATTCCAAATGGCTCAGATACTTTTTCATACCACTGTACACGTGTGTGTGTGTGCGAGAGAAAGAGAGAGGGTTTGTTTGTGCACGCGCGTGTGTGTGTGTTCCTGTGTGCAATAGAAAGATAGTTTGTGTGTGTGTTTATTTGTGTGTGTTTGTTTGTGTGTGTGTATGCGAGAAAGAGAGAGAGTTTGTGTGTGTGTGTATGTGAGAGAGAGAGAGAGAGAGAGAGAACAAAGCATTTTACCGTTGAAATTAGTTTACTTTTTTAATTGTTGTTTCTTCTCTGATTCGAATTGCGGCATGGCTGCTGCACCACTCTGGAGATGAAGCTGTGACTCGGAGTCACAAATGCATTCCAAAGCTGGTGCTAAAGTGATCGTCCTTCCTCGCTGACTGTCGTTAACAATCGGGCCGCTATGTTTTCTGTCCGTCCATCTCTGTTCTCATGCAGAGATCTCATGTGTTCCTTGTGAAGTGAGGTTTGTTTCATTCAATGAAATGTTTTGTGCATGTGCATGGATTAAAGGCATCTGCTGGTTGTACAGTTGTTGCGTGCTGGACAGTAATTTTGTTCAGAGCTAATACTTGTGATGGCGGAGCAGAGAAGTGGGTCATCCAGTCACCTCGAGCCGTGTGCTGATCAACCACTTCACCTCTATCACAACCTTCACTGCTGCTGGTGTTCTGAAATTCTGACTCGTATAAAAAGTGAGAGATTTGAGAAAGGAGATTATAAGAAAGAGATTCAGAGAGAAAACATTGGCTCTTAAAAAACTGAGGGCGGGGCTTCACCTGATGCGCCGCCTTTTATAATATTGTATTAATTTACATCTCAATCTCTACAAAACATTCTCTTTTGATCATGGAGTCATGATCTCAGGGGGAGGAGTTTGATTCATTTAAAAATACAGAGACATGCAGAACCTCAGAACTGCACCTCAATCTAAATTCACACATATATTTGTAATCGTTTCTTTTTTTTTCTGTCTTTCTCTCCCACTTTCTCACCTCCTCCATCTGTCTCTCATGCTCTCTTTCCTTCTTTTCTTGCTCTTTCTCATGCTAAACTTTTTGATCTCTCTCCACTCTCCATCTTCTTGTTCTCTTTTTGTCTTTCTCATGGCTTACAACACTTCTCTTCATCAATAGAACATTTTCTCTTTCTTTCCTTCTCTTCTCACTCACATTCTCCCTCTCTTATTCTCCTGCCCAGTTTATTTCCTTTCTTTATTCCTGTAACTATAAAAACTATCTGTCATAAATAATAATTGAAAGATGTCGGGAGGAAGTGAGGGAGGAGTTGTAATGCAGCTCTGTGAGCATGAAGATGATGACACAAAACACTTCATCTGGTTACAGTCACAGAATCACAGAAGAGCTCGTGACATTGACATGCTGTTGTGATGACACGCAGTGAGTAAACACTCCTCTTCCTCCTCTAACACCAATCCAACACATCCATTCATTCTCTGAATGTCACAATAAAAACGTGCATGTAAAACTCATTCACTTCCCACTAATCTCTCCACAGGTGCCATCTTTTCATGTATATCCAGTATAAAGTGATTTCTATTTAGGCTTACAATCCTGTGGGAGTCGCAAGACACCTCAGCTAAAAACGTTACGTTTTCATGACTCACGTTTCATGTTGCACTTCATTCCTGCTTTCTGCAGGCTCTTCATGATGTTTTGCTTTTAAGGTTTTTGTGGTGATGATGATCCTGGATGTATTTCTACTGAACATTCCTACCTCATAAAGCGATCTCCCTCTCTTCCAGGAGGTTGTATACATCCTCACAGCATCACACTACCACCAACATGCTTCACTGTTCTTCAGGTCACAAATCTCACCATCTCTCCTCCATATATTCATCTGAAGTTGATTTTTGTTTCATCCCATTAGAGAAGACTCCTGCAACAGGCTGATTATTATTACCCTCACACTTTTGTGTGATGTTTCAGAGCCTTCAGTGAAGGTTTATTTCATACTGTGAAAATTTCACACTTGGTCGTTTAACGGTCGATATATAGAACAGGTCGTACTTTGATTTGCAACAACTTCACTGGTTCCTTTCCTGTCATCTTGAGGTTCAGATGAACTTTTTACACTCTTTGAGGGTTGGCCTGTGCCTCGTTTCTGAAACCGTACAATATCTGAACAGCAACAAGAGTTTTGTTTCTGCATACTATTGCATGTACTGATGCCTATGGCACCTTCTGTTGCTTAGAAACTGCTTCAAGATGGAACCCTTGTACAGCTGAGCCGCATCCAAACATAAATGCTTTTACAGCTACCAATTATTTCCTAATTAGCAAATCATATGCTTCTAAATATAGTCAGTAGATCTGTTTAATAAAATCATGATACAGTGAGTCTATTATTATATATATATTTTTTTTACCTATTTTTCACTTTAATGTAGTCGTATCCAATTCCCATCCATCAGGTATTGCATCCCTATCACCTGACCACCACGACCAGGGAGGGGTGAAAGCATGAACATGACCCCTCCATGACATGCAGTGCTCGCCACCCGCCTCTTTTCAAACTGCTGAATTGCTTAATCGTAATTAGGATCGCGTGGAGACTGGTGCCCATCTCAGCCACCTCTGTGAGAGGGAAGCGTACACCCTGGACAGCTTACCAGGCCATCACAGGGCAGAAACATGCTGACAGCTATGCAGCTTCTCTTTATGAAAGTCAGCAATGCTTCTTTTACATGAACCTCTCACCATAAACAGTGAGAGAGACATGGTCAGCCTTTGATAACCCAGTTAGCTGCACAGTAACAAACTAGTGATAGTGGGGCTTGAACCTCTGACCTTGAGATCAGTAATCCACCCTCCGACCGGGCCACCACTGCCATGTATCAATGATCATCATCATTATTATTGTTATTATTTTTATTACCGCAAATATGAACAAATTTAATGCATGTCTTAATGTATGCTAACATAAGCTGCGTGTTTACACTGTGCTATATATATATATATATATATATATATACACTGTATATGTGCACTAGACACTAAACAAAGCCTCTATGCACAATGAAGCTTTATGTGGGATTTAAAATGCAAAGCTAATTTACACTCTGATAATAAATAATGCTAAATCAGCACGCCGTGTGCACTAGCAATGTCCCACAAGTGAAATTAATTCTGTTGAAAATTCACTACATTCTCATCATTCATCATAATAACATGTCACGAAAAAAATATAAGCACCCGCACCCCTCATAGCGCATTACTGTATATTTAATGGACATTTGTGATCTAACTAATGAATCTATACATAAATTCGCTTCTGGTTGTAGTTCTAGCACACTATAGCGAGTCCAGATTCAGCTGCACATTGATGTAGTCAGAAGTACTGGCACCCACAGCGCATAGTGTACGCAGAAGCTATTTTTGAGTGTCTCGACCTGAGTTCTGAAACGAAAACATTTTTAATAAGTGAATAAAAAACAAGTAGCTTTTTATCTATTACAATTTTATTACAAAAATTAGATCTCTCATTGGTGCCATGCTCTTAGCGTATAACAATACAGTAGAAAAACCCGACCCAAAGTATAGGAGAGAGGGAGAGGTGTGTGTGTGTGGGGGGAGGTTCAAAGAAAAGAAGCAAACCGTGAACACAGCGTTTTTTCGCTCATGCTGTCGCTATGCATTAACATTCCTATAACAGAGTACAAACACCTGCCAAATAAAACACACACACACACACACACACACACACTTGTGTAACACATTTAAACCTGCAATCTGTAAAGGTAACACGACAATTAAAGCGGATTTTTAATAAATAAATAAAATAAATTAAATTAACTAAAAAAAAAAAAAAAAAAAAGAAAAAAAAAAAAGTGTGTGCTGCTGAATTTGTGCTCCAGCCCAAAGGCACTCAGGCTCATAAGCGTGTTCGTGTTGGCAAAATCGAACGACATCCTCAAGAGAAACATCAAAAAGAGACTCGATATAATAATAATAAAAAGATTTATAACATCTAGATAGCTGTCAAACATTAAATCATCTGATCCATTTTATACGATATATTTATCCAGATAGCTTCAGCGTCCAGGTTGAGATCACACACACAGGTGGCTTCATGACAGGACCGATATTCAAACTCCCAACCTTCCAGACAACTACCAAAGCTAGACATACAGCTGAGAATGAATCCCATCCCATTCCGATCCAAGCGTGAGCTGACGAGTCAAGAATACAAGCAGTACTAGTTCTGGGATTTGAACCCACAACCTTCTGTAGTCACAGTGCAAAATCCAGAAGATGCCATAAAGAGCAGAACTGAACCCCGAGGTAAAATTTCGTCCTATAAACCCGTCCTTCCATCCTCAACTAGTCTTCTTCTCTCAATTCTTTCCAGCATTGTTCATCTTCAAAATGTTTTTTTCTTCCAGCTTCCTTTTCGAAAAAAAAAAACAAAACAAAAAAAACTGAGTGCAATTTGAGAAGAATGCAAAAACAAAAATATCAAGTCCAAAAAAACGAAGCCAGTTTTGCATTTTTTAAACATACAACAGGAAAAAGAGTTCAAGACTAACAAGACCAAGAAGAATTTTTTTTCACACACAAATATGTAAGAATTAATAGAAATATGTTCTCTTATTCAGTTCATCCTATTTTTTTCTGTTCTGTTTTGGTTTTTCTTTTAAATCAACATTGTAACATCGAAATGAAGAAGACACGTAAAGACAGAAGCTTAAGAAATATCGCATCTTGGATCAGTGCTGTTTTTCTCTTTTTTTCGTTTTTCATTTTTCTGCAGCAGTTCAGTTGAGCTGACGGCACGGCTCAAAAGTCCACTTGGTGGCACCGCCAAACACGTCGATGTTTGACTCTGACCAGGACAGAACATTGCCAGATTGCGCTCTGCTATTGCAGGTTGCCAGGTTGTAGATGTCGCCAGACGACAGCTTCTTGTCCCACACATTGAAATTAGCCAGCTCGCCCACAAACGCCTGTGTGGCATCAAATCCGCCGCCCAGTGTGTCCTAACAAGAGGAAAGAAAGAAAAATAAATTCTGTGGATTTATGAATAACTGAATGTTGACATTTGTAGTCTGATTCAAGTTTTCATGTTTTTTTTTTAAAAGGAAAACTAAATTGTAATTATAAGGAGTAAAATTTGCTAATTATACCAGGCGGTATGGCACATATTTATTATAATATTGTATATTTAAGCAGACTTATTATTCAGTGTAAATTAGTTTTAATTTATCAGTTTATTTTTTTTAGATATTTTTGATTTTTTTTTTCTTCATTTGATTTAAATCTACATGCCGTTGCATAATTCATCGTTCCCTTGTATTTCACACAAATTTCACTACTACGACAATCTTATGTCACTGAAGAGGATAAAACAATGGCATCCACACTCTACTTTCTGTTGACAGGCAACTAGTGAATCATGAACACAAACCCGTAATGGCTAAGAATAAAACATACTAATTTCATTCATGCATTCATTTTGTGAAACACTTAATCCAAATTAGGGCCATGGGGAGGCTGGTACCCATCTCAATCAACTCCAGGCGAGGGTGGGGGACTGCTGGACTGCTCACCAGACCATTGCAGGCCAAGACTAACACAATCATTCACACATAGGGGAGATTTGGTACAGCCAATTAACTGTGCATGTTTTTGGACTGTGGGAGGAGACCGAGTACCCGGAGGAAACCCACTCCCCACAGAAACGCCCCCCAGTTGGGAATCAAACCCAGGACCTTCTTGCTGTCAGACAGACATGCTAATCACTATGCCACAGTGGTGCCGACCCGCGGATTTGTAGTGGTTAAATATGATAGGGACATGTAGTGAAAGTGTAAAAGAGACAGAATTGTCAGAAATGTCAACACTTCTCTCAAAAATATTAGGAAAATTGGTTAGAATAGACTATATAGCAGTAATATTTACACTTAAATTACACTTAGCATCGCTAACTCAGCATCGCTAAGAGTTTCACTGCTGATGAGCTGCAGCATCACTGCATATTTTAAATCATTTTTATTTGTTCTAGCCGCGTTTAAGCCTACAACTTTCTAAACATTTCCAGTCACTCAGATGTAGTAATAGTTTATTAATTGAGGGGTTTCGATTGTTTTTGTTTTTTATATTTTCCCCCCAGAGTGTTTTCACTCATTAATATTAAATAATTAATCACTCACCATTTGATGAACTACTTATCCCTATTAGGGTCGCGAGGATATCAGCTAACTCTGAGCAAAAGCGGAGTATACCCTGAACAGTTCGGTGTAAGAATGGCACATGCACATATGTATAAGGTAAGGTAATATGGGCTTTTTACACCAGAGCCTAGTGGCTCATCAGGCCCATGTTTATTCCCAATTTCCGTAGCGTGAAGCAACCAGGACTTCAACTCCTCCTGGATGGGCTAGTCATAGGTTACCTTCCCAGTATATTTCTACTGGTACCCATTTATACTACTGGGTGAACAGAGGCACACTTGTGGTTAAGACAGTGCTCCTCAAATTGTTGGACATGTGATACGATCCCGGGGTGGAGTGGGGCTGGGGGGGCACGGTGTGATGACGGGGGGATGACCCTGGGGAACATGCTTTTCTGGAATATAGTGTACAAGAATTAAGTATATTATTGGATCAGTCTCTGTAATGGGAAAATGAGGCGTTCACTGCCTGAAAAGTGAGTTTACACAGTATTTCAAGACCCCCTGCCACGGGGGAATGTCTATAATGTTCATCAGTAGCAACACATTTGATTGTTCCGCCTTGCTTTATAAAACAGGAAAACATTTTGCTGTGTTCTCTTGGTAAATGTCCAACAACCGATGAACCATTAGAAACTGCTACAGCAAAACTATGGGATGCTCTGAATGAATGGAGTGATGAACCAAATATGGACCTATCAGAAAGTGATGAGGATTTTTCACCCAATTCTCCTGCTCACTAAGTTCATACATTTAACATTGGCCATGCGCTTTTGTTTATGTCCGTGTTGATTGGTTCAACATACTATGTGCTAAAGTTGACATTCGTGTTGATTGGCTCATTTAACTTTGGGGAAATGTTTAAAGAAAATGTTTGAAGGAACAGCACCAGCAGGGAAAAGTAAGGGGCCTTTTTTTTCCTTTTAATTTATGCTGTTTTCTGTTTATTTTCTGCTTTCATCTAAGTAATTTGGTTGTGGGGCAGTGGTGGTCTAGTGGATAGGGTGCAGAATTGCTAATCCTAAGGTTGGGGGTTCGAGGTTGTCACTGTCCCCCCAGTGCAGCTAACTGGGTTATCAAAGGCGGGCCATGCCTCTCACTGTCTATGGTGAGAGGCATGTAAAAGAACTATTGCTGACTTTCGTAAAGAGTAGGCTGGAAAGCCGTCAGCATGTTTCTGTCCCTTGCTAAAAGGGTTGTGACAGGAAGGGCATCCGATGTAAAAAAAAAAACCCATGCCAAAATCAAATGTGCAAATCAAATGATTCGCTGTGGCGACTCTCAAGAATGGGAAAAAGCCGAAAAGAACAGAAGAAGATGTAAGTAATTTGGTTGATACTACAAAATGAATAATATAAATACCAGTAAAACTCTTATTGTTCTGTTATTATTCATGTTTTCCACCTCGATGGTAATAAGCACCATTCCACTCCGCTGGTCACATTTTAATAAGCGCTCACCCACTCCATTTTTTTTTACACATCCTGGGTGCTTATCATGTTGAATATAGTATTTATAGTCACGTGGGGTGGGGGGAATGAAATTTTTTTGTTGTTCCTGGGGGGCACCACAGAAAATAATTGAGAAGCACTGGGTTAAGACCTTGCCCAGGGGTCTTAGCACAGTGGGGGTCTAACTGGGATTTGAAATCACAACCTCCCACTCATGAGCCCAGCACCCTAACCACTACGCCCCACACACACACACACACACACACACACACACACACACACACACACACACACACACACACACACACACACACACACACACACACACACACACACACACACACACAGTAGGCCCTTGACTATTTGTGGTTTTGCACCCACGGTTTGAGTATTCGCTGACTGCCGAGCAACCGGCACGTGATTCACATTCAGGTAATGGCTGTGCTCCTTTCTGCTGATTGGTTGAGCTGATGTCCCGCCCCCTTTTTTCTCATTCATGCACAAGTTGTCAATGAGCCTCTTTTTTTGTGAATTTTAATTACCAGTTAAGCTCTATGATACTACTCAAACGCTATGTGTCTTCTCTGGATAAGTGATAGAAAACGCTGGATGTCTCTTCTGAAGAAATAAGACTTTCTCCTGAGAAACGACGGTTTTCTCAGAACTGTTGTATTAAAATCTTTTTCAATTATTATTCCAGTACAGTACCTAAGTTCATGTTTATGCGTGAGATTTTATGTTCTGTAGCATGTTTAACAAATGATATCAAAAGGATAAACTTTATTACAGTACTCTTCATGTCCTTTCACATTGAACTTGGAG
>CM045730.1:14872500-14875000 GCA_024760905.1 Plotosus lineatus | reverse complement strand
GAACCTGGTGGTTTCCTGGTTGTTGTAGTATGACATGACAAAAAGATCAAGGTCTGGATTATAGTGCTGTGTGGACAGCGGCACACTTGTAGTTAACTACTTAAGACTTGGCCCAAGGGTCTTAGCACAGTGGGAATCTGATGGGAAATCAAACCCATGACCTCGCACGATTGGCACAGCACCCTAACCATTACACCACTGGCTCCACAGTGTAAGTGTTAAAAATAGTTTAATATGCATGTCTTTAGACTGTGGGATGAAAACATAGTACCGAGAAACCCACAGAAACATGGGGAGAACATATAAACTCTACACAGTAACGCCATCACTGAGCCCGAGACGCAAACCCAGAACCTTCTTTCTGTGGGTGTAACCGCGACACCAGGATGCTCTCACAGTTATATGGTGTTAAGTGTTGGTGTGAAATGACCATTGGCAGTATTGGGCTGGACACCCTGCCACCTGAAGGACGGTTTAGAAACCTGATAATCTCATTTCCGGCTTAGACCGAGACTCTGCTCAGGATGAAAGAAAATCATCAGAATTCAACCCTCCTGTACTCACTCAGCACATCATTACAACATGTTTTAGATTAGAAGGTATGAGGTAGAAACACAGACAGATGTGGAGCACACACACACAAATAAATATATATATATATATATATGTGTGTGTGTGTGTGTGTGTGTGTGTGTGTATATGCTCGGTTGGAAAGTAAAGAGGGAGAAAATGATCTATACAGGTTGGCACAGCAGAGAAATAGAGATGGGAAGAACGTGCAGCAAGTTAGATTGATAAAGGACAGAGAGGGAAATGTATTGACTGATGACAGAAGTGTGCTGGGAAGATGGAAAGAGTACTTTGAAGAGCTGATGAATGAGGAAAATGAGAGAGAAAAAAAGAGTAGAAGAGGTGACTGTTGAGGACCAGGAAGTAGCAAAGATTAGTAAGGGTGAAGTGAGGAGGGCATTGAAGAGGATGAAGAATGGAAAGGCAGTTGGCCCTGATGACATAACGGTGGAGGTATGGAAGTGTCTAGGAGAGGTAGCAGTAGATTTTCTGACAAGAACATTTAACAAGGTCTTAGACAGTGAGAGGATGCCAGAGGAATGGAGGAGAAGTGTGCTGGTGCCCATTTTTAAGAACAAGGGAGACGTGAGGGTTGTGGCAACTATGGAGGGATAAAGTTGATGAGCCATACAATGAAGTTATGGGAAAGAATAGTGGAAGCTAGACTAAGGGCAGAGGTCAGCATTTGTGAACAACAGTTCACAGCGTTTGCCTTGAGGATGTTAATGGAGAAGTTCAGAGAAGGTCAGAGGGAGCTGCATTGTGCCTTTGTGGATCTGGAGAAAGCATATGACAGGGTGCCGAGAGAAGAACTGTGGTATTGCATGAAGAAGTCTGGAGTGGCAGAGAAGTATGTTAGAGTGGTGCAGGACATGTATGAGAGATGTAAGACAGTGGTGAAGTGTGCTGTTGGTGTGACAGAAGAGTTCAAGGTGGAGGTGGGACTGCATCAATGGTCAGCTCTCAGCCCCTTCTTTTTTGCTATGGTGATGGACAGGCTGACAGACGAGGTTAGACAAGATTCCCCATGGACTATGATGTTTGCAGATGACATTGTGATCTGTAGTGAGAGCAGAGAACAAGTGCAGGAAAATCTAGAGAGGTGGAGGTATGCCCTGGAAAGGAGAGGAATGAAGGTTAGCCTCAGTAAGACAGAATACATGTGCATGAATGACAAGGACCCAAGAGGAACAGTGAGATTACAGGGAGCAGAGATAAAGAAGGTGGAGGATTTTAAGTACTTAAGCTCAACAATCCAGAGCAATGGAGAGTGTGAAAAAGAGGTCAAGAAGCGTGTGCAGGCTGGTTGGAATGGTTGGAGAAAAGTGTCCGGTGTGATGTGTGATAGGAGAGTGTCGGCAAGAATGAAAGGAAAAGTGTACAAGACGGTGTTGAGGCCAACGATGTTGTATGGTTTAGAAACAGTGGCCCTGGGGAAAAGACAGGAGGTAGAGCTGGAGGTAGCAGAGATGAAAATGTTGAGGTTCTCTTTGGGAGTAACGAGGATGGATAGGATTAGGAATGAGCACATCAGAGGGACAGCACATGTAAGATGTTTTGGAGACAAAGTCAGAGAGGCTAGATTGAGATGGTTTGGACATGTACAGAGGAGGGATAGTGAGTATATTGGTAATAGGATACTGAGGCTGGAACTACCAGGCAGAAGGCCTAGAGGAAGACCAAAGAGACGATTCATGGATGGGGTGAAGGAGGACATGAAGGTCGTTGGTGTAAGAGAAGAAGATGCAAAGGATAGGGTGAGATGGAGGCAGATGATTCGCTCTGGCGACCCCTGAAGGGAAAAGCCGAAAGGAAAAGAAGAAGAAATATATATATATATATATACAGATGCTCCACAACTTACGTTCATCCGTTTTACGTTTTTTTCGATTTTACGTCTTTTCAAAAAAAAAAAGTCAAATTTGAGATT
>CM045730.1:14722500-14867500 GCA_024760905.1 Plotosus lineatus | reverse complement strand
GCAAAAAGGTCCAGACATCCCTCTCCCGAGCTACTTCCTCCAACTCTCCCGGGGGGACACCGAGGCAGTCCCAGACAAGCCGAGAGACATAGTCCCTCCAGCGTGTTCTAGGTCGACCCCGGGGTCTCTTCCCGGTTGGACATGCCCGAAACACCACACCAGGGAGGCGTCCGGGGGGCATTCTGACCAGATGCCCGAGCCACCTCAACTGGCCCCTCTCAATGCGGAGGAGCAGCGGATCTACTCCGAGCTCTCCCCGGATGGCGGAGCTTCTCACCTTATCTCTAAGGGAGAACCCCGCCACCCGGCGAAGAAAGCTCATTTCAGCCGCTTGTATCCGTGATCTTGTTCTTTCGGTCATTACCCAAAGCTCGTGACCATAGGTGAGGGTTGGAACGTAGATCGACTGGTAAATTGAGAGCTTCGCCTTGCGGCTCAGCTCCTTTTTCACCACAACGGACCGGTACAGGCACCGCTTAACAGCAGAGGCTGTAGCGATCCGTCTGTCGATCTCTCGCTCCATCCTTCCCTCACTCGTAAACAAGACCCCAAGATACTTAAACTCCTCCACTTGGGGCAGGACCTCATTCCCGACCCGGAGGGTGCATTCCACCATTGTCCGACTGAGAACCATGGCCTCGGACTTGGAGGTACTGATCTTCATCCCGGCTGCTTCGCACTCAGCTGCGAATCGCCTCCAATGAGAGCTGGAGGGCCCGACTTGATGAAGCCAAAAGTACAACATCATCCGCAAACAGCAGAGACGATCTCCGATGCCCACCAAACCAGACCCCCCCATCGCCTCGCCTGCGCCTAGAAATTCTGTCCATAAAAATTATGACCAGAATCGGTGACAAAGGACAGCCTTGGCGGACTCCAACTCCCACTGGAAACGAATCCGACCTGCTGTTACCAATACGGACCAAACTCTGGCTCCGGTGATTCAGCGGCCGAAGCGCTCGTAGCAACGGATCCGAACGCCATATTCTCGAGCACGCCCCACAAGATCTTTCGAGGGACACGGTCGAAAGCCTTCTCCAAATCCACAAAGCACATGTGGACAGATTGGGCAAACTCCCATGCCCCTCCAGAATCCTGTGGAGCGTATAGAGTTGGTCAAGAGTGCTGCGGCCAGGGCGAAAACCACATTGTTCCTCCTGAATCCGAGGTTCGACTATCGGTCGGATCCTCCTTTCTAGTACCCCTGCATAGACTTTCCCAGGTAGGCTGAGGAGTGTAATTCCCGATAATTGGAACACACCCTCCGGTCCCCTTCTTAAAAATTGGGACCACCACCCCAGTTTGCCAATCCAGAGGTACAGCCCCGATGACCACGCGATGTTGCAGAGACGTGTCAACCAAGACAGTCCTACAACATCCAGAGCCCTGAGATATTCCGGGCGGATCTCGCCCAACCCGGAGCTCGACCACCGAGGAGCTTTTGACAACCTCAGTGACCTCCACTCCAGTGATGGGCGGACCCTCACCCGAACCCCAGGGTCTTCCTCTTCCACAGAGGGCGTGTTGGTGGGATTGAGGAGGTCCTCAAAGTATTCCCTCCACCTCTCAACAACATCCCCAGTCAAGGTAAGCAGCTCCCCACCTCCACCGTAAACAGTGTTTGTGAAGAACTGCTTCCCCCTCCTGAGGCGTCGGATGGTGGCCCAGAACTTTTTTGAGGCCAACCGATAATCACTCTCCAGGCCCTCACCGAACTCCTCCCACGCCCGAGATTTTGCATCTGCGACAGCCTCGGCTGCAGCACGTTTGGCCTGCCGGTACCCGTTTGCTGCCTCTGGAGTCCCACAGGCTAATAAAACCCGATAGGCCTCCTTCTTCAGCTGGACGGTCCCCTTCACCGCAGGTGTCCACCACCGGGTTCGGGGATTACCGCCACGACAAGCACCGACGACCTTACGGCCACAGCTATGGGCTGCCGTCTCAGCAATGGAAGCACGAAACATGGCCCATTCGGATTCCATGTCCCCCGCCTCCTCCGGAACGTGGTTGTAGCTCTGCCGGAGGTGGGAGTTAAAGGCCTCTCGGACAGGGGGCTCCGCCAAACGTTCCTAGCAGACCCTGATTACACGCTTGGGCCTGCCAGGTCTGGAAGGCAACCTCCCACACCACTGAAGCCAACTCACCACCAGGTAGTGATCGGTAGACAGCTCAGCTCCTCTCTTCACCCGAGTGTCCAGAACATATGGTCGCAAGTCCGATGACACGACTACAAAGTCAATCATCGAACTGCGACCTAGGGTGTCCTGGTGCCAAGTGCACTTATGGACACCCTTATGTTCGAACATGGTGTTCGTGATAGACAAACTATGATGAGCACAGAAGTCCAACAACGACACACCATTCGGATTCAGACTGGAGAGGCCGTACCTACTGATCACACCCTTCCAGGTCACACTATCGTTGCCCACATGGGCGTTGAAGTCTCCCAAGACAACGAGCGAGTCTCCCGAGGGAGCGTTCTCCAACACCCCCCCCAAAGACTCCAAAAAGGGTGGGTACTCTGAACTGTCATTTGGTGCATAAGCACAAATAACAGTCAGGACCCGCCCCCCCAACCCGAAGACTGAGGGAAGCTACCCTTTCGTCAACCGGGGAGAACCCCAACATTTGGGCACCGAGACGGGGGGCAACAAGAATACCCACACCGGCTCGCCGCCTCTCCCCATGAGCAACTCCAGAATAGAAGAAGGTCCAGCCTCTTTCGAGATCGATGGTTCCAGAGCCCAAGCTATGCGTTGAGGTGAGCCCGACTATATCTAGTCGGTATCTCTCCACCTCACGCACCAAATCAGGCTCCTTTCCCGCCAGAGAGGTGACATTCCATGTCCCGAAGGTCAGAGTAAGCAGCCGAGGATCAGTCCGACAGAACCCATGCCTTTGGCTGCCACCCAACTCACACCTGAGTGAACCTTACAATGAATGAATCGAATCTTTTCTGAACCTTATAATGCTATTTAGGGTCCCAGGGAGGCTGGACAAGGGCAAAGTACACCCCGGACATCTCAGGGAAAAAACACATTGCTGGCTATGCAGCTCCTCTTTATGAAAGTCAGCAATGGTTCTTTTGCATGAACCTCTCACCACAGACAGTGAGAGACATGGCTGACCGTTGATAACCCAGTGAGCTGCACTGGAGAGACATCAGTGACAACTGTTGACAGTGGGGCTTGAACACCCAACCTTGGGATCAGTAATCCAGCACAGTACCACATTTCCACCACTTTCCTGTTTCTGTGTGGTTTACAGTAAAACTGGAATGTGTTCAAAAAGACAGCATTCACAATAAAGCGCTTAGCTTAGCTATCTTCTGTGTTCCATCTCAGAGACTATTCAGAGACATTGACCCCGCTTTCGGCGTATTACTGTTACTAATGAAACTAACCACTGTCGTCATCATCATCATCATCATCATCATCATCATCATCATCATCATCATCATCATCATTATCACCATATTCCCACCATCTTCACCATCATCAACACTACAACCACCACCTTCAACATTATAATAATCATCATCATCATGACTGTCATCGCTACAATCATCACCATCATCATCATCACCATCATCATCATCACTATCATCATCACCATGAACATCACATCACCATCACCACCATCGTTATCATCATGAACATCATCACGATTGTCATCATCATCATCCCCACCATGACCATCGTCAGTCATGAGCTCGTTCTGATCATCTTCTAATTACACTTGTCACAATCAGCTCAAAACCAGTGCTGTTTAATTTATCCTTTTAATAAACTTTCCACACATACATCGTTCGTCATCCTGTGTTTCTTCTAATGGACCTCAACACCCGTTGTACTTTATTTCGTTTTTGATCAGAAGAGTTTGAATCAGCGCCTTGCCGTAGATGTGGAGTTTGTGAAGGAATCAGTTAATGGACTGCATCTTAATTGGATATTTCTTGGCCTCAGGACCTGCATATGGAGCGCTTTGTGGAAGTGAAGGTGTACAGCTTTATTATCCGCTGACGACCTCTGCGTTTTGGGTTTAATTCACATCCTGATCCACCTGGATCTTTATTTTTCTGCAGAAAATTAGACCCTGGCTTTATGTTTTGGCAATTAAGCGTGTACTTGGAAATGGACTGAATCCTCTCCGGACTGGACTGCATTCACTGGCGCACTTTGTCTTCATTTATCGGCCCTCGTTTGGATTTCCACAAAAGCGCACCAGTGCCATATGCTGTACAAAACACCGTGCTGCTCTCACTTATCCCTTTATTGATTTATTCCTTTTAGCGCTGTGACAGAGACAGAGGTCCCCACTGTAATATTCACCTCCAAGCAAGGCAGCTTTTAATAAAAACAGTTTCTCTGACCCGGTGTGTCGCTGCAGCATGGCCTTACAATGTCGTTCCCGAAAACTGTCGCACTGATCTCAGGATATCTCTGAATATCTTCAGAGAGAGAAAAACAGATACAACTGTACCCTGTACAATAAATCTCTTGTTATATCATTATTACAAATATTTCAAAAGTTTTATTATTATTATTATTATTATTATTATTATTATTATTATTATTTACATTCATTTTTTAAAGGGCTTCATCGTATCAGGGCCAAGGGCTGACTTTGGGTGAAGGTGGGGTACACCCTGAACAGCTCACCAGTCCATCGCAGGACCAACACACACAAATCCATTCACTTTCACATTCACACCTAGGGGCAATTTGGAACAGCCAGTTAGCCTGGTGTGCATGTTTTTGGACTGTTGGATGAAACCAGAGTACAGTGGTACCTCAGTACTTGAACGCTTTAGAATTCAAACAAATCGGAATACAACCAAATAATCCAGGATTGTTTTGTCCCAGAAGTCGACCAAAATCCGGAAATCGAACACCAAAAAAGTGCAAGAAAAAACTAGACCGAGAGGGAGGAGAAATGCACGCTTTCTGGAAGTCCGGAAATCCGGAAGTTGTTGATACCATGTATCACCCTGATAAAGCTTAAGCTAGCACTAGCAGCACTGTGAACACCTTTAACGATGAGCTCATGAGCCACTTCCGTAAGGTTTTGAAAAGAAGGCAGAAACAAGCCACGTTAGAAATGTTCTTCAAGAAAAGAAAGAGACATCCTAAAGAAGAGTCATCCAAGCCAAAGCGAGTAGCAAAAGAAAAAACAGCTTTGGCTGATTCACCTGAAGCTGTTATGGAAAAGGATCCTCCTCCTCTCTCCCTCTATGTTATGGAAGGGGATCCTCCTCCTCTCTTCCTCTTCAACATTTACGTATGCCAACTGCTCACCACCACAAAGGTAAAAATTCTTATCTTTATTGTTCTTATGCTTTAAATGTGCTGTGGTTTTTAATTTTAATGTGTTATGGTCTGTGTTGTGAGAAACTCTGGTTTTGGTGGCTCTAACTCTCTCTCTCTTTCTTTATGCATGCAGGTGCTGGAGAGGGGCGTGGCTATCACATGCAGGTGGAGTGCGAAGCACACACCTGATTCCCCTCAGCAATCACCGGGCTATAAAGACGAGCAGCGCACTCCTCCCAGAGCTAGAAGATTGTCCCTATTCCCTGTGATCTCTCTGGCTCTCAGCTCCATGCTCGACCAGTACCCTTAGTTAATGATTTCCATGTTTCTCCACATTTCTAACCGTGACTACAATTTCCCCGTGATCTAGTGCCTTCCCTGTCAACAATAAAGCTCCTCTATTTTCATCACACTCTGTCTCCTGCATTTTTGGGTTCGGCTGAATGTTCCTTGCGTCACAGACGGGCTAGAAGATTATGTGACAGAGTGTGATGAAAACAAATTAGCTTTATTTTTCACAGGGAAGGCATTAGAGCACGGGAAAATAATAGTCATGGTTAGAGATGCTGAGAAACACAGAAATAATAAACTAAGGGAGCTGAGAGCCAGAGAGGTCACTGGGAAGACAGACAATCTTATAGCACCGGGAGGATCGCTGCTTGTCTTTATAGCCCAGTGATTGCTGAGGGGAATCAGGTGTGTGCTTCGCACTCCGCCCATGTGTGACAGCCACGCCCGGTCTCCAGCACCTGCATGCATAAAGAGAGAGAGAGAGAGAGAGAGAGAGAGAGAGAGAGAGTTACAGCCGCCAAAACCAGAGTCTCTCACAACACAGACCATCTTCTTCTTTTCCTTTCGGCTTTTTTCCCCTTTCTCGCAAGTAGCCAGAGCAAATCATCTAATTCGCACATTTGATTTGGCATAGGTTTTTACGTCGGATGCCCTTCCTGTCACAACCCTTAACAAGGGACAGAAACACTCTGATGGCTTTGCAGCCTATTCTTTATGAAAGTCAGCAATGGTTCTTTTACTTGCCTTTCACCATGCATAGACAATGAGAGACGTGGCCCGCCTTTGATAACCCAGTTAGCTGCACTGGGAGGACAGTGTGTGTCCCCTGTGGGGACTCGAACCCCCAACCTTAGGATCAGCGATCCTGCGCCCTATCCACCATAACACACTAAAATAAAAACCACAGTACAGTTAAAGCATAAGAACAATAAAGATTAAACCAGAGTCTCTTACAACACAGACCCTAACATAGTGTACTGTATTCAATAATTTTTTCACTTAATTTGCGAAGCTGTGGTATGAGTTATGGTACTGGAAATTTCTTCTAGGTGTGAGTGTAGGGGAAGCTGTGCCCTCACGGTTAGAGAAGTGGCTCTGGGACCGAGAGGTTACTGATTTGATTCCCAAACCAGGAAAAAATACATGGCGATGGGGAAGTGAGCTGCACTTTCCCTTCTTCCACTTTCATGGCTGAAGTACCTGACTTAAACCCCAACTGTTTTCTTGATGCCCCAATGTGTGTCGCAGCCCACTGCTCCGAGTGTGTATCGCACTGTTTAGGTGTGTGTGTGTTTCACTTTGGATGAGCAGAGACAAAATCTGCCTTGCTGAAATAGTACAGTATATTAAAATTAAAAATTAAAATAAAAAACCAGTTATTTGCATGGCAAGGTAGGCTGAGACAGGGTCGAGATTGTCCATGACCCGGATAGGATTATGCAGTTTGCTGAATGAATGAATGAAAATAAGGTTTTGGAATGAATGCTTTAATAAACCTGAGCTGCTCTTTCAGATAATTAATCAACACCTTCTGACCAATCAGAATGCGGAGTTCAACATCATGCCGTGTTTTGCGTTGTGTTATAGAGACAATACAGATTGCTTGGTAGGTCATGCATTTTTCTCTCTCTCTCAAATCTTCTTCTTCATTATTTGGTGTTGTTTCACTTGATGCTAATCTATGCTAGTATTCTCTTTGGTTGAGGCAAAATGTCTGCTCTTGAAATGAACACAAAATGGTGGCAAGTGAGAGTAAAAGTTGAAGAGATGGAGGAATTTCTGCAGTCACTGCATGTGGATCTGGCTTCCAGACCTATGTATATCTTTATGGTAATACAGAGCACATTACTATAACAAACCACAGCACATGGAAGCAGGATGTCCAGAAGGGCTGTTAATTAGGGCGGGGCTATGTTCTGCACAGCAGCGAGGTCAAACCACAGACTGACGCTGCAGTCGCACGTGGAACTAATTCACTCAGAAAGCATAAAGAGTTTAATCTGTAAAAATAATGTGTGTTTGCGTTGGGTGTGATGCATAAAAACTGAGTAGCATGAGTATTATAAAAGTGATAGCGCCCATCGCCCATCAGTCACTATAGTGACATAAACCCTGACAGGGGAACAAGACTGTGCTGATCTGCTGAGGTTTTAAAAGGTCCACTGCATGCTGATTACACAGCGAAGAATGCTTCTTGCTCGCTTTGTCAACAAATGAGTGGCAGTTGAGGTTGGGCTATGAACAAATCTTACCCTGTACATTGACATCATCTTCATTGCAGCAGTGTAGAGCTCCGATGGAGGGAACAGGATGTGGAACATCTACATTGGAATCTCGGACAAAGGATGTAGTGAAAGAAGACACAATGGCATAGAGAGAGATCAAAAGAGAGAGTGTGAGAGAGAGAGAGAGAGAGAGAGAGAGAGAGTGTGTGTGTGTGTGTGTGGTGCTGTGTTCAGTCTCGATATCATAATGCAGTTATAATTAAATTTTTGTTTCACTCAGACCGCTTTGTCTCGTCTGGTTGGATAATTTGTCAGTGAGTGTCTGACCACTGGAGAGGACAGGTGATTGGGGAGTAGCTAAGCAAGCAGGGGTGTGGTCAGGTGATTGTGGGAGTGGTCAAGTGATCAGAGGAGTGGTCAGATGATCAATGTTATATGATCAGGAAAGTGTGGTGAGGTGGGAGTGGTCTGGGGCTCAATGGATTAGCCATGTGATCAAGGTCAGGTGATTTAGCAGTGTGGTCTGATCATATTCTGGTCATGTTGTGGTCATTTCTAGGCCATGCCCCCTTATAGCCATTTGCTCCACCTCCTGTTCCAGATACAGAGAGGGAAAGTGAGGGATGGAAAGTTTGAGATTTAAATAAAACCTAAAGATGGATGGATATGCAGAAAGACAAAAAGATGTGTGTCTGTGTGAGAGAATAAAGATATATACAGAGAAAATTTGTAAATAATGCAGGCTTCTATTACAGCCCACTCGCTCCTAATGACAGAAATAGATCACACTAGTCGTTCACTGCAGCTCTCTCTCTCTCTCTCTCTCTCTCTGAACACACACACACACACACACACACACACACACACACACACACACACACACAACCAGCACTCCAGTGAAACACAGCCATTTTGAAACATTATACATTATTGCAGACATTTGTGATGCAGCCCTTTATTTATTTTTGCTGAATATTTACTCTCATGTTTACACTCAGAACATTTGAAGGGGTGTATTATACTTTTATTTTCTGACATACAATCCCGAAGAGAATAAACAGTAAAAGCAGAGCTCCTATTGAAGGTGTACCATGTACTATGTACTATTGTCACTGGTCTGTTTACAGTAGACTCTAGATTGTGAACACTTAGGTGTAGAGTGTTGAGTGTGAGCAGTTGAGTATGGCTGTTTTGTTGGGTGTTGAGTGTGGTTGTTGGGTGTTGAGTGTGGTTGTTGGGGTGTTGAGTGTGGTTGTTGGGATACTGAGTGTGTTTGTTGGTGTGTTGACGGTGAACAGTTGAGTATGATGGTTTTGTTGGATGTTGATTGTGGTTGTTGGTGTGTTGAGTGTGGTTGTTGGGATATTGAGTGTGAACAGTTAAGTGTGGTTGTTGGGGTGTTGCGTGTAGTTGTTGAGTCGTTGAGTGTGGGTGTTAGAGTTTTGAGTGTGTTTGTTAGGGTGTTGAGTGTGAACAGTTTAGTGTGGTTGTTGGGGTGTTTAGTGTAGTTGTTGGGGTATTGAGTGTGAACAGTTGAGTGTGGTTGTTGGGGTGTTGGGTGTGAACAGTCGAGTTTGATAGTTGGGGTGTTGAGTTTGGTTGTTGGGGTGTTGAGTGTTTACAGTTGAGAATGATATGTGGGTTGTTGGGTTTGTTTATTGGGGTGTTGAGTGTGTGCAGTTGAATGTGGTGGTTGGGGTGTTGAGTGTGAATAGTTGAGTATGGTTGTTGGGGCGTTGAGTTTGGTTGTTGGAGTGTTGAGTGTGAATAGTTGAGTATGGTTGTTGGGGCGTTGAGTTTGGTTGTTGGAGTGTTGAGTATGGTTGTTGGGGCGTTGAGTATGGTTGTTGGGGCGTTGAGTTTGGTTGTTGGAGTGTTGAGTGTTTATAGTTGAGTACAGTTTTTGGGGAGTTGAGTTTGGTTGTTGGGGTCTTGAGTGTGAACAGATGAACATGATCATTGAGGTGTTGAATGTGGTGGTTGGGGTCTTGAGTGTGGTTGTTTGAGTGTTGAGTGTGAACAATTAAGTCTGGTTGTTCAGATGTTGAGTACGAGTGTTGTGGTGTTAAATGTGTATAGTTGAGTGTGGTTGTTGAGTGTGGACGTTGGAGACTCTCCTGTGAGATCTTCCTGCATGCCATACTTGGTACTGTTCCACCAATTCCTCTGCATTGTGGAAGCATTTGTGAAAAAGTTCTGCAGATCTGAGAAACCTGACTTGTTTTACTTGACATCATGTTCGCCTTCAGTTAAAAGCCTGAACTGACCTCAGATCTGTTGTGTGTCTCCAGAGTATTACTCAGTGCTGCGTTTTTCCCCGTTTGGTTCCTAAAGACATTTCCGGGTGTATGAATCACCGCAACATGAACAGCCGAGTTTCATACAGCTCGTCTGGCCTGTGGTAATTCTCCACATTCTCCCCTCCCGCCGCAGCTCGCATTATTCCGATGATGATAAATCCGGCCTGGTTTGACGGGAGGGGACTCTGTAAAGACCCGAGCAGCGCGCTCGTGATTTTTGGATGTAAGAATTACTTCTGCACCTGCTACGACGTGGCGGGACATGAAAAACAGACGTCATATGCTTATGGGAGTTGAGGCATATTTCTCCTGTGTAGAAATTGAACCGTTTATCAGAGCAAGAAGAAAGAAAAGAAAAGAAAATGAAAGAAAAGGAAAGAATGAAAAGGAGAGAGAGAGAGAGAGAGAGAGAGAGAGAGAGAGAGAGAGAGAAGGCTCATTGTTCTCAACAGCTTCTGGAAATTTCTACAAATGTCTCTGATTACAATGATAACAGATTCACGTGTTCACGTGGTTCACATGATCGTTATTTATATTCCCTTCTCTTTATCAATGTATGCTCACATTACAAATTTTTACATCATCAACTTTCTCTGAGGTTTATGGAAAAATCATCAATCCGAATACAAGCACACCAACAGGGCGCTGAGAATGAATATTGGTCCACCAACCAAGCGTTCTGATTAATATACATAATGAACGTGTCGCAATCTCAGAAAAAATAAACAACGATGTGCTGTTGTGATGAAGCCGACTGACTGTTACTCCATTACCTTTAAATATCAGTACGCCTCCGAGTTTATTTTTATTTCTGTCATATCAAGATACTCTAGTTTCCTCCAGAACAATCCAGAATTATTGTCGAGAAGATTAATTGGTGTTTCAAATTACCCCTCGGTTTGAGAGTGAGTGTAAACAATTGTGTGTGTTGGCCCTGAAATGTTCAGGGTGTATCCCACCCTCACCCAGAGTTGATTGAGATAGGCTCCAGCCGCCACACAACTCTAATTAAGATTAAGCGGTTCAGAAAATGAATGAATGTAATCTGACTTTAATACAGATACGATTTTACATCATATTTATACATAAATAAAAGCACTGTATATCTTTATTTCTTTTCGACTTTATTGAACACAGCACTGTCGCATTGTTGTTGTTTTTCTCCTCCTCCATTATCTTAAATCACATCCTGTTGAATTTTTTACGAAGAGCCCGGCTGTAATCATCAGAATTTCTTTTTACATCAAATCACACTGTGACTCATCGGAGAAATGTCGGCGTCACATCATGAACACGTCCTCTCTCGACGTTCCGACGGATTACGGGATCATCATTTCCTGTCGGCTTTACGTGTTTCTCAGAGGTAGATTCGCCCACGCTGTCAGTGTACTTTTTGTTTAGCATGAGATTAGTAGTGGATACATGCAGAATTGAAATTGTGCAAAATGAAAAAGCCAAAGAGAATAAACACAAAATGTATTTATTTGTTTGTTTATTTTAGTAATTTTGGTAAATCATTTTACTTATCTCTCAGTGGTGGTCTAGTGGTATAGGGCGCTGGATCGCTGCTCCAAAGGTTGGGGGTTCGAGTCCCACTCTCCACAAGCTTGTCACTGTCCCCCCCCAGTGCGGCTAACTGGGTTATCAATTGGCCATGTCTCTCACTGTCTATGGTGTGAGGCATGTAAAAGAACCATTGCTGACTTTTGTAAAGAGTAGCTGCAAAGTCGTCAGCGTGTTTCTGTCCCTTGCTAAAAAGGGTTGTGACAGGAAGGGCATCCGACGTAAAAACCTCTGACAAATCAAACGTGTGAATCAGATGATTCGCTGTGGCGACTCCTGAGTAAAAGGGAAAAAGCCGAAAGGAAGACAGACATTTTACTTATCTCTCAAATAATGAAATTAATTTATATTACACTGCATTCTGATTGGACAGAACGAGTTGATTCATTTTCTATAACCAGAACCGCAAATCAAGCTTGTTTCCATAGTAACACTGAAACGTGTAGTTCTTGCTGTGATGCTGGTTTATAAAGGAGTCTCCAGTTCCGGAAGTGGTGCCGTGTCTTTATTGTTTCTTGGTACCAGGACAGGCCTCAGTGAGAGGAAGCAGTGTTACCTCGTGGATAATTCACCTCCATAATGTAACTATAGATGGATAAAAACTACGATGTTTCTTTATTTCATTAAAAAAAGAGATAGAGATGTATTTCCTGGATAATATCAGTGTGTATTAAAGATAGGAAGCGGAGTGAGGACAGGACAGCACCACAGCAGCTGTGTTTGACTTCAGATGTATTAAAAGAGCGGCATTGCTGTATGTACATAAATACAGCTTCCAGAGCATCGTTTACATACCGGACATCCAAATCATACTGAAATTCCCTCTCCCTCTCTCTATCACTCCCTCTCTCTCTATCACTCCCTCTCTCTATCATTCCCTCGCTCCCTATCACTCTGTCTCTATCACTCTCTCTATCACACTCTGTCTCTATCACTCTCTCTATATATCACTCCCTCTCTCTCTATCATTCCCTCTCTCCCTATCACTCTCTGTCTCTATCACTCCCTCTCTCTCTATCACATTCTGTCTCTATCACTCTCGCTATATATCACTCCCTCTCTCCCTATCACTCTCTGTCTCTATCACTCTCTCTATCACACTCTGTCTCTATCACTCTCTCTATATATCACTCCCTCTCTCTCCTCTGTCACTGCTTCCCCCCTCCTCTCTCACTCACTCTCACGTCATCTCTCCCTCTCTCTTTATCACTCTTTCTCTCTATCATGCTCTCTAGCTATCACTCCCTCTCTCTATCACTTTCTCTCTATCACTCCCTCTCTCTCTATTACTCTCTGTCTGTATCACTCTCTATCACTCCCTCACTCTATATCACTCCCTCTCTCTCTATCACTCTGTCTCGATCACTCCCTCTCTCTATCACTCCCTCTCTCTCCTCTCTCACTCCTTCCCCCTGTCCTCTCTCACTTGCTCTAATGCCATCTCTCCCTCTCTCTCTATCACTTTCTCTCTATCATGCTATCTATCACTCTCTCTCTCTTTCTCTCTCTCTCTCTCTCTCTCTATCACTCTCGGTCTCTATTACTCTCTCTATCATTCCCTCTCTCTATCACTCCCTCTCTCTCTATCACTCTCTGTCTCATTCACTCCCTCTGTCTCCTCTCTCACTCCTTCCCCCTCTCCTATCTCACTCACTCTCACGCCATCTCTCACCCTCTCTCTCTATCACTCCCTCTCTCTATCATGCTCTCTCTCTATCACGCTCTCTCTATTACTTTCTCTATCACTCTCTCTCTATCACTCCCTCTCTCTTCCTGTCTCTCTCTATGAATCTGTCTCTATCACTCTGTCTCTCTTTCACTCCCTTTCTCTCACTCGCTCTTATGCCATCTCTCCCTCTCTCTCTATCACTCTTTCTCTCTATCATGCTCTCTATGACTCCCTCTCTCTCTATCACTCCCTCTCTCTATCACTCCCTCTCTCTATCACTCCCTCTCTCTATCACTCCCTCCCTCTCCTCTCTCACACCATCTCTCCCTCTCTCTCTCTCTCTCTCTCTCTCTCTCTCTCTCTCTCTCTCTATCACTCTTTTGTTTATTTAACGATTTATTTAACACTAGGAACTGCCAATCACTGGAATACTAAGTCGAGAGAACTGGTCGAGCACAAAGCAAGAACCAGGGGTCAGAGAGAAAGCCGAGGAGCAGAGTCACGGGGAAACCAATCTTCTGACATTGGAGGGAAGCATGCCGCGCCCATTTATAGCTGGCTGCAGATTGGGACCAGGTGCGCTCGGCTCGGACTCGCCTACCGGCAACCGCTATGCCCCTCGCCAGCGCCTGCAATGATTAAGGAAAAGTTAGTTCCGCCAGCCAGCACAGACCATAACATCTTTCTCTCTATCACTCTCTCTATTACTCCCTCTCTCTCTCTATCCCTCCCTCTCTCTCTATCACTCTCTGTCTCTATCACTCCCTCTCTCTCCTCTCTCACTCCTTCCCCCTCTCCTCTCTCACTCGCTCTCCCTCCATCTCTCCCTCTCTCTCTCCATCACGCTCTCTATCACGCTCTATATGTATCTCTCTCTATCACACTCCCTCTCTCTATCACTTTCTCTATCATTCTCTATATCACTCCCTCTCTATCACTCTCTCTCCTCTTTCACTTGCTCTCACGTCATCTCTCCTTCTCTCATTCTCTCTATCACTCTCTCTCTCTATCACTCTCTCTCTCCTCTATCACTCACTCTCTCTTCCTCTCTCACTCCTTCCCTCTCTCTCCTCTTTCACTCACTCTCATGCCATCTCTCCCTCTCTCTCTATCATTCTTTCTCTCTATCATGCTCTCTATCACTCCCTCTCTTTCCTCTCACTCTCTCCTTCTGTCTCCCTCCCTCTCTCTCTCTCACTCACTCACTCTCTCATTCTCTTTCTTTCTCTTTGTCTAGCTCTCTCTCTTACTCCCTCTCTCATTCTCTCTCTTTCTTCACCTCTAATCCTATTTGCTGCCATCGCTCATTCTCTCTCCCTCTATGAGCTCCCTCTCTGATTGTCTTATTGTCTCCCTCTCTCATTCTCTCTCTCTCTCCGCCCTTTCATTCTCTCTCTCTCTCTCTCTCTCTCTCTCTCTCTCTCTCTCTCTCTCTCCCTCCTCTCATCCTCTCACTCACTCACTCTTACTCCCTCTCTCATTATCTTTTTCACTTCTCTCGTTTTCTCTCCCCATCTCTCTTTTTCTTATTCTGTCATTCTCTCTCACACACTCCCTCTCTCTCGCTCTCTCTCTCTCTCTCTCTCTCTCTCACACACACACACACACACACACACACACACACACACACACACACACACACATACACCTCCCCAGCACTCTGTTGGATTTTGAGGTTAGTATATTATAATAATGGACCATCCTAATTTTGACCCTGCTGGTAAATCAGGCGTGTAAATGCAGGAAAAACCGTAATGAAAAGATTTTGCTCTTTCATTCAACCTCCTCCGTGTACCATGAGACGTCTCTTTCTGGTGCTCTAGCAAGTGAAGACGATGTGCGCTGAGTTGGTAAACGTTTGGCAAAAATAGCAAAACTGAAAAAAGGAATAAAGGCAGAGAGTTCAATCGGATCATGCAACTTAAACTCACAAAGGTGCTGACTGTAAATATCACCATCATCATTCAACAGGTCATAATAATAATAATAATAATAATAATAATAATAATAATAATAATAATGGCAATCATCTCATAGACCTGTCAGTCCATGATAAGAGGCTTCCCACTACTCAAAACTATCATATATTCCAGTGACTGTTAAAAACATGGATGCTGCGCTTTCAGTGCTTTCCGTTCTATACACCTGAAGTCAAAATTTCTTCGCCATGTTGCCCAATTTGGTTCCAGAACAATCAAAGTCAAGGTCACCTACTAATGTTGTAGTTCCTTCTCTTCTATAGTCACCAAGACCCAGAACACCAACAAGGTTATCAATCTCTTGATTCCCAAAGAAAAGTATCCTGTTATCATGTAATGAAATATAACACTTTTAAAAGTAATTTCTGGTGAAAATTAAAATGTGCAAATATCGGGATTATGGAATACTGCCCCTTAGTTCCTTGGCGATGACTGTAGTGACTGTAGCCCTTACTATCTGTGATGCGATTGCGATTCGTTTGCAGGAGCTGAACGCTGATGCCCCTGACAGGGCTTGTATTTCCTTTGGAAGCACCACAGCCCATTTTAGAGGGACTGTTTTGGCCTCTTGCTATCTACAAATAACACATCCAGCCAGCCAAGAAGCGTTTATGAATTTTTCATAAACATGGACTGAAAAGAAACAGGGCTGGATTATTTTATCATTCACATGTGTGTAAGTGGATGGGGCTACACTTTATAGTGGAGCCAGCCAGCAGGGGCGCTAGACCTATAGTGTGCTTCACTTTTTTGTGATGCTAAGCTATCCGTATTCTTACATTTATGGAGGTAGTCTGTTGGGCGTTTTTAAACCCGAGCCATAGTGGCTCATCAGGCCGGTGCTTATCCTCACTTCCTTTAGCGTGAAGCTACCAGGAGTTCTACTGTAGTCCATCGCAGGTTACCTTCCCTGTATATTTCACCTATACTTGTGGTTGAGACCTTGGCTAGGGTTCTTCGCACAGTGTGTGTGTGTGTGTGTGTGTGTGGGGGGGGGGTGTCAAACTGGGATTTGAACACACAACCTGCCAATCATGAGCTCAGCACCCTAACCACTACGCCACTGGCCCCATGCTTACATTTATATTTTTTACATTTATTATATTTGTCACTGATTTATTTTTCACACCAATGTTCAACCATATTTCATGGCAATGCTGCTGAATTCTGGATTCTGGTTGCTCAGAAGGGGTTGGATGACTTTTACTTGTAACAGCAGCTCTGACATTGTACAGCTTTTATTCATTTGTTCATTTTCTAAACCGTTTAATCCTAATTCGGGTCACTGGGATCCGACTCTGGCCAAGAGCAGCGTTCATCCTTGACAGCTCACTAGGCCATCGCAGGGGAAACACACATACAACCATTTACACTCACACCTAGGGGCAATCTGGACCAGCCAATGAGCCTATTGTGCATATTTTTGGACTACGGGAGGCAACCAGAGTACCCGGAGGAAACCCACATAAGCACAGGGAGAACATGCAAACTCAACAATCAAGCATCCTTGTCAAGCCCGGGATCCGAACCCAGAACCTGTTTGTCATGAGCCAGACGTGTTACCACTGCATTGCCGTACTGCCTACATAGGTTTTATATTAATATTTAGTATAAAAACTATGCAGATATTAATATTTCATATAAAAGCTATGTAAGCAGTACTGTGGTGCAGTGGATCATTGTTTCTATAGTAACAACCTATCCAGTTATACTTAAGAGAGTCACATGGTAAAGTTTTAAATGTTTGAAAAAACCAGGAACAATTAACTTTTAAAATTACTTCATAATGTAAACTATATATAATTATATATAAATATAACTATATATAATACAACTGATCCTAATCTGGTTAAAGCTTCTCTATCTAAAGACACACACGGAGTCCATGGGAGCTAACTGGCTGAGCTCTCACAAGAGGAAGGGAAGGCATACGCTCAATCACGAGCGTCTGTGAGCTCATTTGTACAAGGGGGCGGTTAGCGTTTTCCCTCTGAGTGTGTTAGACCATTTCTAAATACACAAGAGCCGCAGTTCGAAAAGGTGGGTGGCCAGCATGCATGTCATGGATGGGGCGTGTGCATGCTATCACTCCTCTCTGGTCGGTGTTGTTCGTGTGATGGGAAAGGTAATACCTGATGGGTAGGAATTGGATGCGACTAAATTAGAGAGAAAATGGGGTGGAGGGATCTGTTTTTTTACATACTGAGGTCGTAGAGCCATGTGCACAAAGCATGAAGCATGAATGCTTGCTCTGAAGGTCAGTCTGTGTGTGTGTGTGTGTGTGTGTGTGTGTGTGTGTGTGTGTGTGTGTGTGTGTGTGCCTTTCCAAGATCTAAGTCAGGACAAACTAAGTGCTAAATATAAACCTCTTTATACATGCCTACATTCGCAACCAATTCCAATTATTTTTTCTGTTTATAGGTACAGTATGTTCTAGAGTCACGAGCCTCAACATTTTAATGAAATTAAATAAAAATAAAGAAACAACACAGTGATTAGGGATTTTCTCTTATTTCATAAAAACGATGCATTAATTTTTATCCATGTATTGTTACTGCTTTGATTAAAAAGGATCTGAGTAAACAGATGCTTGGAACTCTAACAATCACAACGGCAAGAATTTTTTCTGGGCGGCAGTTATATAAAGAATGATGTCATTATCAAAATTTAATATTCAAATGAACCCTGCCATTCATTCATTCGTTTATTTTCTGAAACCCTTAACATAATTAGGGTTGTGATCAGGATGGGGCTCATCTCAGCAACTCTGAGTAAGGGCAGGGTACACCCTGAATGTCTTACCAGGCCATTGCTGAGCCAACACTCACACATGGGAGTGAAATGGAACAGCCAGTTAGCCTACTGTGCATGTTTCTGTACTTTGGAAGGAAACTGGAATACCCAGAGGTAACCAACGCAAGCACAGGGAGAACTTGCAAACTCCATACTGGAGCACTTGAGCTGGGACTCGAACCCAGGCCCTCTTGCTGTGTAGCAGACACACCAACCGCTACACCACTGTACCGTCCCAAATGAACCCTGTAATAAAGAGAATTAATCTGTATCTTCTGACCAATCAGAATTCAGTATTCAAATGCCATCTAATAAAGAGTAAAATAATAAAATTTGGCAGACACCCTCATCCAGAGTGACGTAAATGTATATATAATTTATAACTGAGCAGTTGGGGTCTCGCACAAGAGCTCAGCAGTTTCATCTTAGTGGCAGTGCGACTGAAACCCATATCCTTCTTAAACAGGAACCCAACACCTTAACCAGTGAACTACGACTACCCCAGCTGAACTGTAACCCCACCACTGTCACTCCAATCAGAATCAAAAATTCTTCATATAGCTACTGGATCTACACTTTGCTCTCCAGTGTAAATCCTAAAAAAATAGTAGAATATATAATGATTTATTTTTATATTTGAAACAAATTTTATTTTATTCTATTGTTTAAAATCAGTTTTAATTTCTGACAGTGTTGAAGGCTGCCAGAAATCTGTAGCAGGCTCTTAATCTGAGCGACTCAGTGATGCAGAAAAAACCTTGTTACTTCCTGAAAAACGGCCGCCGAGGAGCTGCAATGCATTTATCAATACAGTTGTGTGTGTGTGTGTCTGTGTGTGTGTGTGTGTGTGTGTGTGTGTATTATTGCTTATTTGAGAAACATATCTGTTCCTGGAGCTGATTAAGATCAGTACAGACACACACACACACACACACACACACACACACACACAGTAGGATGAGTATGATGTAAAATCAATTAGCACACACGATCATTTTACACTCACAGTACAATGTTAATCTGATACTGTGCACTATTACCCTCTCTCACACGCACACAAACACAAACTCTCTCTCTCTCTCTCTCTCTCTCTCACACACACACACACACACACACACACACACACATACACACACTCACACACACACTCACTCACTGGTCTTGCTAACGTGAAACAAATTGATTCAAATTAGCAAATGTAGTGTTTGTTTCTGGGGATTTCACCTCATGATTATAAAAGAGTGCTAAAACTTCGAGGCTCCTGTGGCTAACATGAATTTAACTTTTACAGCCTAAAGTTTATAAGGGAAGACATTCATGCATTCACACACACACACACACACACACACACACAGAGAGGGGTTCAAGTTATGAAACAATGAATTGCTTGTGAATGTAAAATGGTCTTTTCTTTGATCTTGGAGCAAGGATTCTTCGTTATGAAGTTTCACTGATTTTCACTTTCAGTATAATTGATTCATTATCAAACTGATTCATCCTATTAGGAGGCTGCACCCCATCCCTGCTGACTCTGGGCAGAGACAATTGCAGAGCCAAGACACACACAACCATTACCCCTCGCATTCACATATACTTGTAGGGGCAACTGGGAAAATCCAGTTATCCTTACATGCATATCTTTGGACTGTGGGATGAAACCCATGCAAGCACGGGAAGAATATGCAAACTGCACACAGAAATAACCCCTCCGAGCACAGGGCTCAGCTCCAGACCTTCTCGTCATCAGGCGGCCTTGTAACCACTACACCACTTTGCCACCTATGTAAGTTTGTTTGTACGTATTACAGACGCTCCCTGACTTACCATTTTACGTTTTTTTTTATTTTTACTTTTCAAAAACAAAGTCAAATTTTGAGTTTAGACATACCTACATAGTACGCTGACATAATGACGTAATGATGCTGCGTCCATTATTTACAAACGTGCCCCTCCCAAACGTGCCCCTCCTTCTTCCCAGTTCAGTTATATATATATATATATATATATATATATATATATATATATATATATATAGATGAATTAACTATCTGCTCAGATCGGCACAATCTACAATGCATACTCAGTTAAGCAAACAGAGTTGTAAAATGAATGAAAACCTAAGAAAAAGAACTCTCTGCTTTGCTGATTCACGTCAGTGATTCACATCAGTGCAGGCTGAAACGAGTTCAACGCCGCCCTTGCACACTTAAAAGGCGGGAAGTCCGTATAACCCGTGCTTTGTTTCAAGCAAGTAAACTACTTTCAGCAAGTGCACTACTTTTGGTATTGAGCGCCTCAGATATTGTAAGCATTGATTGGCTGTTTTAAGCTTCATGTAAAGTGAGTCGGCTCAGCTTCATATCATATGACCATCCATCGACCATCGGATCCATTTACAAGCAGAGAGATCACATCATAGAGATTGTTAAAGGTTATATTTGATACTGTATTTGATATTTGATGAGTGAATTTGATTAAAATGTATCAATTTGAAATTATTTTTTTGCTTGAATATAATTTATTTGAAATTAATGTTGATATTATTTGATATATTTGATATTATTTTACAATGTTATGTTTATAATAATTGATTTAGGGGTGTTTTATGAGATACGGTAATGGTATTTATGGATGTAGGAGTGTCATACGTCACACATCATACGTCATATGTCACTGTAACAACTTACGTTCATTTTCAACTTACGTTTGGCTGTCCGGAACCAATTAAAACCGTAAGTCGGGGAGCGTCTGTATTTTATTTCCTTCCAATATGGGTCATCATACTTCCTTCTGCCTAATTTGGCCCCTCACAAAAAAAAAAATCAATACCCACTGCATGGGTGAACCCTTCTTACTGATCAATTACTGAATTAATCATTTTGTTGTGTTTTAGTCCACACATGGGAAATCTACAAACCCATTTTATATTTGCAAGAGAATTGCGGCTGCTCATAACTGCTGATGTTTTAATAAAATGTTTCTGCTTTTTTAAAAAAAAATCTATAAAGAGCAGTAAACAGTAATAATTGTGTGGGGTATACATGTATGGTGAAGATAGACGCAAACTTTTTTTTTAATAATTAAAAAACTAAGTAGAAGAACACTCATAGATTGTAAGGTCCCTCCCCCACGCAGAAGGAGAATAATGTGATAAACAGGCTGGTGTTAATTATCCCAACACTCTTATTACACTATGTTCAATAATATGTTGATGTGACCAAATTACCAGAAAAACTATTTTCTTTGAATGATTTATAGCATGGCTGGAGAATGACCTTTGTAAGTCACTCAAGTTCAAAATGTACCTGTCTGTTAAAAAGTACATGCATGGTTTCCTACGAGTGTTCCATAGTAATGTCTACTGGTACTCATTTAAAGTTATAAGTGCTCCATCTCCAAACCCTTGTGAGCTTGCTCTAATTTTGACCTTTCATCTAGACATTTCAAAATGAAATCTTTGGGATTTAAGTAGGGTAGCATCTCCATGAAGTCTGATGGAAATCCAAGCATGGGTGTGGTCAGGATTTTGTTGACAGTCAAACCTGAACATGAGCACAAGATAGATAGATAGATAGATAGACAGACAGACAGACAGACAGACAGACATAAAGAAAGAAAACGAGGAGAGAAAGGTTCCTGTGAAAAGTAATGAAAACAAGAAGATGAGGAAAAGGACAGTAAAAAATGAGAGAGAAATGGAAAAGAAAGAAAATCTCAGACTGATTTAACAAATCTACATGAACTTTACTTTGATATGGGCGGGGTTTCTTAAGTAGCACTACAGACACTCCCCGACTTACATTTTTGTTTGGTTCCGGAAGGCCGACCGTAAGGTGAAAATGAACGTCAGTTGTTATTGTATGTTCCAATGACGTATGCTTACTGTACTAAGCATCCATAAATACCATTACTGTATCTCATAAAACACCCCTACATCAATTATTATAAACATAACATTGTAAAAGAATATCAAATATATCAAATAATATCAACATTAATTTCAAATAAATCTAATTCAAGCAAAATAATTTCACATAGATAATTTTTTAATCAAATTCACTCATCAAATATCAAAAACAGTAGCAAATATATCCTTTAACATTCTCTATGATGTGATCTTTCTGCTTGTAAATGGTTCCGATGGTCAACGGATGGTCACTTTACATGAAGCTTAAAACAGCCAATTAACGCTTGCAATATGTGAGGCGCTCAACACCAAAAGTAGTTTACTTGCTTGTGCTTGAAACAAAGCACAGGTTATACGGACTTCCGGTCTTTCAAGTGAGCAAGGACGCCATTGAAAATTCATTTAGTACTCAGCCTGCACTGATGTGAATCATCAGCAGAGCGGAGAGTTCTCTTTCTTTTCTGGATTCAGGTCTTCATTCATTTTACAACTCTCTTTGCTTAGCTGAGTATGCATGGTAGATTGCGCCGATCAGAGCAGATAGTTAATTCATCTCTGTGTATGAGACTTGCACCCATGCTAGTAGACTTACGCCTCTGACCAACCATAGGGTAACCGTAGGGTTACAAAAGTCCGCAAAACACTGTAAACACAAAGATCACAGAGATGACGTCTTAACACAAGGGTAACATGCTATATATATATATATATATATATATATAGGCCACTGAACTGAACTGGGAAGAAGGAGCGGCACATTCAGTTTGTTGTTTGTAAACAATGGACGCAGCGTCATTATGTCATTACGTCAGCATACTACGTAGGTACGTCTAAACTCAAAATTTGACAAATTTTTTTCGAAAAAAAAAAGTAAAATCAAAAAGCCGTAAAACGAATGAATGTAAGTCAGGGAGCATCTGTTTTGAGGAAACTCTCTGTAAGCAAAGCAGTCAAACACTCAGTCAGTGATCTTTTCATCCTCAGACACGTTTTTCTTTACAGTCGAGCGCATCGAATTGCCGTGACTTTATTCTTCTAACAAATTAAAATAATTAATTAAATGGCAGATTAATTATTTGCATAAAACAACCACATTACATACACTTTCCTTCTCATATTTCTTTAATTGTGTGCAAAAGCAGAGTTGGAATTTGATATCAAAATTTAAAATGTATAGTCTGAGTTGCATCAAGTGCTATTCTATTTGAAGTGATCAATTAATTAAGAAGTGCGGTCAGCACTTCTGCCTCACAGTATGCAGGACCTGGCACTCCAGTTTCCTCCCAGAGTCTAAAGACATGCACAGAAGGCTTATTGGTTAATTCAAATCACCCCTAGGTGTGAATGTGAGCATATGTGTTGTCCTGCAATGGACTGGTGAGATGCTCAGGGTGTACCTTGCTGTCACAGAATAAGCTGAGCTAGACTCAAGCCTCTCCGGAACTCTAGTAGGACTAAGTGAATATAAGTATAGCATAGTGCATTAGCGTTTGATCTGTCCTTGACTGATTTGTATGAGATCAGTCGACAGTAATGTGCATTATTTCTTTAGATGTGAGCTTATATGATCTCAGCAGGAATTCGTTTCACACGTCTGATTCGACTGGCTCTCAGCATGTTGCCTCGCTTTGCTCTGAAGCTGTATGTACAGGGACTGATTTGTTTCAGAAGAAAACATCTCCTGCACACCCAGTTCTCCTAATTCTGAATTCTTGCTCTTCAGCTTTCTCTGATCTCATGTCAGTTCTTCCAGCAGCTCCTGAAAATAAATAAAGCTTCAGCAATCTTTCCGTGATTTCTTCCTGTGAAGAAGGTCCCAACCTCCATTATCTCCTGGACGAGATTGGTTTGCTGCCCTGTGATCTCTGGGAGGAAAGCTGAAGCGAGGAAGGGTGGAAATTGCCATGTGGAGTAGATGAAGTCTAAATAAACTTTTGCAGAAGAATGTTTTCATAGGTTTTGTGAAAAACAGAGATCATGTGCTGGATTAAAGTTGAATGCAACTTTGCCTTGATTGCTGAGGATGAAGACTGAATAAGCTAGGGATCTGTTGGTGTGATGTGACATTGAAGATGAGTAGATTTGTGGACCAACTAGTTTAAATCCAAGAGATCTTTAGCTGGTTCCTGGAGAATGGTTCCTTCATCTTCCTAGTCGTATGTATTGATTGGAGTCAGCTTTGAGAACATTAAATTGTTTGTTTATATTCTTCCTGGCTTCTCTGATGCCTTCTTGGCAGGTTCTATCTACTCACCTTAATACAAAGAAGGGTATACCTGAGAAGGTTGAACATTTACACTGTGCTTTAGCTTCAGTTCCCAACCCTAGCTCTAAGAAGAGCTGTATCAAGACCCTGGCACAAAGATCTACATACCACAAAGTTTGCTTGAGAACATCTGTGGATCCTTCAGGAGTAGCTGAAATCTCTGGCTATTGAGAGAGCTGCTTCTTAGCCTGCTTCTACTGTGACAAACATGAGAAGAGTCTCAGGCTTTGTTTCTGGAGCTGCCAAAACCTTCAATCAGGAGAAACATGGGTCAGATCATTGCTGTACCAATTGTAGTTCCTTGAACCATGGATTCCCTGGATGGCCCTTATTCGTTCATTCAATCATTTGCTGATTTGCTTTATCCTACTAGGGTCACAGCAAGACTGGAGCCTATCTCAGCTGACTCTGAATGGAGGCGGCTTATGCCTTGACAGCTCTTTGGTCCAGTGATGATCCTGGACAAGGGAATCAGACTGTTTCTTGTCATTAAGGTGAAGATTTAGAACAGTTTGGATGAGGTCAAAGATCATTTGTGGCACTAAATTTTTAATCTGTCCTGCTAAGATATTAATTGTACCTGAATAACTGTTATCACTGGGATGCCTCTCAGTACACTAGACTACTGCGTTGTGGGAAAGTTAGAACATTATGGAATGGACGGGAACCGAATTATGGCCGTTTTCAGAGGCGAGTAATGCAGGCTCAGTGGCTACGGCTGTGGATCAATGAATCCAAGATGACTTCTTGCGCTGTTCCTTCGCTCTCTGAGGTGCCCTGAAGCAATTGTAGACAACTCAGTGCAGCTGTAAGAAAGTAGAAGAAATTTCAACTTGACTCATATCTGGCTTCCTACCATGCACTCTTATCCACATATTCATCTGATAAGACAACTTTCTACAAGAAATAGTTGGACACTGTTGCACAAGACCCATACAAACTTCATAACATCTTTTCATCATTACTCAATCCATCTGGTCCACCTGCTCCATCCTCCCTGTCTGCTGAAGACTTTGCTGACATATTTGATGGGAAGATTAAACAAATCTCAGACATTTACTCTCACCCCAACTCCTACACTACACAGCGTAGATTCCACTTCTCCTTCCCTTGCACAGTTTTCCAATATCACAAATGAAAACATCCAGCAAGTCAGCTGATCAAGCAATCCTACCACCTGCTCACTGGATCCAATTCTTTCCACAACACTCCAGGCTATATCTCAAGACCTTCTTTCATTTACGTCCACTATTATCAATAACTCCATATCTTGTCAGGTACCAACAGCGTTCAAAAGAGCCAGGGTTCTACACATCTTAAAGAAACCCTCTCTGGATCTATCAGACATTTGCAACTACAGACCAGTATCACTTCTTTCTTTCCTTTGTAAAATTCTGAACACACTTTTATAATCAAATGTCTTTCTATCTTTTTCAAAATAACCTCCTTGACCCAAACCAGTCTGACTACAAAGCAGCACATTCCACAGAGACTGCACTCTTGGCCGTGACAAAGAAGTTACACGCAGCAAAATCAGCCATGACTTCATCAGTTCTCATCCTCCTCAATATTTCAGCAGCATGTGACACAGTCAACTGTAAGACTGTCCATCCTCAGCAGCATAGAAATTTGTGGGGCAGCATTCCAGTGGTATGCTTGCTACCTGACTACTCCTCCTCAGTACCAGAGTAATCAGGTGAGAGAAAAGTAATGAAGGGGGAACAAGGAGGAGAAGAGGAAGCAGTGGAGTATCCATCATAAGTAATATCAACAGGCTGGGTGGACTGGTCAAAGGTCTCTGGTTAAGACTGAATGGCCTGCTTGTGGGTAACAGGAGGTACAGGCTGGAAATGGGTAGGTGCTAGAAATCTCAGGAAATCCAGGTCAGCCGAGAGTATAGATGAGTCAGGTGGATGGCGACATTTTATGATACTTCTTCTCCTCCTGCAAATGGCACAACAGGGTGACTGAGCTAAAACAGAGAGAAAATGAGAAAATAGATGGATAATTGCATGTCATGTGATTTTATCATCAACTTTAGTCCTATGCTAGGGAAAAAGAGTGCTGTCCGTCTAGCAAGTTTCACTGCAAGTGATAGTTAAATGTTTAATCTTCTTCCAATAGCTTATTATTTATCCACAACATAATGGGAGATGCAAAGCAGTTGAGAAAAGATGAAGAGGATTTAAAAAAACAACTTAAACCGTTGACGAAAGAATTTGAAAACCTACAGACCAAAATGGTGGAGAAATCAGATATTAGTTTGTAGTCAAGATGTCCAAGGACTCAGTGACGCCTTTGACAATATAATGGGTTGGAAATTGAATACGATGAAGTTGTTGGACAAATTTGGCAAACAGCTTGGTGCTTTGAACTTTCAAGTAGAAAGCTAAATGTGATGGTTTTGATATACATCTCCCCACTACCTATGTTAGTCTTATTATAGTCTTTGAATGTTTTGATGCCGGTTGACGTGAGTCAATACTAACAGGCAGTGGGGATATTTGCAGTCATTCTTCAGTATTTTCATTTTCCTATCGCAGAATCTCTGTGTTTATGGCACACCAGTCAGTATTATTGTATCTCTTCTCTTACTCTGTTGTTGAGACATACATCCCAACCCTGCCCCATTATTAGATACTATTAAAATAGTGCACCTCAATGTCTGCAGTCTAAAAGATAAACTAGACACCTTAGAAGCTGAATTTCACTCATATGATGTTATTTGTATTAGCGAAACGTGGCTAAACAAGGATATACTAAATGATGACACTTTTATTCCTGGATTTCAACCTCCTTTCCATAAAGATTGCGGGAGTCACGGCAGTTGAGTAGCCATTAATGTGAGAGAAAACCTGTATGCAGTGCAGATGCATCAGCTGGACATGGTTGGACTAGAAGCTCTGTGGGTTAGTATCAAATGTAAATCTCGTACTTTCCGAGTAAGTACCTTCTATAGAGCTGACCGGAGCATTGCATACTGGGATTTAATTGATAAATCAATTAGAAATACAATAGACCTTAACTTATTTTCTGTTATCACTGGCAATTTCAATGAAGACATACTTTCTGAAGGTAAATGTAAAATTGAGTCATTAGAATCATTACAAGGTCTTACTCAGATAAATCGCGAACCGACTCGAATCAATCCGCGATCAAGCACTTTAATTGATCTGATATTTGTTATGACTGTGCAAAATGTGCAGGGTAGCGGTGTGTTAGACCCGATTTGTAGTGATCATTGTCCTATATATGTTGACATCAATTTAACTTGACCCAAATGTGACACGTTCAAATGCAAAAGTATACAATTATCAACTAATGGACATAAATGGTTTAATGTATGATGCACAAAATATTGATACCAATGATTTATTCTCCAGTAATGACATTCATGATATTGCGAATCGAATAACAACTATGATAAAGAATGTTTGTGAAATGATTATTCCAAATAAACTTGTTATAATTCGGCCATCCGATCCACTTTGGATGAATAGATCACTAATGCGTAAACGCTACAGACATCACAAGATTGCAAAGAATAAAAATTCAGCAACCTGCTGGGCTAGATTCAGACAAAGTAGAAACAAAATACTTTCCGCTATAAGAAAAGCAAAACGTGCCCATGAGAATAAACTTAATGATATGATTAATCAATCATCTACCTCAGACAAATGTTGGTGGAAATTAGTTAATAACTACTTGAAGAAAACTAAAAGCAACATTTTTTTCCCTCCTTTGATTTTGAATGATGAAATAAAGGATGATTTACAAGATAGAACCAAAACATTAAATGATTAAATGATTATTTTATCCAACAATTGAGAATAGAAAATTCATACTCAGTAGTTCACACTGTCAACCCAAGGACAACTAATATTTTGACAGAAATAAACCTTGACAATAGCAAAGTATACGATATATTGATGAGTGTCAACACCGCTAAAGTGACCAGACCGGACAGAATTGGAAATAAAATTCTCAAATTAACAGCACAAAGCATTTCACCCATCATGAACCAACTTTTTAACCTGTCACTTTATCATAAGAAATTCCGACACTAGAAAACAGTGGACACTGGAAAGAAGCAAATGTCATACCGAAAGGTAGCATAAATGTTTGCACTAATTACAGGCCAGCTGCTTTGAGAAGTTGCATAACAAAAGTATTTGAGCGATGTATATTCAAACATGTTTTTAATTATTTTAGAGACAATAATGTCTTAATGCCAATTATGTCTTCGCGGCTGACACCTCTTCTTCTTCTTTCTTCTTTTCCTTTCGGCTGTTCCCTTCAGGGGTCGCCACAGCAAATGATCTGCCTCCATCTCTCCCTATCCTCTGCATCTTCTACTCTTACTCCAACGACCTTCATGTCCGCCTTCACTGCATCCATAAATCTTCTCTTTGGTCTTCCTCTGGGCCTTTTGCCTGGTAGTTCCAACCTCAGCATCCTACGACCAATATACTCACTATCCCTCCTCTGTACATGTCCAAACCATCTCAATCTAGCCTCTCTGACTTTGTCTCCAAAACATCTAACATGTGCTGTCCCTCTAATGTACTCATTTCTGATCCTATCCATCCTCGTTACTCCCAAAGAGAACCTCAACATTTTCATCTCTGCTACCTCCAACTCTGACTCCTGTCTTTTCCCCAGGGCCACTGTCTCTAAACCATACAACATTGCTGGCCTCATCACCGTCTTGTACACTTTTCCCTTCATTCTTGCCGATACGCTCCTATCACACATCACACCGGACACTTTTCTCCATCCATTCCAACCTGCCTGCACGCGCTTCTTCACCTCTTTTCCACACTCTCCATTGCTCTGGATTGTTGAGCCTAAGTACTTAAAATCCTCCACCTTCTTTATCTCTATCCCTGTAACCTCAAAGTTCCTCTTGGGTCCTTGTCGTTCACACACATGTATTCTGTCTTACTAAGACTAACCTTCAATCCCCTCCTTTCCAGGGCATACCTCCACCTCTCTAGATTTTCCTCCACTTGGTCTCTGCTCTCACTACAGATCACGATGTCATCTGCAAACATCATAGTCCATGGAGATTCTTGTCTAACCTCATCTGTTAGCCTGTCCATCACCATAGCAAACAAGAAGGGGCTGAGAGCTGACCCTTGATGCAGTCCCACCTCCACCTTGAACTCTTCTGTCACACCGACAGCACACCTCACCACTGTCTTACATCTATCATACATGTCCTGCACCACTCTAACCTACTTCTCTGTCACTCCAGACTTCCTCATACAATACCACAGGTCTTCTCTCGGCACCCTGTCATATGCTTTCTCCAGATCCACAAAGGCACAATGCAGCTCCTTCTGACCTTCTCTGTACTTCTCTATTAACATCCTCAAAGCAAACACTGCATCTGTGGTGTTCTTTCTTGGCATGAAACCAAACTGTTGTTCACAAATGCTGACCTCTGCCCTTAGTCTTGCTTCCACTATTCTTTCCCATAGCTTCATTGTATGGCTCATCAACTTTATCCCTCTGTAGTTGCCACAACTCTGTACATCTCCCTTGTTCTTAAAAATGGGCACAAGCACACTTCTCCTCCATTACTCTGGCATCTGCTCACTTTCTAAGACCTTGTTGAATATCGCGGCTGACACCTCTATCTATGTAATAATAGACGACCCCCCACATAGCTGCCTCATGTTTGAACAATGACTTACTGAAAAAAGCTAACTGGGCAAAAACCTGGAAGGTACATTTTAATCCCTCTAAAACTAAAACAAGCTTATTTAGCAGAAAATCAAAAACTACTCCCCATGCATACTTGTTTTTTAATGATACTATAATCGAAGATGTTTCGAGCCATAAACCTCTGGGTATAACTCTTCAAAAAGATGGTTCCTGAGATATGCATATAAATGATATGGTAAAGAGTTAGTCCGATTATTAATTGTTTAAGAAGTTATAAATATCGACTTTCAAGAAATACTCAGAATCGTATGTACATGTCATACTACCAGTCTTTGACTATTGCAGTCATATCTACGACAATTGCACTAAAAGTCAAGCTGCTATCCTAGAAAACATGCACTTGGACGCTTTACGTACGATATGCGGAGCAGTTTGTGGTACCAGCCACAGTAAAATATATGATGAAACTTCCTCTGTATCGTTCCGCGAAAGAAGATGAATCGCCAAATTAGTTACATTCTTTAAAATGTATCATAACAGACTACCGGAATATCTTAGTGAACTTGTCCCTCCTCCGATTTCCGAACTTAGTAACTATTCATAAAGAAATGCACAAAACCGACACACTATTCCCTCTCTCACCATACTGTATGGAAATTTATTTTTGCCTGACAGTGTAAATCTATGCTTTTAATTCAGCCTTAACACTTAGGACCAGGACTCATCTCATCTCATCTCATCTCATCATCTTCCTCTAATTCCAGGGTTGGGTGGCGGGGGCAGCAACCTAAGCAAAGAGGTCCAGATGTCCCTCTCCCCAGCCACTTCCCCCAACTCTTCCGGGGGGACAGTGAGGCAGTCTCAGACAAGCCGAGAGACATAGTCCCTCCAGCATGTTCTAGGTTGACCCCGGGGTCTCTTCCCCATTGGACATGCCCGAAACACCACACCAGAAAGGCGTCCGGGAGGCATTCTGACCAGATGCCCGAGCCACCTCAACTGGCCCCTCTCAATGCGGAGGAGCAGTGAATCTACTCTGAGCTCCCTATGGATGGTAGAGCTTCTTACCTTATCACTAAGGGAGAACCCCGCCACCCGGCGAAGGGAGCTCATTTCACCCGCTTGCATCAGCAATCTTGTTCTTTCTGTCACTACCCACAGCTTGTGACCATAGGTGAGGGTTAGAACGTAGATCGACTGGTAAATTGAGAGCTTCGCCTTGCGACTCAGCTCCTTCTTCACCACGACGGACCGGTACAGGCTCCGCTTAACAGCGGAGGCTGCATCGATCTGTCTGTCAAGCTCCCACTCCATTCTTCCCGCACTCGTGAACAAGACCCCAAGATACTAAACTCCTCCATTTGGGGCAGGACCTCATTCCTGACCCAGAGGGTGCATTCCACCATTGTCCAACTGAGTACCATGGCCTCAGACTTGGAGGTACTGATCCTCATCCCGGCTGCTTTGCACTCGGCTGCAAATCGCTCCAATGAGAGCTGGAGGTCTCGACTTGATGGAGCCAAAAGGACATCATCCACAAAAAGCAGAGATGAAATCCCATGGCCACCAAAACAGAACCCCTCAACGCCTTGACTGCGTCTAGAAATTCTGTCCATAAAAATTATGAACAGAATCGGTGACACGGGACAGCCTTGGCGGACTCCAACTCTTACTGGAAACGAATTCGACCTGTTATTGCTAATACAGACCAAACTCTGGCTCCGATGATACAGCGACCGAATGGCCCATAGCAACGGGTCCGGAATGCCGTACTCTCGGAGCACGTCCCACAAGATCGTTCGAGGGACACAGTCGAAAGCCTTCTCCAAATCTACAAAGCACATGTGGACAGATTGGGCAAACTCCCATGCCCCCTCCAGAATCCTCTGGAGTGTATAGAGTTGGTCAAGAGTGCTGCGGCCAGGACGAAAACCACATTGTGCCTCCTGAATTCGAGGTTCGACTATCGGTCAGATCTTCCTTTCTAGTACCCCTGCATAGACTTTCCCAGGTAGGCTGAGGAGTGTGATTCCTCAATAATTGGAACACACCCTCCAGTTCCCCTTGTTAAAAATCGGGACCACCACCCCAGTTTGCCAATGCAGAGGTACAGTTCCCGATGACCACGCGGTATTGCAGAGACGTGTCAACCAAGACAGTCCTACAGCATTCAGAGCCCTGAGATATTCTATGCGGATCTCGTCCAATCCCGGAGCTCGACCACCGAGGAGTTTTTTGACAACCAAAAAACGTCTCATTTCTGTTATTAAGAAACCACAAGATATCTATATAACAAATAATCTAAAAGAAATTCCTGATGTCCTCAATAAGCATTTTTCAACTGTGGGGCCTACACTAGCATCTAGAATGCCGCAAGGATCAAGTAACTTTAAAGATTATCTCGTGTCTCCTCTCCTTTCTTCGTTTTTATCTGAATCTCTTCCACCTCGTGAAATAGAAAGGGAAATAATGCTTTTACCCCCTAATAAAGCCTATGGTTTATACTCCTTCCCCGTATGTATTCTAAACTATGCAAGGTCTATTATATCGGAGCTTATTGCTAATTTGATAAATAAATCCATAAGTACTGGAGTATTTCCATCTAAATTAAAACAAGCTAAGATAATTCCCATATTTAAAAGTGGAGAGGAGACAGATCCCGGCAACTACTGACCTATTTCCCTTTTTTCTATTTTTAATCGTATAATTGAAGACCATGTATAACATGCTTAAATCTTTTATTAGTAAACACAATGTTCTTTGCTCCTCCCAGTATGGATTTCATGAGAATTTCTCTACAGAGTATGCGCTTTTAGACATTGTTAACAAAATTCAGTACAACATGGATAAAAATCTATACTCTTGCGGCATCTTTATAGATTTACAGAAGGCATTCGAGCCGGTGAATCATGAAATGCTTTTATACAAACTACAATACTATGTCATACGAGGTATTTTAAATGACTGGTTTTGTTCATATCTTACAGAGAGATCTCAAACAATTAAAATCGGAAGTTACATTTCTAGGAAAGAGTCAATTGTTTGTGAGGTACCTCAAGGGCTCCTTGGCCCATTGTTTCTTATTTATGTCAATAATATTGTCGCTTCTTCGAGAAAGCTTGAATTTTTCCTATTTGCTGTGACACTAACCTTCTTTACGCAGACAAAGATATTAAATCGCTGGAATCTACTTTAATAAAGAGATGGAAAATGTTTATCAATGGCTTTTTGCCAACAAATTAACATTGAAGATAAAAAAAAATCTAATTATGTGATATTCAGACCTCATCAAAACCTTCAGCAAATCAACTTAAACCTTGAGCTATTTAATAATGCTTCACAAAAACTGGAACAGTTTGAACAAAAAGAACATGTTAAGTATCTTGGTGTATTTATCGACTCACATCTCTCCTGGAAGTTTCATATTGATTATGCAACACTCAAAATAAGTAGAACATCAGGAATTATCTCGTGCCTAACACACTTTGTTCCCCAGTCAATCCAACTAGACATATATTTATCTCTAATGCAGCCATATCTTTCTTATGGTCTGGTGGTATGGGGATAAACATCTCGAAAGAATCTGGATAAAATTTAAATATTACAAAAGCATGCCCTTCGCTTAATATACATTGCCACTGATAGAGAACACGCTATTCCATTGTTTTTAGATGCTCACATCCTCCCTGTAGAAATTCTTTATTTTAAAACTATATTTTTACTAATGCATTACATTAATAGTTGCATTCCTCCACCTAACCATTTACATTTATTTACTTTATCAAATTCTGTTCATTATCACAATACCAGAGCTGTACCTTCTGGAAATTTATATTTAAAACCCTCTGGACTGTCACAACAAGCCAATGCCTTTTCACATCTGGTGGTTAAAGTCTTCTTCTTTTCCTTTTCGGCTGTTCCCTTCAGGGGTCGCCACAACAAATGATCTGCCTCCATCTCACCCTATCCTCTGCATCTTCTACTCTTACTTCAACTACCTTCATGTCCGCCTTCACTACATCCATATCCATAAATCTTCTCTTTCCTCTGAGCCTTCTGCCTGGTAGTTCCAACCTCAGCATCCTACTACCAATATACTCACTATCCCTCCTCTGTACATGTCCAAACCATCTCAATCTAGCCTCTCTAACTTTGTCTCCAAAACATCTAACATGTGCTGTCCCTCTGATGTACTCATTCCTGATCCCATCCATCCTCGTTACTCCCAAAGAAAACCTCAACATTTTCATCTCTGCTACCTCCAGCTCTGCCTCCTGTCTTTTCCACAGGGCCACTGTTTCTAAACCATACAACATCGTTGGCCTCATCACCATCTTGTACACTTTTCCCTTCATTCTTGCTGATACGCTCCTATCACACATCACACCGGACACTTTTCTCCATCCATTCCAACCTTGCTACGCACGCTTCTTCACCTCTTTTCCACACTCTCCATTGCTCTGGATTGTTGAGCCTAAGTACTTAAAATCCTCCACCTTCTTTATCTCTGCCTCCTGTAACCTCACCGTTCCTCTTGGGTCCTTGTCATTCACACATGTATTCTGTCTTACTGAGGCTAACCTTCATTCCCCTCCTTTCCAGGGCATACCTCCACCTCTCTAGATTTTCCTCCACTTGGTCTCTGCTCTCACTACAGATCACAATGTCATCTGCAAACATCATAGTCCATGGAGATTCTTGTCTAACCTCATCTTTCAGCCTATCCATCACCATAGCAAACAAGAAGGGGCTGAGAGCTGACCCTTGATGCAGTCCCACCTCCACCTTGAACTCTTCTGTCACACCGACAGCATAACTTACCACTGTCATACATCCCTCATACATGTCCTGCACCACTCTAACATACTTCTCTGCCACTCCAGACTTCCTATTACAATACCACAGTTCTTCTCTTGGCATCCTGTCAAATGCTTTCTCCAGATACACAAAGGCACAATGCAGCTCCTTCTGACCTTCGCTGTACTTCTCTATTAACATCCTCAAAGCAAACACTGCATCTGTGGTGCTCTTTCTTGGCATGAAACCAAACTGTTGTTCACAAATGCTGACCTCTGCCCTTAGTCTAGCTTCCACTATTCTTTCCCATAACTTCATTGTATGGCTCATCAACTTTATCCCTCTGTAGTTGCCACAACCCTGTACGTCCCCCTTGTTCTTAAAAATGGGCACAAGCACACTTCTCCTCCATTCCTCCGGCATCTGCTCACTTTCTAAGACCTTGAAATATTCTTGTCAGAAAATCTACTGCTACCTCTCCTAGACACTTCCATACCTCCACCGGTATGTCATCACAACCAACTGCCTTTTCACTCTTCATCCTCTTCAATGCCCTCCTCACTTCACCCTTACTAATCTTTGCTACTTTCTGGACCTCAACGGTCACCTCTTCTACTCTTTTTTCTCTCTCATTTTCCTGATTCATCAGCTCTTCAAAGTACTCTTTCCATCTTCCCAGCACACTTCTGTCATCAGTCAATACATTTCCCTCTCTGTCCTTTATCACTCTAAGTTGCTGCACGTCTTTCCCATCTCTATTTCTCTGCTGTGCTAACCTGTATAAATCATTTTCTCCCTCCTTACTGTTCAACCTATCATACAAGTCATCATATGCCCTCTGTTTGGCCAAATTATGGAACAAAATCCCTAAATTATTTCGAGAGAAAGGAAGAAACATATTTTAAAAAGCGTCAATCACATACTTTCAGGGTGATGGAGACTGAAGAGAGACGCATGGATGTTTTTAATCTGATAACTTTATTTTCTGATTTTTGTGACTAGTACAATTGATATTGGTATTCTATTTCCTTTATTTCTTTGTTCAATAGTATGTTGTACAGTAAAATTATATTTGTTTTATTTTTCATTCACTGTCTTTTTCTGTACAACCTGTCCCCTTTATCTTTTAAGGAAAGTGTTTGAAAACAAATACAAATAACAACAAAACAAATCTGAAAAATAGATTGTAAAGGATAATATCGCCTCGATTAGTTTTCCTATTTGCGGGATGGATTTACCTGTTTACCTGTAGTCATTTGATTTACAATTAATAAATTGAAGAAAAAAAATGCAGGGGTAAAACAAAACAGAATGGAACGCTTAGAAGGCTTAAAACCTAGGACATGCACCAAAAGAGGTAGAAAGGCATGAGCAGAAAGCACCAAGTAACACACAGCTGTGAAACATTAGAATCCCATGGCCAAGTCTGTGGCAATCAGTGCCACGTGAATGAAATGCAATCAGCACATAGCAGTATAACCATAGAACGGCTTACTTATAAAGAAGGAGTAATAGAATAAAACATGTCTAAAATAAAGAAATAAGTATTATACTTACACAGAGTTGCAGGTTGCAAAAAGAGGTGAGCAAGGTTAAGATGACCAGTAAGAAATTTCAGAATCAACAGAATGAACAGTGTATACAGCATGAGAAGCTGCAGCCAAATAAGGTTAATGAGGAAATTGGCGCTTGTAAATAAAGTGCCAATTTTATTGAATCTCCCAAATTAGGCCAAAAAAATAACAGTACAAAGAAAAAACAATTATGAAGGGAAAAGGCATCACCAGGGGCAGATAACGTCAAATTAGAGGCAGCACAAGGGCAACCTTGAACATAACGGGAAATAGAAAAATACACAAATCAAGGTAGAACTAAGATAGAGAAAACTGAAAACATAAAGGGAAATCAATCTGAAATAAGGAAGCTGACTCAGCACAATTAAGAGAATAAGTACAGGGGATTCCTGAGAAGATTCTCAGACTGTATGATGCTTGACTAACTGCTGTTAGCCAACTTTCTTTTCTGGCATACCTGATTGATGGTCTGAAAGAAAATAAAGGATATCTGGCATTATTTGTTACAATACATCTGTTTCTTTATTCTTTTTAAAAGTTTAAAGTATTGTTCTTCTTCTCCTTTTGGCTTTTTCCCTTTTTTCAGGGGTCGCCACAGCAAATTATCTGATTCGCACATTTGAGTTGGCATAAGTTTTTACATCGGATGCCCTTCCTGACACAACCCTTTAGCAAGGGACAGAAACACATTGATGGCTTTGCCGTGGTGGCCTAGTGGTATAGGGCACTGAATCTCTGATCCTAGGGTTGGTTGGGGGTTAGGGTTTCGAATCCCACTCTCCACAAGGTTGTCACTGTCCCCCCAGTGCAACTAACTGGGTTATCAAAGGCTGCCCATGTCTCTCACTGTCTATGTTGAGAGGCATGTAAAAGAACCATTGCTAAAAGTTTAACGTATTAGTAGAGCTAATTGATCGAGAACAAAGGACTTCTAGAAGATTGAGGCGTTGCTTTTCACCGGCAGATGTCCAACTTGGGCAGGACAACCTTAGTTTTTTCTGACATATTTATTGGTGACCCATATGGGGAGTTGCATGGAAAGGCTGACATCAGCCCAGGACATGACTTAGGACCAGACACTCCAGGCTCCAGACCAGAGTTCTCATAGATTAAAAAGGTGAGCAGACACCTGTTTATTTCAAAGACTGTTTAGGTTAGATATCTGTGGAATGTGGTGGATGGTGAGTTAAGGCAGAGGTAACTGGTTGTCATTAAGGAAAGGGAGGTATTGTGAATCTCAAGGACTACTGCTGGGAATGGAGAATGGGTTCCCAGGAAAGTAGCAAAAAAACACAGTGCTATTATTGTTGTGTGTCATTGTGTGTTTCTGAGATATTGTTGTTGGTAAGGAAGGAGTTGCTGCTAGCAGCTGAAAGGGTATCAGAGGTGATTGATTAATAAGTGAAATGTGAAGGAGTGAAGAGATAATGTTGATGTTGCACTGGCAATACTGAATTAAGTGGTCAGAGTTGAGGATTAGAACTCAAAGGGTGAGTACCTTTTCTGTTTCTCTTCATTTGGTGACACACACACACACACACGCACACAAACACACACACACACACACACACACACACACACACACACACACACACACACACACACGCGCGCATAAAACATATTAATTAAATAGGAGACGATCACACACTCAAAAGCACATACACATGCACATTTACGCAGCAAAGCAATCCCATGACACAAAAATAAGAGAGAAAAATAAACCCGAGATATAGAGAAATCCAAAAGAAGAATTATAATAATAATAAGGGGGGGGGGGGGTAGATAATCCAGTGGATAAGCCAGTAAGAGAGAGGAATTTTAGAAGAAAAACGAGGTATTTAGACTCACTTTTGGAAAGAGAGATTTTATAGAGATAACAGAGTAGAAAAACCACAAAGAGAATGAGAGATTATGTATAAATTGTGAGCATTAACCAAAAGGGATAGGTTAGATGAATTAAATAATCAGTTTCCTGAAAAGTATTTATTTGGAAGGGAAGATCAGAGCGATCTGGAGGCCTAGAAAACTGAGGCCCATACTGACCTCCTTATTGGACCAACCCCGAGGTGCTTTTGTATCTTTTTTAGTGTTTGATATTGTTGATGATCCATTTGATGAAAAAGAAGAACCTTTAGTAGTATTATTTGGGGACAGTTTAACACAGGATGATTATTGTCAGGGGCTGACAGTCATTATCTCAGTTGAACCCAGGTGGGTAGTGTGGAAGAGAGGTCTTGCAATGTCTATAGTGATAGACAGAGTGAATTCATTCACGCAAAAAGTTAAATATCGAAAGTTACCAGGTAAAACCCTAAAGTGGATTGATACATGATTGACATGGTCAAATTCAAATCCAGGACATAGAAGTAGTGTCCATAGGGCCAGACAAGGATGTGTCATGAGAAGGAAAGAACTACCATGTACACCTGTAGGAGTGATTATATCAAAGCATCAGGAAGCAAAAAAGGAAATTGAAAAATATATGAAAAAAATGAAATGACGGGATATGTGGGGAGTTGCAGCGGTCAATAACAGGCACATTTAATGATGAAAGATGTGAGAAAATGAAGAAATGGTTAGAGAGCTGGGGAGAAAGTAAGAAGGAAAAGGGTGCAAAGACAGACAGAAATAAAAAGACAGTGGGATGATTCCAGGAAGAAGGGAAAATAAATACAGAGAAAGCTTGAGGAGGAAAGAGAAAAGAAGCCTACTGCCCCACTGGAGGAGTAGGAAAAACCAGCCCCGTACAAAGAAAGGCCTATAATGCGCCTGGCAGGAATTTATCCTAACTTGCGAGAAGAAACAGATGGTGGATATGGAGATAATAAGAGGTTGGTTCCAAGGTGAAGTAAAGTACAGAAGAAATGACGGGGGAGCCCAATAGCTGACCAGGTTACCCCACATGAATTGCAAACAAAGGTGCGAGTCTGGAATGGATAGCAGAGAACTGCAGCGGACTGAGTGAAGAAGGTGAAACTTATAAGGAGCTCCAAGCTGATTTAAGAAAGGAATATGGAGCAGAAACGCTGTCACCAGCCACAGACCTATACAAGTACACCAAGGTACACAGAAAGAAGAAAAGGAGAAGACTGGGCTGGGATAAAATTGGACAAGGAAAGTCAGGTCACATGTATCATATGTATTAGATGAGATCCAAAAGTGTACAAAGCCAATCTGAAAGCAGGAAGTACACAGCGAAAGAGACAATGCGAGCACAGTAGGGATGGAGAATGAGGATGACTACTTCAGAGAGGGAGGGGTGAAGATGATACCAGTGACGAAGACTAAAATCAAGAATGAGCTCCAAAACCTTAGTGAAAGAGGAGCCAAGGAAGACATTTTGATGGTTGCAGATATGACCGACATAGTGGAATGAACAGAAAAAGAGCTGGATGAAACAAGCAGGCAAGTCAGTGACTTAGAGGTAAGAACCCAGTGAAGGGAAGACCGGCACAGTCACATGTTTTCACACAAAGCTTGACCAGAAATGAACCCAGGGAGCTGGAGCAGGTGAGTCAAAGGCAAGTATCTCTAAACTAGGAGACATGCTGGAGACTCCAAAAAGACATGGCCAAAAGAGTGGATGCCAAATATCTGGTCAATCAGATGATGAAGGAGCTACGAGGTATGGATGTTGAAGAAGAATGATCTCTAGACAAGAAAACCAACCAGACGTATGGGACTAAGGTCAATAGATGGGCTCCCAAGCACAGGCAATTTGAAGTATCCACACATGGGATATGATGAAGAATCAGAGGAAGAGGGAAAATACCATATGCCAGTAATAGTGAAGTGTCGTGTGATGACTTATGTCCCCTAGTCATTAATGGACTTGACAGGGCTGATTGGCAGACTTTCCAGCCCCAGTGAAGGAGCAGATAAATGGATTATACAGTTTGAAGACAAGACAATCTGACAGGTACTGACAGTGGGGTACATTAAAGCTATATGAGCACAGATACTTGGAAAAGCAAAAATGACTGAGATATTCTACAGAGCAGGCTTGAAGTCACTGGCTGAAGACTCAAAACCTGATGCAGCTTTGTTTGGAAATTATTGCAATAAACTCTGGAAGTCACTGGGAAAGATGTATCAAACATGAACAGTGCAGGTGGAGTGGAAAAAATAAAGGTGCCCATATGCTCATCAACAAGGAGGGAAGCTGGCAACCCCTCAGGGTAACCCCCAACAAAGTCAATTATGGCAAGGTCAGAGGAATTGGACAGGACCCTGGATATGGCCCAACCACTTACCACCAAACCCAGGAGCAGGTCCTATGGGGCCACCCCTGAGTAGCATATGAAGAGACCCAGAGAAGCCAGAGGTGAAGAACGCTATCTCATTGCATCCTGCATAAGAACCCACTGTTTCAGTAATAGAGGGAAGAAAGATTCACTCATCATTTCTAATTGACACTGGTACAACGTATACAAGTATAGGAAGAGAAGGCTCAAAGCTCCCCCTCTCAAGTAAAGCAGTAAACACAGTAGGCTTCTCAGAGAAAACACAGACTTTATAATTTAAAGAGCTTCAAATACTAGATATACAAGGGGTGATGGTACAACCATCGATATTATTCTCTCCAGATACCCCAGGTCAATTTCCTCAGTAAAGATATGATCTATAAAAGGGAACTAAGGTCCACTGTGGAGCAAAAGACATATGGGTGGAGCTCCTAAAAAATTTCATTAAACCTGCGTCATGATGGAAGCTAAATTGGAGAGATGTACAATGCATAAAATATTTTGGTTAGAACTAAATGACATACAACGTCGAATAAGAAACCTCTATGAACAGTGGAAGCCCTGGCTGAAGAAGGTATGGCCTGACTTTCAACCAAGCAGAGAGCCATGGCATTGCACAATGATCTATGACAGAGGAATCACAAGACACTGTACTCTGAGGAATGTAAACATTGCCATAGAGCGTCAAGGAGTAGCAGCTGCAATTCAGATACCTCCACAGCTCGAACAGAATCTCGACTAGCATCTCTGATGTTGCTCCCTATGTCTCCCTCTGATCTGGCAGAATTTTCAATCAAAAGAATTAGGGTGAATGGTAAAGGAAGCAAGTCAGGTAACACAACGTACACACATAGGACAGAGCATTAGTGCATCACCAGCTAGTGAAACTTCTTAGGATAGCGAGAACAACAGCAGATGAGGTAAAACCACAGACTATTTTAATAAGCAGCTGGAAGTGGGGATTAAGAAGTAGGGAAGGAAACAATGAAACAACTGACACAAATGACAGAAAAGCAAGAGTTCACAGAGGAAGAAAGGGGGAAGTACTAACACAGGTACTAGAGTTGTTATGGATCAAGCATTCAACAGATGTAAGATTAGTGAAGTGAACAGGATTAGTTAAAATACAGCTTAAACCAATACAACAATTGTCATATCAGAGACAATACCTACTGTCAAAAGATGCGGTGACGGAAAAAATAAACAATTGAAAGATTAGTAGAAGCAAGGGTCCTTCTTGGGTTTGGCTGGGTTTGCTCTACCATGGATCTGTGAATTCACCACAAAAACACAGCCTCTTAGAGACATAGTAAAAGCAGCAGATCAAACTAAGTCCAATGCTATGTTTACCTGGACAGAAGACACCAAGGCAGCATTTGAAATCATAAGGGCTGCCTTGTCATCTGCACCGGCATTAGTGTGTCCTGATTATGGAAAACCTTCTATCTGTATGTATCTGAGAGAAAAAGATTGCCTCAGCACTGTTAGCTCAAGAACAAGAAGGCATTGGAAAGAGACTGGAAGTATATTTTAGTACTTCGCTCGATACCATGGAGAAAGACATCCCACCACCGTTTAAGAGAATGATTAGCTGTCTTGCTGAATCTCATTAGTCAATTTTGGCAGGGACTATTGGTATGGTCCTGGTGTGTGGACACAAGAGCCTCCAGACCTGGATCATTTCAAAGATTTGTGCAATTGCCACTATTGTTAGTACATATGCCATACCAATGCCAATTGCAATCATTAAGCTACCTTCATTATATCATATCAGACCCAAAATTAAGAGTCAAGTATATACTTTACCATTTTAGGTACCATTCAGCTTGTGAGTGCAGAAATGGCAAGAATGGTGCCAGGAAGAACAAAAAAAGGAAACACTCCTCAACACACGTTAGACTTGTAAATGACCCTGCAGGTAAGCCGTGTATGTGGAACAAAGGGACAAAATGTTTTTGGATCAGTCACAAATGGTCTGTGAAGCAAAATGGGAGAACTTATTCGGGGACATGCAGGACCATGTGCTTGACAGAAAAACTGGACAATATGGTGACACGGCATGATAAAGCCACTTATGAAGAGGTTGCAGGGTGGGCTCAGGTTAATATAACTGTAGAAAAAAGATAACAAGCTTCCATACCATCCCTTATAATAAGAAAGTAAAAGCAGGCAGCATGGTAGTGCCATACATGGAAGAATATGTGAAAGAAAATGACAGCGGCAGAGCAAAACCTGGAGTATACGGAAGTTGACCAGGAAACTGAGATGTGGAAGAAGGCCCAGTTGAATGAATGATATTAATGGGCGAATTACAAACCAGTGACTGGATATGAGGAGATACGGACTGTCTGTTATGCTTAACAGCTAGAAGTAAATTGGAACGTGTGTCCCTACCCTATAACATCGAAACATGTGCAGACTTGCAGACTGACTTGGCTAACATAAGTGAACCTGAAGTGGTAAAAAATGAAACGTATCAAATAACAACCAATGGCACGAAGATTAATGCTTTGGTTCCAATACGACAATTAAGACAGAAGGACATTTGCCCTTACTGGTGTATTCTATATGCCGGCATAGGGAACCTTACTCAGAATTATGGTCAACGATGTGGTGACACAAGATGGCCTCAAAGCACAAAGCTAAGGGGTGCTGTTCTCATTTTTTTCAGCATAGCATATAGTCTGGAGGAGAAGTCTAGAAGTCAAAAGAAAAGGACTAGTCAGTGAGTGACTATCCCAAGCCAAGGCCAGAGAGCAGATAAACAGGCTAATCTGAGCATCTGCTAACTGCACAGAGTTATTACTCAAGGTCAAATTCAATGCCATATAAACTATTTCTGATTCCCAAACTAAACAAAAGTGATGTAAAAACTAATAGAGAATTTGTTTTAATTATCTTATGAACAGAAATTTAAATCATACTGAATCTACAGCCTGCACATTTGATCTAAAGATAGGGTTCTTAAATGTTAGGTATTTTACATCTAAAGTGCTTATTGTTAATGAAATCATTACTGATCAGTTTAGTGTAATGTGTTTAACAGAAACATGGATTAAAGCCAATAAATATGTAGCTTTAACTAAAGCTCCTCCTCCCGGATACAGTTATATACACTAACTGGCAGAGGAGCATCGTAGTTACGTACTGATAATCTCTGCCTTGTACAAAAATCTAGACATGCATGAATTTAATCCTTTTTGAAATTCTATACACTAACATTACATATGTTCCTGGAAAAAAATATGCAAATGCATCTGATTCATCTAATTATTATTTACAGATCCCAGGGCTGGACAGAATTCCGACGTGAATTTGCTTGAGATGAAGCTTTACTTATTGGTGCAGTTAATATTCATTTGATAACCCAGAGGATCCTTTAAGAACAGTGTTCATATCTATCCGAGATTCAGTCGGGGGTAAATCAAAATATAATAGGATCCACTCATAAAGCTGGCCATACTCTAAATTTAACACTAACTTTTGGATTAAATATTGGAAATATAGTCACAGTTCCACAGTCAGAAACTATTTCAGATCTTATCTCGCTTGCACGCCTCTTAGTACTAATAATAACTCTTTTATTGTCAAAGTACATTACATACATTGAAATTTAACCTGTGCTCTGGGCACCTGTCACCACTGTGCAGCACCAGCTATTGCATTGTTCTATCCTTTGATGCTGAGTGCTAAGCAGAAAGCAACAATTGCCAAATTTTAACATCTTATGGTATGATGCAGCCAGATTTGAACTCCAACCTTCTGGAGGATAAAGCAGACGCTCTATCAACTGAGCTAAATACCCAGGGTATAGATACACCTCACAACATTATCGCATTCAGCAACACTTTTGCATCAACTACTGCAGAGACTTTCATTAATAATCTTCCAGAATTATCAACTATGATTAGTTCACCATCTGACCCCACAGAACTCAATCAAGGCACTGAGTGCTTTGAGTCAAATTTATTCCATATTCAATTCAATTCAATTCTATTCAATTAAATTCTATTCTATTCTATTCTATTCGTTTTTATTTGTATTGCACTTTTTACAATTTACATTGTCACAATGTAGCTTTACACAGTAAAAGTAGGAGTTTACAAAGTATAAAACAATTTAAACATTTCCTATAACCCCTACACATCACTAATGAATGCTGCCCACAGTGACTGTGGCAAGGAAAAACTTTAGTGGATGCAAGGAAAAAACCTTTAATGGAACCAGGTCCAAAAGGGAAACCTATCCTTATTTGGGTGGAACCATAAAGATACAAACCATATATGAGAAATTCTTTACAGTCAAAAATGTAGTCTGGAGGGTTATACAGCTGTAAGTCCTAAATAACTGTGGAGAAGAGAGTTAACATCACTAGCAGTGAAAAGTCATCTTCACAGTCTTCTGTCTTCAGTCATCTTCACAGTGCACATTTGGGTCCATTTGGATTTTCATCAGCAGAAAGGTGGGGCTTCCAAGATGAGAACTCCAGGCAGTATCAGCTCACCAGGATAGATCATAGAACTCAGAAAACAGAAGAATCAGGATCACCAGCATTCCAGAAGAAGAATGTGTACCTCAACAAAAACAGAGAGAGACAGAGAAACAGAGAGGGGTGGGGGGTTTGTTTGGTATACTCATGGTAATGAAATTGAAATAGAACATATTATTATTGCTGATTGCAAGCAGTTACTCTGGCAGGACTCGCTATGGCATCATCACTTAAAGAGAGAAAACCAGAAGGAAGACATGAGAGCACCCCATGACATTGGGCAATCAGCCAACAAACTATCAACGGACCTGGGTCAGCACATAGAGTAAGGCAGCAAAAGCATCCCAAAATCACAGTTTACCAGAGCTCTCTATGTCTGAGTGTGTGTTCTGATATCTGTGTGGCCCACCACACATTCTGGCTTCGCCAGGCAATATACCTTGCACAGCTTTTTGGTACACCAAAGGTGCATGGATATCTTGTCACATGAAACATCATACAGACAACGGTTCAAGTGGTGAAGTTTTTTTTTTGGATACACCTTGTGGACCTCACACTCTAAGGGCCAGTGGACATGGTTAACTGGCCTGTGGCCATCTTTTGGGGTGATTAAGCTTAAAAACTCAGATTCCACCGTGACACCAGGTCACAACACATGAGAATGGGAGAATGTGTGTAAGGCATTTTGACAGCAGTGGCGGATTCCTCTGCACTTATCATATTGGATACATGAGTTTCACATGACCCACCATTGCTGGTGGTCTTAACTTTTGGGGGTTGTATCTTTAATACTTTACTGCTTATTGTCTAATATTGAATTCAATGCATTCATTCCATGAGGCGGGGGGAGGGGGGGCACTAACCAGTGTCTCTCCCCCTTATGCCGGTCCCAAGCCCGGATAAATGCATAGAGTTGCAACAGGGCATCCGGCGTAAAACTTCTGCTACTTTAAAAATGCAAATGGTCAAAACAAAATTCATACCGGATCGGTCGAGGCCCGGGTTAACAACGACCGCCATCAGTGCTGTCAACCAACAGGGTGCTGATGGAAATTGGACTACTGTTGGTCGAAGACGTCGAAGAAGGAGAGGCGGGAGGCGTGTCCGTAGGCAGAGAGAGAAGAGGAAATGCGTGAGCCTAAGACTGAGAGTAGGGACTTTGAATGTTGGAACTATGCAAGGAAAAGATAGGGAGCTGGCTGACATGATGCAGAGGAGGAAGGTGGACATACTGTGTGTTCAGGAGACCAGGTGGAAAGGTAGCAAGGCTAGAAGCTTAGGAGCAGGGTTTAAGATGTTTTATAATGGTGTGGATGGGAAGAGAAATGGAGTAGGAGTCATCTTGAAGGAGGGGTTTGTCAGGAATGTTCTAGAAGTGAAAAGAGTGTCAGACAGAGTGATGAGTCTCAAGTTAGAAATTGAAGGCGTGATGGTCAATGTTGTTAGTGCTTATGCCCCACAGGCAGGATGTAAGCTAGAAGAGAAGGAGAGATTCTGGAGTGAGTTAGATGAAGTGATGCAGAGTACCCCCAGAGGTGAAAGAGTGGTCATTGGAGCAGACTTCAATGGACATGTTGGTGCAGGCAACAGAGGGGACGAGGAAGTGATGGGCAGGTTTGGTATCCAGGACAGGAACACAGAAGGACAGATGTTGATCGATTTTGCAAAAAGAATGGAAATGGCTGTGGTGAATACTTTCTTCAAGAAGAAACAGGAGCATAGGGTGACTTATGAAAGTGGAGGTAAGAGCACACAGGTAGACTACATCTTGTGTAGGCGATGTAATTTGAAGGAAGTCAGTGACTGCAAAGTAGTAGTGGGTGAGAGTGTTGCCAAACAGCATAGGATGGTGGTGTGCAGGATGACACTGATGGTGAGAAAGGTGAAAAAGGCAAAGGCAGAGCAGAAGACAAAGTGGTGGAAGCTGAAAAAGGAGGAGTGTTGTGTTTTCTTCAAGGAGGAGTTGAAACAGGCTTTGGGTAGTCAGGAAGTGCTTCCAGATGACTGGACAACCACAGCCAATGTGATCAGGGAGACCGGTAGGAGAGTACTTGGTGTGTCCTCTGGAAGGAAAGTAGATAAGGAAACTTGGTGGTGGAATGAGGAAGTGCAGGAGTGTGTACAAAAGAAGAGGTTAGCCAAGAAGAAGTGGGACATTGAGAGGACCGAAGAGAGTAAACAGGAGTACAAGGAGACACAGCGTAAGGCGAAGGTAGCGGTGTCAAAGGTCAAACAGAGGGCGTATGATGACTTGTATGATAGGCTGAACAGTAAGGAGGGAGAAAATGATTTATACAGGTTAGCACAGCAGAGAAATAGAGATGGGAAAGACGTGCAGCAAGTTAGAGTGATAAAGGACAGAGAGGGAAATGTATTGACTGATGACAGAAGTGTGCTTGGAAGATGGAAAGAGTACTTTGAAGAGCTGATGAATCAGGAAAATGAGAGAGAAAAAAGAGTAGAAGGGGTGACCGTTGAGGAACAGGAAGTAGCAAAGATTAGTAAGGGAGAAGCGAGGAGGGCATTGAAGAGGATGAAGAGCGGAAAGGCAGTTGGCCCTGATGACATACCAGTTGAGGTATGGAAGTGTCTAGGGGAGGTAGCAGTAGATTTTCTGACAAGAATATTCAACAAGGTCTTAGAAAGTGAGCAGATGCCGGAGGAATGGAGAAGTGTGCTTGTGCCCATTTTTAAGAACAAGGGAGATGTACAGAGTTGTGGCAACTACAGAGGGATAAAGTTGATGAGCCATACAATGAAGCTATGGGAAAGAATAGTGGAAGCAAGACTAAGGGCAGAGGTCAGCATTTGTGAACAACAGTTTGGTTTCATGCCAAGAAAAAGCACCACAGATGCAGTGTTTGCTTTGAGGATGTTAATAGAGAAGTACAGAGAAGGTCAGAAGGAGCTGCATTGTACCTTTGTGGATCTGGAGAAAGCATATGCCAGGGTGCTGAGAGAAGAACTGTGGTATTGTATGAGGAAGTCTGGAGTGACAGAGAAGTATGTTAGAGTGGTGCAGGACATGTATGAGAGATGTAAGACAGTGGTGAGGTGTGCTGTCGGTGTGACAGAAAAGTTCAAGGTGGAGGTGGGACTGCATCAAGGGTCAGCTCTCAGCCCCTTCTTGTTTGCTATGGTGATGGACAGGCTGAAAGACGAGGTTAGACAAGAATCTCCATGGACTATGATGTTTGCAGATGACATCGTGATCTGTAGTGAGAGCAGAGAACAAGTGGAGGAAAATCTAGAGAGGTGGAGGTATGCCCTGGAAAGGAGGGGATTGAAGGTTAGTCTCAGTAAGACAGAATACATGTGTGTGAACGACAAGGACCCAAGAGGAACTTTGAGGTTACAGGGGGCAGAGATAAAGAAGGTGGAGGATTTTAAGTACTTAGGCTCAACAATCCAGAGCAATGGAGAGTGTGGAAAAGAGGTGAAGAAGCGCGTGCAGGCAGGTTGGAATGGATGGAGAAAAGTGTCCGGTGTGATGTGTGATAGGAGAGTATCGGCAAGAATGAAGGTAAAAGTGTACAAGACGGTGATGAGGCCAGCAATGTTGTATGGTTTAGAGACAGTGGCCCTGGGGAAAAGACAGGAGTCAGAGTTGGAGGTAGCAGAGATGAAAATGTTGAGGTTCTCTTTGGGAGTAACGAGGATGGATAGGATCAGAAATGAGTACATCAGAGGGACAGCACATGTTAGATGTTTTGGAGACAAAGTCAGAGAGGCTAGATTGAGATGGTGTGGACATGTACAGAGGAGGGATACTGAGTATATTGGTAGTAGGATGCTGAGGTTGGAACTACCAGGCAAAAGGCTCGGAGGAAGACCAAGGAGAAGATTTATGGATGTGGTGAAGGCGGACATGAAGGTCGTTGGAGTAAGAGTAGAAGATGCAGAGGATAGGGAGAGATGGAGGCAGATCATTTGCTGTGGCGACCCCTGAAGGGAACAGCCGAAAGGAAAAGAAGAAGTCTAATATTGAATTTATGCCGTGATTATAGATATATCACCTTCATCCTCATAATCATCTACTTAATGCAGGGTCAAGTCGAAAGGGCAGAAACCTAAGCAATGAGTTCCAGACATCCCTCTCCACAGTCATTATCTTCAGCTCTTCCAGGAAACACCGAAGTATTCCCAGACCAGTTGAAAGACATAACCTGTCCAACATGTTCTAGGTTGACCCCGAGGTCTCTAGCCAGTTGGACATGCTCGAAACACCCACCAGGGAGCCGTTTGGGAGGCATTCTAACCAGATGCTCGAGCCACGTCAACTGGCTCCTCTCACTGTGGAGGAGCAGCAGTTCTACTCTGAGCTTCCTCTAGATGGCTGAGCTTGTCACCCTATCTCTAAGGGAGAGCCCCGCTGCCCAGAAAAGGCAGCTCATTTAAGCCACTTGTGTCCATTATCTTGTTCTTTTGGTCACTACCCAAAGCTCGTGACCATTGGTAAGGGTTGGAATGTAGATCGACTTGGAAGTTGAGAGCTTTGCCTTGTGGCTTAGCTCCTTCCTCACCACGACAGACCAGTACAGGCTTCACTTTACAGCAGAGGCTGCAACAATCCACCTGTTGATCTCCTGCTCCATCCTTCCCTCACTCATAAACAAGATCTCGAGACTTGGGGCAGGACCTCATTCGAGAACCGGAGAGTGCATTCCATTCTTTGCCATCTGAGAACCATGGCCTCAGACTTGGAGGTGCTGATACTCATCCCGGCCGCTTTGCACTTGACTATGAATCAGTCCAATTACAGCTGGAGGTCCTGGATTGATGAAGACAAAAGGACAATGTCATCTGAAAAAGCAGAGATCCTCAAAGTATTCCTTTCACCTCCCAACAGCATCCCCAGTTGAGGTGAGTAGCTCCCGACTTACATTGTGAACAGTATTTGTGGAGAACTGCTTCCCCCTGCTGAGGCATTGGATGTACCTTTTTGAGGCCAACCAATAATTGCTTTCTAGGCCCTCACCAAACTCCTCCCATGCCTGAGATTTTGCATTGGTGACAGCTTGGACTGTAGCACGTTTGTGCTACCTCAGGAGTTCCACAGGCCAGAAAGACCCAATTGGCCCCCTTTTTCAGCTGGATGGCCTCCTTCACCACACATGTCCACCTCTGGATTCAGGAGTTACCGCCATGACAGTCACTGATGATCTTCTTGTCACAGCTATGGGCTGCTGTTTCAGCAATGGAGGCAAACATGGCCCATTCAGAATCTATGTCACCTGTCTTCTTTGGAGGGGGGGGGGGGTTGTAGCTCTGCCTGAAGTATGAGTTAAAGGCCCCTCTGACAGGAGACTCTGCCTAATGTTCCCAGGAGAGCCTAGTTACATGACTGGATACACACTGTTGGTGCCCAAATGGGTGTTGAAGTCTCTCAGGAGAATGAGTCCTTTGGAGGAGTGTTCTCCTGTACCAAAAGGGTGGGTACTCTGAGCTGTCATTTGGTGCATAAGAACAAACAACAGTCAGGACCTGTCCCCCCACCCAAAGGTGGAGGGAAGTTACCCTTTCGTCAGCTGGGGAACCCCCTCATGTGGGCACCAAGATGGATAGCAACAAGAATGCCCACACTGGCTAACTACCTCTCCCATGGGCAACTCCAGAATGGAATCAGGTCCAGCCCCTCTCAAGATGGGTGGTTCCAGAGCCCAAGCTATGCATAAAGATGAGTCCAACTATATCTAGTCGGTATCTCTCCACCTCATGCATCAGCTCAGGCTCCTTCCCCACCACAGAAATGACATTCCATGTCACAAGAGTCAGTGTTAGATCGTTCTGAAAGAACCCATGCCACGCAATTCACACTGCACCCGACCACTATAGCCCCTGCCACAGGTGGCGGGTCCGTAGGAGGGCTGACCCATATCTCTTGTTTTCTGACTGGGCCCGGCCAGGCTCCATGGGCAGATGTCCGACCACCAGGCACTCACCTTCAAGCCCCTCTTCCAGGCCTGGCTCCAAGAGGGATCCCAGTGGCCCGCGTCTGGGCAAGGGAAAATGTCTCCTTGTGTTTTTCCTCATAGAAATCTTTTGAACTGTGCTTTGTCTGGACCATTACCTAGGACCTGTTTGCCTTTGGTGACCCTACGAGGGGCATAATGCCTCAAACAACATAGCTCCTAAGATCATTAGGACTTGGAAACCCCTCCACCATGATCAGGTGATGATTCAAGGAGAAGATTACAGATATATATATATATATATATATATATATATATATATATATATATATATATATATATATATATTTATTTATTTTACTGGTAACCCTGGCATGGCAGGCTGTCATGCCACTTGCGAGCAGAGTGGCAATTTTCCCTCAGACATTGTCAAACTGAAGGTTTTTTGCCCACTCCTGGTTCACTTTGAGAGGAAACTTATGTGGGAGAGTGATGTGTATGTTTATTGTATGTAGGGTATGTATATTATATGTTGGATTTAATGGGGAAAAGATTACAAGTACAATGTTTTGCTAGAAGTAGGCTTTAAGAACATGACAATGGACTATAAGACAAATTAGTGACAAAGGGACTATAGGATGTAATGCAATAATATAGCAGTGTGACTAGTATAGGACCTTGTAGAAAACAGTAGATATAAGAAACTTAATTATGTAGAACTTAGAATTCTCAGGGTCAAAACTAACACTAACCATTTTTATGGTGGTGGAGATTATACGAAACTAAGGGTAACTTCGGGACATATAGAACATGGAAATAGAAAGTATATGCTCTCAGCCCCTGTAAGTGAGGTCTCTGGTGAAGTGATACCATACCAAAGAAAGATTATCAGAATGTTTGTAACAAGTATCGTCATCCAGACACTATTCATAGGACTATGATGCCCCCTAATTGCATTTATTGTTAGAAATGGCATGGAATGACTTCGTCAATTCTTTCTTAAAAGCCCAGCAGGTGTTGGAATAGGATAACTGGGATTCATGTATTTACAGTACGACACCTGTATCCAAGGCATAGAGAGACTTGAAGCATACAACAGGGTAATACATATCCAATTCTAATTAGTGGTGACAATTCTCTGCATTCTTAATAGGAAGAGTAAACAAGCAAATTCATGAAACACCCTTGAAATTGGACATGAGCAATGCCGATAGACTGTTGAATGTGGAAACGTGAGAGAGTGAGCTAATAATGCACTCCATCTAGAACACCTCTCCCAATAAAGATAACAGTGTTAAAGAATACTAGTGACCTCTGGTAAAACATTATGTGTCTCATCCAAAAGGGATTAAATAGGTTGCAAATTGCATGGAGTATGAAGAATACTGGTAGGGTAATGAAAGTTATGATTAAAGCAAGGAAATTATGACATATACTTGTTGAACGTGAGACTCAAGAGTCTCAAAGGGGCAGTGATGTGGGAAAATTATGTCTTGTGGGTCAAATGGGTGTTGTGATGCGCAAAGTGTGGTAGTTGTGGTCGTAGTAGTAGTGCTTGTCACCTCTCGCTTTCAACGAACACTGCTGGCTAGCAGCTTGCCTGTGAAAATGGGAGCCGTGTGAGTAAGTCTCTCCCTGCCAGTACATAGCCTCTCCACCATCAAGCCCCATGTAGTGCCTCCTTGCGGCGACACATGGTAACTGAGTACCTTGCGGACTCAGGCTGAACTACAGGGGACTCGGAGGAGGTTTGGCCCCAGACATGTGGCATGCAGGCCCACTGGCGTGTGGACATGCCCTGATGCCCATGACCCAAACCCCCAACTATGGGTTAAATAGTCCCACTGCCTTGTGGATTCCCTTGGTTGGGAGGTTAAGGAGTAAACCCTACAGAAATCCGGAGTGGAGCCCCTAAGGCAGTTGGTCTGAGAATTTCCCTACCTTCTGGCAACTCCTGCAGCTGCGCTGGTACCAAATTGTACTGGATCTTCCTTTCCTTTGGATGCTATCAGCAAAGGCCGAGAGGGGGGACTTGACGTCTGGGCAGCCCAAGTTCTCCATAGTTACCGCCCAGGCTCGTAGCGCACTGGAGAGGACACTGGAGAGGACACTCCAGCGTTGATGCAAGACTTCGACTCAACACGGGAAGTAGCAGTTACCGGTTAAAAGCTCATTCCGATTGGCGTAGGATACGGGCGCCTGGGGCTACTTCTGACAGTGGGAGAGACCATCGTGTCTCACTGGACAGCTACTGCCCACTCCAAGCTGGGCAGCCCCCACCCAGTAAGAAGATTGGATGTCCTCAAAGGTTACTTCAAATCGTGACCTCCTTTCACGAGGACATGCACAGCACAGTCTGCTTCAATGGTGGGACTTCTGCAGCTTTCCCAGTGAGCAGTGGTGTGAAGCAAGGCTGCGTCCTAGCTCCGACACTCTTTGGGATATTCTTCTAGATGCTTCTTCAGTATGCCTTCTCTGACAGTGAGGAAGGGATCTATATCCACACCAGATCAGATGGAAAATTGTTTAACATAGCTCGACTGCACGCTAAGACGAAGGTGAGGCAGGTCCTCATCCGCGTGATGCTGTTCGCGGATGACGCTGCACTGACATCCCACACTGAGGCCTGTGTACTCAGCACACTCCTTTATGGCAGTGAGGCCTGGTCCACGTACACTGGTCAGGAAAAGCGGCTCAACAGCTTCTACCTCCGCTGTCTCAGGCGTCTGCTCCATATAAAATGGCAAGACAAAGTAACCAACACCGAGGTACTACAGCATGCTGGCATGCCAAGTCTGCTCGCACTGCTGAGCCAGAGACGACTTAGGTGGTTGGGTCATGTACGGCGAATGGACGAGGGGCGCATCCCTAAAGACATGTTGTATGGAGAGCTGAGTGAGGGTTCCCGCCACACAGGAAGACCACAGCTTCGGTACAAGGACGTGTGCAAGCGGGACATGAAATTATCTGGCATCGACATCAACACATGGGAACGCACTGCTGAAACACGCCAGCTCTAGAAGACCACTGTCAACGAGGGGGTCAACAAAGCTGAAACTAACAAAATAAACAAGCTAGCTGAGAAAAGAGCAAAGAGGAAAGAAGGGGCAGCCCCCATGGAACCTCAAAGCCCTTTTGTATGCAGTAATTGTTTAAGAAACTGTCACTCTAGGGTGGGCCTTTACAGTCACTCCCACAAATGCCTACCATAGCGCTACACCATCGTCTCTCGAGACGTACGGCTGCCGCCGCCGACCTTTCTACTTTGCATTGAAGTTTTAGCAATAGTACGTTGACCATAGCAATAAAGTAAAAGAAAATATTTAGTTATTGGAAACAAGAATCATGATTATATGTAATCTTAGTACAACTAAATATGTCTAAAGGGTGGTTAGTGTTCTAATGTGAAATAACCACACCAAAACTCAAAGTCAGCCTGATCCAGAGGAATAACGGGAACTAGAACTACATCGGAAGAGTGGGACTTGGACTCCTCAGGGGAAGTGTGGAGCCAGTGGTGTAGTGGTTAGGGTGTTGCGTTCATGATTGGGCAGTCATGAGTTCAAATCCCATTGAGACCCTCACTGTACTAAGACCCCTGGGCAAGGTCTTAACCACAAGTGTGCCTCTGTTCACCCAGCAGTATAAATGGGTACCAGTAAAAATATACTGGGAAGGTAACCTGCGATGGACTAGCGTCCCATCCAGGAGGTGTTGAACTCCTAGTTGCTTCATGCTACAGAAACCGGGGATAAGCACCAGTCTGATGAGCCACTACGACTTGGGTGTAAAAAAGCCCACGGACTTTACCTTTTACATCAGAAGAGTGGGACTCGGACTCCTCAGGGAAAGTGGGTGAATAATCGTTTGATGAATCAGTCCAATTAATGTGGTCACAAGTATTGGATGGCAAAGGAGAAGGTGTGTGTGTGTGTGTGGGGGGGGGGGGTGTAATCAATTGAGGAAAAAGGAATGAAGGGGAATCAGGAGAAGACGAAACAGTGGAGTGTCCATCAGAAGTAAGATCAACAGTCTGGGTGGACTGGTCACACATCTCTGGTTGAGACTGAATGGCCTGTTCATGAGTAGCAGGAGGTGCAGGCTGGAATTGGGTAGCTGCTCAAAATCTCAGAAAATCCAGGAGATCAGCAGAGTATAGATGGGTGAGGTTGATAGTGACGTTCATGGCACTTGTACTCCTAAAAATGGCACAACAGGGTGACTGAGCTAAAAGAGAGAAAATGTGAAAATGAGAATAGCGCATGTCCTGTGACCATATAATCTACTCTAATCTTATGCACAGACAAACAAAACATACAAGGATCCCTCGCTATTTCATGCTTCAATTCATGCGGCTTTAGTGTATCGCGTTTTTTTTTTTTAATATTCATCGAATTAAAAAATAAGGAAATTAAGGAAAGATAGGGGAATAGGTTAGGGAAAATGCCACAAAACAAGGCCAGTTATGCACACAAAAAAAAACAAAAAACAACTTAAAACCCCACATCAAAACTACTTCCAATTATTTTGTGACGTGCGCATCTGAATGTGCATGTGCGTGTCTGTCTGTGTGTGTATTTATATTTTATTTACATCTTATGCATTATTTTGGAATGTTTAATTGTTATTATAAGCAATGCATAGCATTGAATATGTATTTATTGATATTATATACAAATACTGTATACATGTACATATACGTCAGTAAGAGGGGGTTGATCCTACTTTGCGGAATTCGGTGGTCACTGGGGGATCTTGGTCACAATTAACCGTGGAAAGTGAGGGATCCCTGTAATGCAATGCTTAAAAGGTTTGCAGCCCAGGCCATGCACGAAACTAGCAAGAAAGGTCACCATGACATGAGCAGAAAGCAGCAAATAATACACAGCTGTGGATTATCAGAATACTGTGACCAAGCCTGTGCCAATCAGTATTAGTGGCATGTGAATTAAATGCAAAAAGCACATAGCAGTATAGCCATAGAAAGGCTTACTTATGAAGAAGGACTAATAGAACAAAACAAGTCCTAAAATAGAGAAGGTAGTTAGATACTTACACATAGTTGCAAATTGCAATAAGCGGTAAGCAAGGTTAAGATGACTAGTAAGAAGTTCGCAGAGCCAAAAGAACAAGCTATGTACAAACCAGAAGCTGCAGTCAAATAATGTTAATTTTATTTAACCTCCCAAATTAGACCAAAAATTTAACTGAAAAAAGTATGAAGGGAAAAGGCACCACCAGGGGCAAATGACATCAAATTCGAGGCAGTACTAGGGGCACCCATGAACATAGCAGGAAATTGAAAAATATGTAAGCTGAGGTAGGACTAAGATAGCGAAAACTGCAAACTATAAAGGGAAATCAATCTGAAATAAGGAAGCTGACTCAGCACAATTAAGGGAATCAGTACAGTGGATTTCTGGGGAGATTTTCAGACTGTGGGATACTTGACTGACTGCTGTTAGCAGACTTCCTTTTCTGGCATACCTGATCGGTGGTGTGAAAGAAAATAACAGATATCTGCCTCTTCTCATCTGGTTGTATTAAGTGTCTTTATTTCTATTAAAAGTTTAAAGTATTATTAGAGCTAATTCAACAAGAACAGAGGACTTCTAGAAGATTGGGATCTTGCTTTCCACTGGCATATGTTCAACTTTGGCAGGGGGGCCTATGTTTTTCAGACAATGGAGGGGATCAAATGTTCTCCATAACAACTTTCCACTGGTGTTCCCCAGGGCTCAGTTCTAGGTACACTTCTGTTGTCTCTTTATAGTAGGTCCCTTGGTGATGTCATGTCGTCACATGGGTTCTTGTACCACTGCTATGCAGATGACACACAACTTTTCCTCCCGCAGACACTGATGTTTCTGCCCGGATCTCTGCATGTCTGACAAGTATCTCCTCGTGGATGGCATCTCACGTGCTGAAGCTTAATCCCAGCAAGACTAAATTGCTGTTCATCCCAGTTAACCCATCCCCACAACAACATCTTGCCATGTCCTTGGACAATTCTGTGATCTCTCCTTCAGACTTTGTGCGAAGCCTTGGAGTAACCGTGGACAATGCCTGTCCTTATATCATATCACTAATCTTTCTCAATCATGTTGATTTCTTCTCTTTAACATCTGAAGTATTCACCCATTTCTTTCCACTTAGGACCCTCAGATACTTGTTCAATCTCTTGTCATTGCAAGAATATATTACTGCAACTCACCCCTGGCAGGTCGACTTTTAAGTGCTCTGCAACTGATCCAGAATGCAGCTGCATGACTTGTTTTCAACCTTCCCAAATTTTTCCACACTACACCACTACTAAGATATCACCACTGGCATCCTGTTGCAGCTAGCATTAGATTTAAAACACTAATTCTTGACTACAAAGCCAAAAATGGACCTGCATCTTCCAAACTCAAAGCATTTATCACACCCCGCACTGAACCGCATTCTCTCAGATCATCCCACACTGCTAAACTGGTCCTTCCATCTACCAAGGGACAAGGGAAAAATGCATCAAAACTCTTCTCTGTTCTGGCGCCAAGGTGATGGAATGAACTTCCTCTGGATGTCTGGACTGTCAATGGGTGTCTTCAAATGACAGCTGAAAACACCGTTTTCAGCAGTGCATGTATTAGCACTATGCTTCACACACACACACACACACACACACACACACAACATGTACTGACTGAGATTGACTGACAATATACTTTGTGTTCTAGCAAACCAGTCTAAGAATGTATTCACTGATAGTGACTTTAAAGCTCGTCGTCTGTAAGTCGCTCTGGATAAAGGGTCTGCTAAATGCTCTAAATGTAAATGAAAATTAAAAGGCCAGAGGTTCGAGCTGCCCTGCTGGGCCCTTACGCTAGGTCCTTAATCCATTCTGTTCTGGGGGGTGGGCAGATCATAGCTGATCCTACTCTCTGACTCCAGTTTTTTAACAAGCTTGGATAGACCAAGAAACATTTGTATGTGGAAAATAAATGTTTCTTCTTTTTCATCACTGTCTTCATTTCCTTTTTTCTTCTTCCACCAAAAGTAAAAATGTGTGCACAGTAAAAAAACACAACCAGAGATTAAGATATTTTTTCGAAAAAAGAAAAATTCAGATAGTGATGAATTTTTCAATATAGTGTATATATATTTTCTGGTGATACATTATATGAACAGGGAGTATGGCTCTCTGCAGACTACTCAGGCTGTAATTCATTAACACTCTACTGCTACAAATAACAGCTTTATAGCCGTCTACCTCTCCCCCCACACACTTTTGTCTGGAAGTAGTTCATCAACCAGCCTGTTTGTTGGGATTTTGTTTTCTCATCCCATTTTGGTTTTAGTGTTCAATTCATCAGTTCATTTTCTGTAACTGCTTATTCCTAATTAGGATCACAGGGAGGCTGGCGCCCATCCCAGTCGATTACGGGCAAGGGCAGAGTACACCCTGGACAGCTTGCCAGGCCATCGCAGAGAGGAAACACGACGGCTTACTCTTCTCGAAAGTCAGCAATCGTTCTTTTACATTCCTCACACCATAGACAGTGAGAAACATGACTGACCTTTGATAACCCAGTTAGCTGCACTGGGGGGACAGTGACAGCCTTGTGGAGAGTGGGACTCGAACCCCCAACCTTTGGATCAGCGATCCAGCACCCTATACCACTGGACCACCACTGCCCTGGTTTTAGTGTGTTGTGATGAATCAACAAGGTGAGTATGTAGCTTGTAGATTGGTTTTCTTGCTATAATATCAAAAGGAAACCCCACTGCATAAGTTTCTCCTGCCAGTGCATACTGTCTCCAAGAGCAAGCTTCATGTAGTACCTTTACACTGTATGATGCCATATGAAGCTGGTTCCTCCGAGAGGAGTGGATTTGTAAAGCGATATGGCTACTCTCACTAGGGCGACAAGGAAAAGACGAAGAGGCAAGATCCCATCAACTTCATGTGTGAGGTTTTGATTATTTAAATCATCCATTTATTCATTCATTGCATAGGGCAGTGGTGGCTTAGTGGTTAATGCGATGCATAACTAATCCAAAGGTCAGTGGTTCATTTCCCACTGCCACCACCGTTGGGCCTTTGAGCAGGGCCTAACCATCAATTGCTCAAGTTGTATAAAAATGATAACTGTAAGTCACTCTGGATAAGAGCATCTGCCAAATGCTGTAAATGTAAATGTATGAACCTGTTAATCCAATTAGGGTTGTCGGGAGCCTGGAGCCTATCTCAGCCAACTCTGGGTGAAGGCAGATGGCCGAACACACTACCACTCACACCTGGCTCAAAATGGAGCAGTCATGCATGTCTTTAGACTTGTGGGAGAAAACTGGAGTCCCTGCAGAAAACCCAGCCAGACACATGCAAATGCCACAGAGAAAGACCCTTCCCAATCGTGTCAGGCAGACACTCTGTACTGCCAGTATTTTATACACATGTATGCATCATGTTTCACACATTTTTATGTTGTATTCTTTTTTCTGACATGCAGTGTATTTTAAAGCTCATTTTAGATTATTCGTGTCCACATGTTTTCAGATGATTAATTTATTCATGTTTCATAAATAGAAACAAAAATCACATGAAAATATAAATGAGATTTGATTCATTTATCCACCTACTTGATTCTGTTATTTCCATATGTGACTCCTGAATGATTCCTGTTGTTTTCCCCCACATGATTCATTTGTCAATATTAAATTTCCAAGTGATTCATTTTTCAATTTGATTCATCCACCTCCAGACAGGATTCAAGATTCAGGATTCAGGATTTTTAATAGACTTTTGTGTTTTTTTTTACACACATAGGAATTCTTGTTCAAGGAATCAAGTTACAAACAGAAAAGAAGGCTCAAATCAACAACACAAACGGCTATAAAATAAACACATAAAAATTCTATATTTAAAAGGACCTTACACAGACCCAGAAGACAATACAATAATAACAACAAAAGTAATAAAAATAAAATAATAATAATAATAATAATAAAATAAATCAATAGATAACCACAATAAATGAAATCGCACTAAATTATATTATATATTAAATTTATATATTTATATTGTACTATGCACATAGTTTTGTTGGAAAAAATGAACAGTTCTCTGGGTAAACAAAATGGCCGTAACTTCAAAGTTATATGTTCTCCATTCTCAGAGCAAGGTTTGGAGATAATCTACAGTCAATACACCAGATTTATTTAACGAGAATCTGACGTTCTTCCACCGCGGTTCTTGTTGCTATCCACTGCGTTCCGGTCCTCTCTGAAGCCCATGTAGCCGGCTGGTGTAGTCCCCTCGTCGGGTGTACTCTCCTCGAGCCATGTTTCACAGAAACAGCATGGAGCAGTCCTGTAGATCCCTCTGCGCTGCAATCCAAGCATAAAACTCGTCCATCTTGTTTCACAGAGACTGAACATTTTCAAGCAGTATGACCAGGCGTGCTAACCTTCCACTGCGAGCATGATTCATTCATTTCTACATGCGATTCTCTTTTTACAACTAAATTCATTTTCATGTGTTTTTTCCATGTTCTCACAGCACAAAATTTCATTTATTATGAGATTTCCTGAAATAAGCATGTTTTTTTCAGTTATTCCTACATTTTTCATGGAGTCATTCATACATGAAGTTGCACAGTATAGTAATTCATCGTTCACCGTTCATGGCCCCGCATACTCGCAGATTTTGCTCTCAAAGGCTTTTTTCAATGTTTTTAAATTAGCACAGTGCGTCTCAATTTTTTTCTGTGATGCCCCCTCTCGGAAACAACAACAAAAAAAATTCACACCCCCAGCGCCCCACGTGCAACTATAAACAGTATTATTTGTCTATAAAATTGTTATGAATACACCTCTGCATAACATTGTATGTTTATTAACATTAAAAATTTACAAGAGCATTAAATAATAATAATAAAAAAAAACACTTAACTCTAGTACAGTATGGCAAACAAGCATGTTCCCCAGGGTCATACGCGCTCCCCCTGGCAGCATATTGCACCCCACTATTTGAGAAGCACTGAATTAGCGGCAGCCCCGACAAATTATACATATGCATCATCACGACATTACTGGCACATGATTCAAATTTAGCCAATGGCTGACAGCTTTTGTTTCTCCATCCTGCTGATTGGTTGCAGATGATGTGTACACCTTTTTTTATCCTCCTTCACGAGAATGTTTTCAACATGATTGCTTGAATTGTGAACTCACATTTTTTTAGTGTTTTAATTATTGTTTAAGCGCTATGTTGTCACTCAAATGCCCCGTATTTTCTCTGTAAGGCGTTGGATCGCTGATCCAAAGGTTGGGGGTTCGAGTCCCACTCCCCATAAGGTTTTTACCCCCCCCAACACACCCCTTTCCCAGTGCAGCTAACTGGCCGGCCATGTCTCTCACTGTCTATGGTGTGAAACATGTAAAAGAACCATTGCTGACTTTCGACAAGAGTAGGCTGCAAAGCCGTTGGCGTGTCTCCACCCTGCAATGGCCTGGCGAGCTGTCCAGGGTGTACTCTGCCCTCGCCTGGAGTTGGCTGGGATGGGCGCCAGCCTCCCTGCGACCCTAATTAGGATTAAGCGGTTACAGAAAATGAACTGAACTATTACTGTATTAATGAGTAAGACTGTCTATATAGAATGTGTTTAACAAGTATATTTTAGTGCATGTAATATCATACACAGGTTTTTAAAACCGCATCAATAATTCGCGGATTTCCGAGATCCCTGAGTGGAAGAGGGACATAACCCTCGCAAATAACGGGCACTGGCTTTCTGTATATTTACATACAGTTTCAGGGGATATCTCAGTGAAATACTTTAATATTGATCACGTCCTGCCATCTGTACTTTGGAATGGTTCTCTAATAAAAGAAATAAGAAACAGTTCAGGACTGTCACTTTGGGAAATCAGATAAATATCACACCCTCACTGTTCGCAGCAGTAATCCCATGAGGCACTGTGTCTCATTTTTAATTAAGTTATAAAGGGGAAGGTGAATGAATTGTGCTCCCCTCCATCACACTGTCAGCTACTGCTGGGTGAAGAGTAAAGGAGGACTGGCGCACACACACACACACACACACACACACACACACACACACACACACACACACACACACACACACACACACATACACACACACACAGCAAACCATCACGTGCCTCTACTTTGGTACTTAAAAAAGTCCCCATGTCACTTTGGTTAAAAGTTAATAATTAGTCTTAAATAGTGTAAGACAATCACAGATTTATTTATACGTACTCACAGAATCTTTCATAGAAGGTGCGCCACATGAACATTCATTTTTTATTTATTAAGCCAAACCACTTTATTCCTATTACGGTCATGGAATTCAATTCACACCCACACCTTGGGGCAATTTGGAAGAACCAATTAGCCTAATTAATGTGCATGCCTTTGGACTGTGGGAGGAAAGCAGAGCACCTGGAGACATCCAGGCAAGCACGTATAAAATATGCAAAAGCTGCACAAAAACCCCAAGCTGAGCCAGGGACGAGAAGCCAGGACCTTCATGTTTTGAGCAGATGAACAAAAGATTGTCAGTGTACCGCCCCTCTCCACATCAACGTATTACAGACACTCCCCGACTTACCTTCATTCGTTTTACGTTTTTTTCGATTTTTATGTTGTTTTTTTTCCAAAAAAAAAAAAAATTGTCAAATGTTGAGTTGAGTGTGCTTTCTGTAGTACAAGACGTACCTACATAGTACGCTGACGTAATGATGCAATGACCTAATGAGGCTGCGTCCATTGTTTACAAACAACAGACTGAACGTGCCCCTCCTTCTTCCCAGTTCAGGGGATGTTACCCTTGTGTTAAGACGTCGTCTCTGTGATCTTTGTGTTTACAGTGTTTTGCGGACTTTTGTAACCCTAAGCAAATATGGTTGGTGAGAAGTGTACGCCTACTAGTATGGGTGCAAGTTTTCTAGCATACGCCGGAATTTCTGGTTTTTCCAAGACTGAATTAACCATCTGCTCGGATCAGCACAATCTACCATGCATACTCAGTTAACCCCTTACCCGGCAGAGACGAGTATACTCTCAATCACCCAAATTGTATTTTCCAGTCATTGACGAGTTAACTCGCCAAAACTTACGCTTTCAAAACCAGAGGGAAGTGGCTTTACTCGTCATTTCTATTGATGCCTGAGGATGTTATCGTACACTACTCATCATCATACGCCTCAAAAAAATGAACTATGGCATCTCAAGGCAACGTTAGACAAGAGGTAAGCGGCGAAACGTTTTCGACTCAGTAACCCGCAAAGAGTCAAAGGGGGAGTGTCGCGCTCTTTAGAATTGGTACTCTCGGCCTCGTATTTTACGATTTCCTTGAAATTTCTCGGCATCCCTTATCCCAATGGATAACAGTGATGACAACAGCGATACTGAAGCTTCTCTTAGAGGCTTGGATACGTCTGACGAGAGTGCCAGCTCATCAGAAAATGAATATTCAAGCGAAAGTGAAGATGATGAACTGATTGACGCAAAAAAGATGTGTTGTATGCAGTCAGAAACGTGACCATAGAGGGAAACCAATTAGGAAGGAGTCACGGTATATGTGTAAGATGTGCCTTGTACCTTTATGTGTGGTTCCATGTTTTGATAAATATCACACACACTGACTGTAATTTCTTTTGATTGTAATTTCTTTTCTTTTTCTTTTTCTTTTTCTTTTTTGAATAAAGAGCAAAGTTGTGTCTTGTACCTTTATGTGTGGTTCCCTTTTTTGATAAATAATACACATAGGCCTAATGACTGTAATTTCTTTTGATTGTGATTTCTTTTCTTTTTCTTTTTCTTGAATAAAGAGCAAAGTTGAATAATCAATCGTGTAAGATGTGTCTTGTAAAGGGGTAATTTCAAATTACAGTTGCATGCAAAAATAGATGAAAAATTAAAAATAGACTTGAATTTCGTATTCAGCATAAAGTAAAGAACTTAAAAAAAAATGGTCTGAAAAAGGAACGTTTTTGTCAAAAAAAATGGTTGGTTAAGGGGTTAAGCAAAGAGAGTTGTAAACTGAATGAAAACCCGAATCCAGAAAAGAAAGAGAACTCTCTGCTCTGCTGGTGATTCACATCAGTGCAGGCTGAGTACTAAACGAGTATTCAACGGCGCCCTTGCTCACTTGGAAGACCGGAAGTCCAGATAACTCGCGCTTTGACTCAAGCACAAAGCACGTGAACTACTTTCGGTGGAGCGCCACACATATTGTAAGCATTGATTGGCTGTTTTAAGCTTCATGTAAAGTGACTCGGCTCAGCTTCATGTAAAGTGACCACCTGTTTACCATCGGAACCATTTACAAGCAGAAAGATCGCATCAGAGAGAATGTTGAAGGTTATATTTGATACTGTATTTTGATTAAAATTTATCATCATCATCATCATCATCATCATCATCTTCTTCTTCTGCTTCGTCCAGGGTCGGGTCGCGGGGGCAGCAACCTTAGCAAAGAGGTCCAGACATCCCTCTCCCGAGCCACTTCCTCCAACTCTCCCGGGGGGACACCGAGGCGGTCCCAGACAAGCCGAGAGACAGTCCCTCCAGCGTGTTCTAGGTCGACCCCGGGGTCTTTTCCCGGTTGGACATGCCCGAAACACCACACCAGGGAGGCGTTCGGGGGGCATTCTGACCAGATGCCCGAGCCACCTCAACTGCCCCTCTCAATGCAGAGGAGCAGCGGATCTACTCCGAGCTCTCCCCGGATGGCGGAGCTTCTCACCTTATCTCTAAGGGAGAACCCCGCCACTCAGCGAAGTAAGCTCATTTCAGCCGCTTGTATCCGTGATCTTGTTCTTTCGGTCATTACCCAAAGCTCGTGACCATAGGTGAGGGTTGGAACGTAGATCGACTGGTAAATTGAGAGCGTCGCCTTGCGGCTCAGCTCCTTCTTCACCACGACTGACCGGTACAGGCACCGCTTAACAACAGAGGCTGCAGCGATCCGTCTGTCGATCTCTCGCTCCATCCTTCCCTCACTCGTAAACAAGACCCCAAGATACTTAAACTCCTCCATTTGGGGCAGGACCTCATTCCCGACCCGGAGGGTGCATTCCACCATTGTTCGACTGAGAACCATGGCCTCGGACTTGGAGGTACTGATCTTCATCCCGGCTGCTTTGCACTCAGCTGCGAATCGCTCCAATGAAAGCTGGAGGGCCCGACTTGATGAAGCCAAAAGGACAACGTCATCCGCAAAAAGCAGAGACGATATCCGATGGCCACCAAACCAGAACCCCTCATCGCCTCGACTGCGCCTAGAAATTTTGTCCATAAAAATTATGAACAGAATCGGTGACAAAGGACAGCCTTGGCGGACTCCAACTCCCACTGGAAACGAATCCGACCTGCTGTTACCAAACTCTGGCTCCGGTGATACAGCGACCGAATATCTCGTAGCAACGGATCCGGAACGCCGTACTCTCGGAGCACGCCCCACAAGATCTTTCGAGGGACACGGTCGAAAGCCTTCTCCAAATCCACAAAGCACATGTGGACAGATTGGGAAAACTCCCATGCCCCCTCTAGAATCCTGTGGAGCGTATAGAGTTGGTCAAGAGTGCTGCGGCCAGGACGAAAACCACATTGTTCCTCCTGAATCCGAGGTTTGACTATCGGTCGGATCCTCCTCTCTAGTACCCCGCATAGACTTTCCCAGGTAGGCTGAGGAGTGTAATTCCCCGATAATTGGAGCACACCCTCCGGTCCCCCTTCTTAAAAATTGGGACCACCACCCCAGTTTGCCAATCCAGAGGTACAGCCCCTGATGACCACGCGATGTTGCAGAGACGTGTCAACCAAGACAGTCCTACAACATCCAGAGCCCTGAGATATTCTGGGCGAATCTCGTCCAACCCTGGAGCTCGACCACCGAGAAGCTTTTTGACAACCTCAGTGACCTCCACTCCACAGGGACCTTCACCTGAACCCCCAGGGTCTTCCTCTTCCACAGTGGGATTGAGGAGGTCCTCAAAGTATTCCCTCCACCTCTCGACAACATCCCCAGTCAAGGTAAGCAGCTCCCCACCTCCACTGTAAACAGTGTTTGTGAAGAACTGCTTCCCCCTCCTGAGGCGTCGGATGGTGGCCCAGAACCTTTTTGAGGCCAACCGATAATCACTCTCCAGGCCCTCACCGAACTCCTCCCACGCCTGAGATTTTGCATCTATGACAGCCTCGGCTGCAGCACGTTTGGCCTGCCGGTACCCGTTTGCTGCCTCAGGAGTCCCACAGGCTAATAAATCCCAATAGGCCTCCTTCTTCAGCTGGACGGCCCCGTTCACCGCAGGTGTCCACCACCGGGTTCGGGGATTACCGCCACGACAAGCACCGACGACCTTACGGCCACAGCTATGGGCTGCCGCCTCAGCAATGGAGGCACGAGACATGGCCCATTCGGATTCCATGTCCCCCACCTCCTCCGGAACATGGTTGTAGCTCTGCCGGAGGTGGGAGTTAAAGGCCTCTCGGACAGGGGACTCCGCCAAACGTTCCCAGCAGACCCTGATTACACGCTTGGGCCTGCCAGGTCTGGAAGGCAACCTCCCACACCACCGAAGCCAACTCACCACCAGGTAGTGATCGGTAGACAGCTCAGCTCCTCTCTTCACCCGAGTGTCCAGAACATATGGTTGCAAGTCCGATGACACGACTACAAAGTCAATCATTGAACTGCGACCTAGGGTGTCCTGGTGCCAAGTGCACTTATGGACACCCTTATGTTCGAACATGGTGTTCGTGATAGACAAACTATGACGAGCACAGAAGTCCAACAACGAAACACCATTCGGATTCAGACTGGAGAGGCCGTACCTACCGATCACACCCTTCCAGGTCACACTATCGTTGCCCACATGGGCGTTGAAGTCTCCCAAGACAACGAGCGAGTCTCCCGAGGGAGCGTTCTCCAACACCCCCCCAAAGACTCCAAAAAGGGTGGGTACTCTGAACTGTCATTTGGTGCATAAGCACAAATAACAGTCAGGACCCGCCCCCCCCCACCCGAAGACGGAGGGAAGCTACCCTTTCGTCAACCGGGGAGAACCCCAACATTTGGGCACCGAGACGGGGGGCAACAAGAATACCCACACCGGCTCGCTGCCTCTCCCCATGAGCAGCTCCAGAATAGAAGAAGGTCCAGCCTCTTTCGAGATGGATGGTTCCAGAGCCTAAGCTATGCGTTGAGGTGAGCCCGACTATATCTAGTCGGTATCTCTCCACCTCACGCACCAAATCAGGCTCCTTTCCCGCCAGAGAGGTGACATTCTATGTCCCGAGGGTCAGAGTAAGTAGCCGAGGATCGGTCCGACAGAACCCATGCCTCTGGCTGCTACCCAACTCACACTGCACCCGACCCCTAAAACTCCGCCCACGGGTGGAGGGTCCATGGGAGGGCGGACCAATGTCTCCTTTTCGGGCTAGGCCCGGCCAGGCTCCATGGGCATAAGCCCGACCACCAGGCGCTCGCCTTCGAGCCTCTCCCCTGGGCCTGTCTCCAGGAGGGAACCCCGGTGACCCGCGTCCGGGCAAGGGAGACTGCTTCCTGTGCTCTCTCTCAGATGTCATGTATCATAGGGGGTTTTTTTTAATCGCACTTCATCAAAAATGTATCTATTTCAAATTATTTTGCTTGAGTTTAATTTATTTGAAATTAATGTTTTGATATATTTGATATTATTTTACAATGTTATGTTTATAATAATTGATTTAGGGGTGTTTTATGAGATATGGTAATGGTATTTATGGATGTATAGTACAGTATGAACGTCATACGTCACTGAAACATACAGTAACAACTTACGTTTTCAACTTACGTTCAGCCATCCGGAACCAAACAAAAATGTAAGTTGGGGACCGTCTGTACTTACATTTTTCTGAGGTGCGCATTGGAGTGTGTGCGTGTCTGTATGTGTGTATTTATATTTTATTTATATCTTATGCATTATTTTTTAATGTTTAATTGTTATGATAAGCATTTATAGCATTGAATGTGTATTTATTGATATTATACAAACATACATGTACATATACAGATGCTCCCGACTTGCGTTCATCTGTTTTATGTTTTTTCAATTTTACGCCCCCCCCAAAAAAAAAAAAAAAAAAAAAGAAGTCAAGTTTTGAGTTTAGATGTACCTACATAATGTAAGCCTACTAGCATGGGTGCAAGTCTCATACACAGAGATGAATTAACTATCTGCTCAGATATGCATACTCTACCATGCGTACTCAGTTAAGCAAAGAGAGTTGTAAAATGAAAACCCAAATCTACAAATTACAGAGCAATTACAGATATTTATTATCTTTTAGCAGAATCCTTAGAGTGTATACTTATTTTTATATTAATATTCATTAGGATTTGTACTTGTTCTTTGTATGCATCTCTTTAATAAAGTTTACTTACACAAAAGAAAGAACTTTCCACTTTTTTGGGATTCACAGTGCAGGCTGTGTTCTAAACAAGTTCAATGGCACCCTTGTGTACTTGAAATACCGGATGTCGTATAACCCACAGCAAGTACGCTACTTTTACAAATACACAACTCTAGGTATTGAGCGCTTCACATATTGTAAGCGTTGATTGGCTGTTTTAAGCTTCATGTAAAGTAACTAGGTATAAATAAGTGACTTATTTAAAATTAATGTTGATGTTATTTGATATATTTCATATTATTTTACAATGTTATGTTTATAATGATTTAGGGGTGTTTTGTGAGATACGGTAATGGTATTTATTTATGTATAGTACAGTATGAGCGTCAAACGTCACTGTAACAACTTAAGTTCACTTTCAACTTACGTTCGGCCGTCCGGAACCCACTAAAACGTATGTCGGGGAGCGTCTGTACGTCAGGTGTGGGGGTGTTTGATCCTACTTCGTGGAAGTCGGTGGTCGCGGGGGCGGTCCCAATTAACTGCGGAAAGTGAGGGATCCCTGTAATACCACATCGAACTCGAGCGAAGCAAACATGCACATTAAAAAACCCCACAAACATGATATTGATCTTCATCAGCGCGAAGGCGGGGCTTCCAAGATGAGAACTCAAGCCAGCATCAAGCACACCAGGACAGACCACAGGATACAGAAAGCAGAAATAAGATCACAGGCATCCCAGAAGCAGCATATATGCCACATCAAAAACACACATATCCGAGAAATGGGTTGTGAGGGAAAAAGAGTGAAATTTATCATTGCTGAGTACAAGCAGTAACTCCGGCATGAATGAAACACTGTTCCTCACACACCATAAAAAACTTTTTTGTTATCGCATTTATAATTTTTTATCGCGTATCATGTTTTTTTTTTTCTTTTTTGACACTATGTAACTTTCTCCTTCACAAGCTACAGACGCCAGGTGATGACGTTGTACGTGCTGACATCACTGCGTACGCTGCGTGTGGTGCATTCTGGGCGTGCGACAAGATGGCGGCGCCCTTGCGCGAGTGCTGAGCAACAACTCGCGTCGGCGAAGGGGGCAAAGAAAAGAAGGAAAAAAAAAGAAGAGAAAGTGAAAATCTCTTTCGGTGCATTTTTATATTCGCAACACCGGAAACTGTGGACAACCGGACGGCGCCCGCAGATGCGTTTATTCGTGCTCGAGCGTTGGAGGAACAGCGTGTGAATGAAAATGAAAATGAAGATGGTGGTGGTGGTGGTGGTGATGAGGATGATCACGCTGGTGGCAGTGATGGGCCTGCGTCCGATCTGTTACCCTTAATGAAGATTCGTGCTCTGTTTTCCCTTTAAAAACTAAAATAATAAAGTACAGTAAAATAAAGATCACCGACTTTGGATTCATTCCGTGGCTCGCCCTTGATATTGCGGACGCTGCTGTGTCTTTTCCAAGGTCTGAACACATTACACACTTAGCTGTCATGTTCTGCGAATTGGGACGTAGCCATAATATGATAACTGCATGCTGGTGGGTGTGGGTGGGTGTGGAGAGGCAGTGTCATCATCCACCAGAGTTCCCAACATTCTTTCAGAACACAGTAACTAATGCATGCTGAAAAGAAGTCGTCTGATGACGTCACAGGTGCTTGCTTGTTCAGGTAGTCGTCAGGATTATTTTGCATATGAAGTTTTCACAATTTTTTACACAGCTTTTTATTCCTCAGCCACACGAAGAGTTTCCTCTTCAGTCAATTCTGCACGAGGAGAGCAATGAGGTACAAGATCGTTGGCGAAACGAGCAATGAGGTGGCACGCTCTCAAGTTCTCGAAGTTTCAAACATTCGATAACCCACCAGAACCTAAAGACGCTGTTGATTTACAGATGCCGGCTAACACGGAGACCCACAAAAGCTTTTCGAATTCGCTTCTATGAAGCTTGATTCAAAGTTAGGTGCATTTGTACGGGGAGCGACACGCGAATCGCTTTGCTGCCGAGATCCACGCAGCCTATTTTACGTGGTTCACGAAAGCGAATAGGAAAAAAGGTTTTGGATCTCTGTGTTTTGTGGCATGTTAGTCAACAATAGCTTAAGCTCTCATTGGTTATTGCTCAAATCACATTGCGTTAAAACTTAGCTTAGTTGAACTCGATCCGCTTTAGGCCCCTTGAGAAATCTTCGCCTCTCGTCTCTTCGCCTCTAGTCCACTGGCTATCCTTGACTCCGCGTGGTAGCTCGTCGCTTCCTGTATGGGGACGCAGTTGTACTCATGTCCTACAATGCAGAGATGAGACTGCATGATTATGTGCTGTGTGTGATAGCTCGGCCACGGGACTGAACTTATGTTCGTCTTTCTGTCTTTGTGAGGATGATGTCACTCTCTCTGTTACATCCCCATTAATGATTGACCACATTGTGTGATATCAGAGCAGCACCTTTTGTGACATCACCCTGCCTCTTTGTGACATCACCCGCCTACATTGCAGAGAGGGCAGGTATATAGTTGCATAACAGTGAGAAAGTCCTGGGATCAAGTCCCAGGCTCAGCGATGTGTTGGTTGCATGTTTTCGCAGTGCATATGTGGGTTTCCTCCAGGTACACCGGTGTCCTGCAGTCCAAAGACACGGACATTAGGCTATTTGGTTGGTTTAAATCGCATCTAGGTGTGAGTGCGAATCATTGTGTGTGTGTGTGTGTTGGACCTGCAATGCTCTGGTGTTCTGTTCAGGGTGTGTCATTGCTTCACCCACAGTCGACTGAGGTAGGCTTCGGCCTCCTCATGTTTCTAATTGGATTAAGTGCTTCAGAAAACCAGTGAAGAAATGAAAGAACAATGGAACAAATTCGACAACCTGACTCATCGGAAAGAAGGCGTAGGAATAGTGTCCATCATGGCAAGTGGAGAAGGTTTGAAGAAACTTGACAATTTAGGTGAGAAAATGCACTTTTCTGACAGAGTAGACTTTCCATCGGGGGCTGGTGGAGTAGTGGTTAGGGTGCTGTGCTCATGATTGGGAGGTTGTGTGTTCAAATGTCAGTTCGACCCTGACTGTGCTAAGACCCTGGGCAAGGTCCCAGGTCCCACATGGTCCCATAAGTGTGCCTCTGTTCACCCAGCAATATAAATGGTTACCAGTAAAAATATACTGGGAAAGTAACCTGCGATGGACTAGTGCATTCAGGAGCAGTTGACCTGCTCAATTAATGCCACAGAAACCGGGGATAAGCACCCCCGATGATGAGCCACGGCTCGGGTGTAAAAAGCCCAAGAGATAGACTTTCCATCAGAGCGTCGTACAACATCGTCCCAGAGGCCACACTTCTGTTATTTAGTTATGTTACTATATTTAAAAAAAACACTTCGTGTTTGTGCCTGAGTCTCATGCTGGAAATTTTCAGAGACAACAAAGTCAGGTTGAATTTATATAAGTTTAATCCTAGTGTAACAGAAAATCCATGAGTGTTTTATACCTTTCATATTCATCATTCCTTTTTCCTGCCACCGATCATTGTTTATCCCTGAGCAGATCCACATGGGCATAAACATGACTTAGATTGTCCTTCAGGAAGCCCTTTAAGGCTGCTATGTTGCAATTAATGAGGCTGTAACTCAAAAACACAGAGGCTCATACACCACTGCTCAGACTCGCACAGAATAAACTTAAACAATCTAAAGCTGCTTTTATCAGGAACAACATACGCCCGCTTTCCTCTGTTTACATATTTACTCTTAAATTGTTAAGCAAAAGGGAGAAGGACCACATGCAAGCAAACCACAGGAGGACTACCATTTGTCTACTATGAAAGCACCTCGTAACCCTGATTGACGCTACTACACACATGTAAGCTCACCTAATCTACACCAGTTGTGTCAGACAGCAATCTGCGCTGACAAAAACTTGCACCACCCCAGCTGTGTCAAGTACCTGAACAAATTATTTTGGTGCGGGGAAGCTCATTTCTGGTGTAGTTGTCCTGGTGCAAGTCCCTGTCTAAAAACAGCTTAACCCCATGGAGCCCAGTCATAGAAAGCAACATGTGAAACATTATAATTAGAATTTTGGGGGGGGCGCTGCAGGATTAACGTAACCTACGTTGATTAAAAACAATGGATAATATTAGTACGGAACATGAACTCGTTAAACGGATTATTAGCATCAGACGCCTATAAGTAGTGATATCTGTCAGGAGCTCTGCATTTCGGCAGTGTGTAAATGTTTACATTATTCTCTTTTCGTGTTGTTAAAATGGACCTAGAGCTTCCAGAGAAGTAATCAAGAAAACAATTCATCTCTAAGATGTCGTAAATACAGGAACCGAATAAGGATCCATGTGAAGTTTATATGATTGTACTACTGAGTTAAAGCCGTGTTTGTATGTGGTGTGTTTTAGAAGCCTTGATGAAAATGGACGTAGAGCTGCTTCACTCGCCCGCCGTGGCGCTTTCTGAGGAAGACGAAGCCGACGTGAGCGACTGGAACCTTCCTCTTGCCTTCATGAAGAAACGCCACCTGGAGAAGATTGAGGGCTCGAAAGCGCTCGCACAGAGCTGGAGGATGAAGGACAGGGTAAGTGTGTGTGTGCGTGTGTGTGTGTGCGTGTGTGTGTGTGTGTGTGTGCGTGTGTGTTAAACCTGGTGATGTGTCGGGGTTTTGTTTTCCATTTTGATATTTGATTGTGACGCTTTGAGCATCAGCTAATTTGGAGGGAACGACAGGAGAGGCTGAAAGTGATTGATCTGTGGAACATGAAAAGACAGTAATGACAGATTAAGAGAAGTTGTAATTATATGGACAGTGGAAGGATGGAATATGGCAAGAGAGGGAAACAGTAATGAAGGCTAGAAAAATGGAAGAAAGGGCAACGGATGAAAAAGAAAGACAGAAATAGAGTAAATGGTATAGAATGGTAAGAATAGTTCATAGTTGAGTGAGATAAAGAAAGTTGAAGGGATTAGGGGATGAAAACGACAAATAGCAGATTGAAAGACATGAAGGATTAAAGTAAAAACAAGAGTGTTGGGGGACAGAAGTAAAAAAATGAATGAGATGAAAGAGAAATGTTGTCGAGTTGAGAATCATCAAAAGAATGAAGGGAGGATGCATTTCCTCTAAAAATGTGTTTGGAGCTCATAGGTGAAAATCTGTCTGAGAGGAAATACAAGGTGTTTATTAAAAATTCATCTCTAAGCACCGTGTGTGTGTGTGTGTGTGTGTGTGTGTGTGTGTGTGTGTCTGTGCATGTATGTTTATGATAAATCTCGTTCTTTTGTTTTCTTGAATATTCATGCCCTGAGCGACTTTTTGTAAATAAGGAGACCGTTATAAAATCACTGTGTTTCTGTGTGTGTATGTGTGTGTGTGTGGGTGTGGGTGCGTGCACACACGCATGTGTGTTCCCCACCTTCGGGCTTCAGCCTCTAAAGTTTCATAATCTCGGCCAGCCTGATGAAGATTTGGGGAAATTAATTCCGCGTTTGAGAGTTTGAAATGTACTCGGAGATGTTTATTGATGCCGTCTTGGATTTTTATGAGGTTCACATCAAATGTCTGCCCGCAAGACATATTTTTCGGGTTGTTTAAGTGACGTTCATGCTCAGAGTGAATTACAGTTTTTATTCACCCAGCAAAACTGCCTGCTTGTATGCATCAATGATGTGAGTGTATGACATGACCCATCGGCCGCATGACATTCGGTGATGACATGATGAAATTTTGCAGCTACGTGTTGGTACAAAAACTGCATGATGTGGTACGGTGACTACATGTCTTGATACTGTAGCACATAGTGACCACACAGTGTGAATCGGTGAATGTGTGACATGGTATAGTGACTACATAACATGATTTTGCAGCTACAAGGCACAATATAACAAGCAGATAGGGTTTTAAAACTGCATCAATAATTTGCTTATTTTCAGGATTTGTGGGTAGGGGAGGAACGCAACCCCACCCGAATAATGCAGTAAAATGTAGATGTAGTAAATGTAGAATGTAGAATAATGTAGTAAAATGATTAAGTAAAAACTTTTTAATTTTGTACTGTGATAATGATAATATTTATGAATAATATATAAAGATGCTCCCTGACTTACGGTCATCCGTTTTACGTTTTTTTGATTTTATGGGGGTTTTTTTCCCCCCCAAAATAAAGTCAAATTTTAAGTTTAGACATACCTACTTAGTATGCTGACTTAATGATGCAATGATGCAATGAGGCTGCATCCATTGTTTACAAACAACAGACTGAACATGCCCCTCCTTCTTCCCATTTCAGTTATATATACATCGATATATATATATATACACTAGTCCTCAAAAAATTAGCATATTGTGAGAAACTTCATTATTTTCTGTAATGTACTGATAAAAATTAAACTTTCATATATTTTAGATTCGTTGCACACCAATGAAAATATTTCAGGTCTTTTATTGTTTTAATACTGATGATTTTGGCATACAGCTCATGAAAACCCAAAATTCCTATCTCAAAAAATTAGCATATCATGTTCAGGTAGTCTAAACGAGCTGTTAACCTAATCATCTGAATCAACCAATTAACTCTAAACACCTGCAAAAGATTCCTGAGGCTTTTAAAAACTGCCAGTCTGGTTCATTACTCAAAACCGCAATCATGGGTTAGACTGCCGACCTGACTGCTGTCCAGAAGGCCATCATTGACACCCTCAAGCAAGAGGGTAAGACACAGAAAGAAATCTCTGAGCGAATAAGCTGTTCCCAGAGTGCTGTATCAAGCCACCTCAGTGGGACGTCTGTGGGAAGGAAAAAGTGAAAGAAGGGCCGATTCCAGACCTTGGGGGACCTGTGGAAGCAATGGACTGTCTGGAGTAGAAACATCCAGAACCATTGTGCACAGGCGTGTGCAGGAAATGGGCTACAGGTGCCGTATTCCCCAGGTCAAGCCACTTTTGAACCAGAAACAGCGGCAGAAGCGCCTGACCTGGGCTACAGAGAAGCAGCACTGGACTGTTGCTCAGTGGTCCAAAGTACTTTTTTCGGATGAAAGCAAATTTTGCATGTCATTCGGAAATCAAGGTGCCAGAGTCTGGAGGAAGACTGGGGAGAAGGAAATGCCAAAACGCCTGAAGTCCAGTGTCAAGTACCCACAGTCAGTGATGGTCTGGGGTGCCATGTCAGCTGCTGGTGTTGGTCCACTGTGTTTTATCAAGGGCAGGGTCAATGCAGCTAGCTATCAGGAGATTTTGGTGCACTTTATGCTTCCATCTGCTGAAGAGCTTTATGGAGATGATTTAATTTTTCAGCACGACCTGGCACCTGCTCACAGTGCCAAAACCACTGCTAAATGGTTTACTGACCATGGTATTACTGTGCTCAAGTGGCCTGCCAACTCTCCTGACCTGAAGCCCATAGAGAATCTGTGGGATATTGTGAAGAGAAAGTTGAGAGACACCAGACCCAACACTGTGGATGAGCTTAAGGCCGCTATCGAAGCATTCTGGGCCTACGTAACACCTCAGCAGTGCCACAGGCTGATTGCCTCCATGCCACGCCACATTGAAGCAGTCATTTCTGCAAAAAGATTCCCAACCAAGTATTGAGTGCAGAACTGAACATAATTATTTGAAGGTTGACTTTTTTGTATTAAAAGCACTTTATTGGTCGGATGAAATATGCTAATTTTTTGAGATAGGGATTTTTGGTTTTTCTTTACTTTTTTTGCCAAAATTATCAATATTAAAACAATAAAAGGCTTGAACTACTTCAGTTGTGTGTAATGAATCTAAAATATACGAAAGTCTAATGTTTATCAGTACATTACAGAAAATAATGAACTTTATCACAATATGCTAATTTTTTGAGAAAGACCAGTATATCAGTTATATTGTGTGTTACCCTTGTGTTAAGACGTCGTCTCTGATCTTTGTGTTTACACTGTTTTTGCGGACTTCTGTAACCCAAAGCAAATATGGTTGGTCAGAAGTGTAAACCATGGGTGCATGTCTCATACGCAGAGATGAATTAACTATCTGCTCGGATCGGCACCATGCATACTCTACCATGCGTACTCAGTTAAGCAAAGAGAGTTGTAAAATGAAAACCCGAATCCACAAATTACAGAACAATTGAATCATTTAGAACGAAAGCTGTGATAGTATCGTATACTTGTAGTCGGATTCTGCTAATAGTGATCTGAACAGAAATGGTTAATGTAATAAAATCATTTACTTTCATTATAAATTGGTGAACAGATTTTAACATTTGGGTTTGAGTTTCAAGAGTCAAAGACAAATTTACAATTGTTCTTTGTATGCATCTCTTGAATAAAGTTTACTTACTTATTTACACAAATGAAAGAATGCTCCGCGGCACCCTTGTGCACTTGAAAGACTACAGTACTGTGCATCCATGATCATTTAGTCAAATTTTTAAATAAATATATGAATATCCTACAAGTCCTTGGTTATCATGTTAATTTCTATGAGAATTAGTTTTTTGACTGTTAAATGTCTCCATCATGTAAATTCACTGTCATATTTGTATCAAGAGAGGCGTTCATATAAGTGCATATGCACTTGTTTGCCGATCTTGTCATGTATATACAGTGATACCTCTGCTCACGAACATAATTGGTTCCCAGAAAGTGTGTGTGAGGCGAAAAGTTCGTGTTCCAAACATTTATTTCCCATAAGAATCCATTAAAATGAGAATAATCCGTTCCCAGGTCCCCATAAAACATAATTTTCTACTAAATAAGCCTTAAAACTACACAAAAATATACCTTATTTTATGTATAATAAATGTCTATTGTATTGTAATTAAAGAAATAAACTGTACTGTATAATAAAGTCATTTTATTTACCTTTGTGATGGTAGTTGATGGCTTGATGGAATGGAGTGGGAGGAGGAGGGAGGGAGGGAGGAGGAGGGAGGGAGGGAGGAGGAGGGAGGGACTTACTGTTTGGAAGGAGTATTTGGAAACGCCTACTGTTTGGAAACACCCTTAGCCACACACGCACCCTTAATAGCTTCCTTGTTCTTAAGGATGGTAGCAATGGTAGACTTAGCGTACTGGTACTGGGACGCTGAGTCACACAAATGCGCAGCTCGTTCGTGTTTTTCAATGATCTCCGCCTGTGGTGGGGTCTTTTTCGGTCCCATAATAGCAAAAGTACACTCAATATGGTCCAAAATGTCTAGCAAACACAAACCACTTCCGCATTCAAAGAAAGGGGTGTGACGAACTGTGACGCCGTGAGCGTGCGTCAGCTTCTCGTGGCCGCCACTGTGGCGCTGTTCGACCGCGTGGTTTGATTCGTCCGCCGAAAACTAGTTCGTCAGTAGAAACAATATGCTCGCAAATTTAATGTTCTTGAGGCGAAAAGTTCGTGAGCTTAAGCGTTCGTCAGCGGAGGTTTTACTGTACTAGTATATCATGAATATGTTTATATTATTATATTATATTATATATGGATATTATAAATATGTTTAAACCACAATAAGTCAATAAACAATACAGTAAGTGCGTCGGAACTTAAGAATAGCACTTAACATTAACTTACACTACTAATTTTTTTAAAAACTTTTTATTTATTTATTTATTTATTAAATTGTTTGGATGTTTTTAACTGTTTTATTTCACATATTGTATATGCACAATATACACAATAAAAAATAAGACTAAAAAGTCACAAAGTCTGAACAACAGAAAAGAAAAACCTTTGTGTACAAATGTTGGCCCGGTAGGGTGCGTGGAGGAATACACACGGAAGAATACGAGACTAATTACATATCACCCTGGGGAACATGCTTTTTTTAACATACTGGACCAGCTTTAAGTGTGATCACGCATCCTCTACACTAAGTGGCAGTGGCATTTTCACGGTGGTCCCCATGGTGTAGAACAGGGGTCGCGAACCTTTTTGACTAAGAGAGCCAAAAATAAATAAATGAATAAATAAATAAATCTAATCCTCTGAGAGCTAAATATAGTTTTTAATACTGAGACCAACAATTTTAGAGTATAATACCACTCTGAATGTATTTTAAATAACATTGTCATAACAAAGTTATTTATTAATAAGAAAAGTGCTTCTTACAATTAATACGACTTTGGTGTGCATGGTGTTGCTGGTAGCTTTATAGTCTGGTTGATACGTGGTGCGGTTCAGCTTCATGCAGGTGTTTAGGCTTCCATATATTTCATGTGACCGAAGGTTGGTCTCGATGCTTTTCAGGTGTGAGAAGGACTGCACGCGTGCGCATGTGGAGCCAAACATGGTCAATAAGACAGGACTCGCACTGCAGAGTTTGTGACAGGAAGTGCGTACAAAGTTTTGGCAATCAGCTGGGCTGTGGGTTGAAGTTTTTTCATTCTGTCCATTTGTGTTTTGCTTGCCAGTTCTGCTTGGCTTCTTGCACATGAGCTGATCAAAATGAGGGAAATTTACCTCTTTACCCAAAGACAACTCACGCAGGGTGTTGCATATAATCCAATAGAATTAGAGTTTCAAGGTTTCGGCCCCGCCCGCACACTGGAGTACAGAAAAGATTGGCTCTCCACTGTGCGCTACAGTGACAAGTGGCATTGAAAATAGATGTATAGCTTGAAATGCATGAGATTTATTTATATGATGGCTTTTTTCTGTATTTTTATTTAAAGGACAACGAAAATGTGTATTAGTTATTCTGTAAAAAGAAAGGCCACCTGATTTCATCAAAAGAGCCATGTCTGACTTGTGAGCCATAGGTTCCCAACCCCTGGTGTAGGGAAAAAGCACAGAGCAAATGATATGAAGTGCAGTAAACACTATTTATAGTCGTGCGTGGGATGCTGGAGGGGTATGAAATGTTTTTTTTTCCTATAGGGGGTATCTCAGAAAATAATTGAGAAGCACTGCACAATGTGATCTTGGAGTGCGGAGGAATACACGCGGAAGAATACGAGGCTAATCGGCTCAGAAAAACCATTTCCTCGGCAGAGCTCGTAAATCAAAATTTTGCTGGTTGGATGGGGCAGATTTTTGCTGGGATCGAAGCTTGTATCCTGGAAAACTCGTTATAAGGGACAACTTGTAAGTCGAGGTACCACTGGTACTTTTTCAGCCATCATTTGAAGATACCCTGCGACTCAGCTGTCCAGATGTTCGAAGTTCCTTCCACCACCTTGGAGCTAAAACAGAGACAAGTTTAGATGTATTTTCCCTGGTCCCGTGATAGACAGAGGGATCAGTCCAGCAGTGCTTGATGTGCTCCTTTTTTCAGTCAGTTTCTATTCCATTCGATTTGTGCTCGCCCGTAAGTAAATCACGAAATATTAAAACACGCAGTGATGGACCTCTCCTGGACAATATGACTCATTACATTTTTTCTGTGTTTTTAAGTGACCCAAACAGCGTTAACATAGAATATCGATCGACAAGCTAACATGTAATAACATTGTGATAATGAGTTTACCTGGTTTACCTGGGTTTACCTGGGTCCGGGCCGTTTAACAAGTCCGTAACAGACTTTTCAGGGCCCTTCTTGTCCTTTAGTTGTTCAACTTTTCCTTCAGACTTTAATGCAATATATGGTGATGCTTCTTCAATTCTTGTACATGTGGTGCGTTGTAACTTGCAAAACTTGAATCTAAATTGATATTTTTGTGCTTGTGTGAAGTGCAGCCAATAACAAATTTCTTCTTGAGTAAACGATTCGTAATCTTTGTGCAACTTAATACTATGTATCCACACAGCTATTTAGTTTACTTGTGAGCAGCATAAAAATAAAAAAAATAAAAAAATCCCATGCCCTGTAATCAATATTTGTTTCTGAGACAAAATTACGTTATCAAAACTGACCGAAATTTCATAAAACTATTGCCAGACTACTATTTTCTTTTCTTTTCTATCCTGACTCAATTATCTCATATCCCAACCAATTGTCATATACTAATAACAATTTTCTTTATTATTACAGAACTTTTTTCTCATGCTCTAGCAATGATCATTAATGTTACTGTGTCCAATAGTTACACAAAGGCCCTGTGAGAACAACAGCTACTATATTTCTCTAAATTTATCCATACAAGAGGTGTTATCTAACATTGTTGAATTGTTGTAACATTGTTTGTTCATCTGTTTTGAAAGACACAGCACATTTCATAAAATTTATTTGTACATACGCTACAGCCGCTATCACTAATGCGTACCATATGCATACATAAGCAGGGTAGGGGTAAATTTTGCCAGGTTTCATGCGTACACACTTTATGGATGATCTCGTATTTGATTCTAATTGGCCAGCTGCCTCAGTCTGCAGTCTGATATTTCCAGATAATAGACTACTGTTATGAACACCATCATTACGAGGCAGTGATGGTCTAGTGGTTAGGGTGCAGGATCGCTGATCCTAAGATTGGGGTTTCGAGTCCCCACAGGGTTGTCACTGACCCCCCCAGTGCAGCTAACTGGGTTATCAAAGGCGGGCCATGTCTCTCACTGTCTATGGTGTGAGGCATGTGAAAGAACCATTGCTGACTTTCGTAAAGAGTAGCTGCAAAGCCGTCAGCGTGTTTCTGTCCCTTGCTAAAAGGGTTGTGACAGGAAAAGCAGCCGATGTAAAAACCCCATGCCAAATCAAATGTGCGAATCAGATGATTTGCTGTGGTGACTCTCGAGAAGGGGAAAAAGCCGAAAAGAAAAGAAGAGAAGTTATGAACCTCATCATTATCATAAGGAAGACAAAAGTTTTTCTAAAGTGAATTATTAATCAGAATTTCTCTATAATATTAATAAGAGAAAGTAAAATAAAATTAGGTTGGCGTGTAATAGATAGAGTATTGCGCACAAGCTGGTCATTATTCTGAAATAATTTGCTTCAGAATGGATCAAGACGTTATCCCTCCCTGTCCCGCGCCTTCGTGTAGTGGTTTATTCTGTAATAAAGACCGACTCACTGTATGCTACCTCTTCATCTCACCACGGGAAAAAAAAAACACTTTCTTCAACTTCACTTACCGAAGCTCATTAATCACTTTGTGGGCTCTGGGAACACAATCAGCCAATGATATGCGAGATGAAGAGGAATATCACCTCTGTCTTGATTTCCCACGATGCACATCATAATTTACAGCAACAACACCAACACACTGCAGCATTGAGTTGGGAGAGTCAGACAGTCGATCACAGGAACGCCGTCGCTGCGATATCAATAATGACCTTTTGTGCACTGTACATGAAAACATAATCCTCATATAACCTTTAATTGCCGGGGAATCAAGATCGCTGTTTTGTTGCCATGGTTACACCAATACCAGATCATGAGCATGACTTCATACAGAATGTAAATTATAATTCAGTAATTTACCCATGAAGCCCTGAGTATTTTAACTAGCTTCAGTCGGTTTCAGCAATATAGCAAAGTCATGCCCATATATGGACACATTTCCTGTATCTTTTGTTACATTCACATAGTTTCTTTTTTCTCATTTTTTTACCCTTTATTTTGTTTTTTTTTCTCTTCCAGTCAATCATTTTATACATTCCTTCAGACTTTTCTTTCATTTCCATTAATTTTTACTTCTAATACTTACCTTGATCATCTCATTTTGTTTATGGTTTCTTCATCTTGTTTTATACCTTCCCATTTTTCATGTTTTTTCCGCTCCTTCCTTCCTCCCTCACCTCTTTCTTTCCATTTTAATTTTTAGCCCCTTTCCCCATATCCCTACTTTCTTTCCTTTTTTCTTTCTTCTTTATTAGTTTTTTATTTATTTAATAATTTTAAGAATCATGGTTGAGATTTTTATCACTGGAATATAGTTTTAAATCATAAACCATCTTTTATACACTGTTCACCACACGCAGCAGCTTTACACTGTACACCAAATTAAAGTGTGTGTTTGTGTCAGTCTGGGGTTTTTAAAGATGAACATTAGCCTAGTGTGTGGTAATGGCTTTAATTTATAAAATGCAGAATGGAATAATCACCTATCCTCAATCTGAATTTTCTGTTGTGCAGTTTATTGAATAATAAAACACATTCTATACTTTATGATTGCTATAGCAACAACTCCCAAGGGCAGTATCTGTTTCATGTAAACAAAATTATAACGTAATGACCGCTTCTTAATGTAATGTCTGCCCTATAATGTACCGTATTTTACGGACTATGTGTCACTCCAGAGTACAAGTCGCGTTGGCCAAAGAGTGCATAATAAAGAAGAAAAAACATATATAAGTTACACTGGACTATAAGTCGCAAACTCATGGAAACTGTCTGCCTTGGCTTGGAAATCTGCTGGTGGTTTATTTGACGTTGCCCCCATGTGCGAGCTTGTTCTTCAAGCTGTAGCCCATCTAGCTTTTAGCCCACGATTAGCTTTTAGCTTTTTAGCGATTAGCTTTTTTTTATTTTCTTCATTGCAGCAATAATAATCTCTTCTTTTCTGCCCTCATGTTAGAATTATATGTAATAATTTCAGTACCTGGACATTGGCGAGATAACTGCACTGGTGACAAGCCCCTCCCTGCAGCACGTTGCTCAAGCTGCTCGATTACCATTTTCTGATGCATATTTCACTACTTGCAGCTTGTAATCCGCAGAATAGGATTTTCTTTTTGGGGACATTTCTTCAGTGGTGGATGAGCAGATACTGCCACCCAAGCCTAGAGTGCCCTCTCGTGGTTGTGAATGTAAAAATAACAAATGTGAAATTGTTTATGATTACGAACAGAATTATATGTAATAATTCACATATAAGTCGCTCTGGAGTATCAGTCGCACCTTCGGTCAAAGTATGAAGAAAAGTGCGACTTATAGTCCGGAAAATGTGGTAATGACTGCTTTCTAACATAATGACTGCTCTATAAAGTAATGACTATCCTATAAAATAATGACTGCTTTATAAAATTAATGACTGCTCTATAATGTCATGACTGTCTTTAACACAATGACTGTTCTATACTGTAAAGACTGCTCTGTAACGTAATGTTTGCTCTACAATGTAATGACTGTCTTTAACTCGACTGCTTTACCATGTGATGTCTGCTCTGTTACATGATGACTGCTTGAAGTAATGGCTGCTTTATGATGTAATGACAGCTTTGGAACAATGTCTGCTCTGTAACATAACGACAGCTCTGTAACATGCCGTTTTTCCAAGGTAATGATGTTTCTCTAGCGTAATTACTGCTTGTTAGCATAATGACTTCTCTCTGACATAATAATCATTCTGTAACATGACTTTTTTTTAAAGTAATGACATTTCCCTTTCATAATAACTGCTCTGTAACATAATGACAATTTTCCAATGTAATGATGTTTTTCTAACACAGTGCTTCTCAAATAGTGGGGCATACCCCCCTTAGGGGGGGCCTGGTATGATGGGGGGGGTGACTCTGGGGAACATGCTTTTTGCCATTCTGTACTACAATTAAGTGTAATTATACATTCACTACAGTGGTTGGCAGTAGCGCTCTCATTGTTTTGTTATGGTGTAGGGGTTTTTCGCGCCAAGTAAACGATATGAAGTGCAGTAAACAACCCCTCAAGAAACAAGCTGGAAAATTTCTCATGGGAACGAAGAGAAAGGTGGAGAGAGACAGAGATATTGAGACAAAATGACTGACATTATAGAGATAGTCAATTTCATAAAGACCAGACCACTAAAAACAAGAGTCTTCTCTGTGAGGAGATGAGAGCTGAACATCAAGCTGTGCTCTTTTCACAGTGAAGCAAGGTGGTTGTCATGAGGTAAAGTCTTGTTTCGAGTTTTTGAGCCGAGAGAGCACATAAAAGGGTTTTTGGAGCAGGAGGAGAGATATGAAGTTGCCTAAAGATTTAGTGATGAAAACTTCCTGGGAAAACTGGCCTTCCTGAGTGACACATTTGGAAAGCTAAATAAACCAAATTTACAGCTTCAAGGGTAATAAACATCTTCAGGTCACAGACAAGATCAGCTTTTCCACACAAAAGCTTGCAATGTGAGTCAGGCGACTTGATGAAGGAAACACTGATTCATTCGAGAACGTTTGATGCTCCCTCAGTGATTCCACACATTGAGCAGCAGTTAATCACTGATGGGATTCTTCAAACAGTACTTCCCTGAAAACAGTTATGACTGGGTGAGAGAACCCTTCAATGCACGAGCTTCAACTGGTTTCAGCTCTGCACAGGACGACCGATTCATTGACATGACGTCTGACTCCACAGTGAGACTGAGGTTCACATCACAGACGCGAAGTGAATTCTGGCTGGGTGTAGAGAGGCAGTATCCACTCTTCGGGTAGAGGGCTAGAAACATTCTGTTTTCTTGTGCTTTATCTTACCTTTGTGAGACTGGCTTCTCAGCTGTTGTTGAACTGAATATCAAGTGCAGGTCCCAGCTCAACCTTGAACAGGATCTGCGAGTTGCAGTATCATGCTTCAAATCTTGAATAATGATGTATTTTTTTATTATAGGCAAATTGGTGCACTATAAATTTTTTCTGTTACATATTAAAAAAAACAATGTTAAGTTTTTCTTTATTGCAAGTGGAACTATATATTTTTTTGTTTGTTTGTTTTTAATCAGGGATGTAGTAATAATTTTAAACAAATACAGTGGTATCTTGACTTACGAGTGTCTTTTATAATGAATTTTCCGTGATATGAGCTTCGATCCCACCAAAAATCTGCCTCATCCAACGAGCAAAATTTTGATTTACAAGCTCCGCTGGGAAAATTGCTTTTCTAGGCTGATTAGTAGGGGTGTCATTAAAAACCTATTATTGGTGTCGATATATTGATAAAAATTTTCCAATGTATCGATACATTAGAATATTGCTGTGTTCCATAAATGCATTAAATACAAGGGCGTAGGCTGGTCTCACCGTGTGTGTGTGTGTGTGTGTGGGGGGGGGGGGGGGCACATATCTCGGTTGACCGGAGCCTAAGTCTTAAAGGGGAAATGAAACGCTGACTAAATAAGTTGGCGGTAGCTTAAGTGTAGTTTATTGAAGTGATTGTGGCTTAAATTTTAAATAATAAATAAACCATTGCACACACCATGGTTTCGTTTTATGTGCTTTTTGTATAAGTTATCGACCCGAAAGCTGCCATTGCTAAGTGCCCGCCTACACAAAGTTACTGTGAGGTCATTGAGTTGATACAAAGTACCACATAAAATATAGTGCATGCATGTCACAGTGTGATATAAACAACATAGAATCTCACGCCAACAACACGCACAGTTTTTCAGCAGAAGTCGATTCATCTATTACTCTCAGAAGATGAATCAAATATTATAGTTCAACCAAAAACATTCTCAAATATATTTCAATCTACATCTGCAAGTACATGTGCTAAATACATTTACAAATTGAGCTAAAGTTATTTATCTATTCCAAGGCACAAACAAAGATTAATACATATTTACAGCAGCACAAAAACATACTATTAATTTAATAAAAGTACTGAGCATTAGGCTGCAGATCCAGGCTGGATGGCTTATGATTATTTGAGCCATTCATTCTCTGTGCGTCAATGTTTGTGTTCTAACACATGTGCAGGAGCCGGAGGCGGGACTAACAAACTGCTTTATTCTCACACTCGCACTTTGTTTGATGCACTATTATTGCTTACTGTTTGTTGATTGGTCAGGTCGGGCTTGCAGATGCGCAGTGCCCATTAAACATTAACTTCCTGTTTACTTCCTGACTCTAGTCATGCGTAACTTATCTCTGACTTTCTCTTCAATAACATTCATTAAGTTTATTTATAAGATTGTGAATACACATCATTTCATGTCCAGCGGAACTCAACTCCTGCTGTGTGTGTGTGTGTGTGTGTGTGTGGTGGGGGGGTGCACGTGCACCCTGTGCACACCCCCTCCAGCCTACGCCCTTGAAATAGAACAGACTAAGATATATTACAGTAGTTTGTATAACGCATTGAATATTTTATAATAAAGTGACCAATTACTAAAGCCAAATCTGAAATAAAAGGCAGGAAGTAGTTTTCCACCGACAATATTTTAATGAACACCTTTTTGTATTTAACAAATCTATAAACACTTGTTTACTAGTTAATTTCAAGCAAGTTGTTTCTATTCTACAAACACTTGTCAATTGAAAAGTTTGAGATATGCATTTTTACAATTCATAATTATGATGCAAGAAGATGCACATATCTGCATTATCCGGTGATAAGTGTCTCTTCTTGTTCAAAATGTTCCGTGCTGTTGAGAACACGCGCTCTGACGGCACACTAGAAGCAGGGCCGTACCATTTACTATACAGAGAGGCGGGACATACCATTTACTAGGGGTGTTATTGAAAATGGCATTTACTACAGATGCTGTCATAAACACAGGAAGCTATAATGTTAGAAGTATCGATATCCCTTTTATAGGTATCGATTTTCGATCGACATAATTATATCGGCGATATTTCGATATCCCGATTGTCAATGACATCCCTAATACCCACCCCCCCCGGGCATCACACCGTGCCCCATTATTTGAGAAGCACTGGCCTTGTGGGAGCTCACCATGAACCTTTCCTCGCTGACATTCATAGCATGCACATGCACAAAATTCTCCTCCTCCGTTACGCACCACCTCATGCCTGCCCACATGACAACTTCACGCCCATGTGACATCTTTGCCGCAGTCGATGATCGGAAGGGTTAGTTGACTTATTATTTATTATTGTTTTATTATTATTTATTATTAGTTATTATTAATTTCAATGTACATGTATTATTATTATTATTATATATTTATTGTTTATACAATGCAGCCATGAGGCGGGGGGGGCACTAACCAGTGTCTCTCCCCCTTATGCCGGTCCCAAGCCCGGATAAATGCAGAGGGTTGCGACAGGAAGGGCATCCGGCGTAAAACTTCTGCCACATTTAAAAAAATGCAAATGATCAAAACAAAATTCATACCGGATCGGTCGAGGCCCGGGTTAACAACGACCGCCATCAGTGCTGTCAACCAACAGGGTGCTGATGGAAATTGGACTACTGTTGGTCGAAGACGTCGAAGAAGGAGAGGCGGGAGGCGTGTCCGTAGGCAGAGAGAGAAGAGGAAATGCGTGAGCCTCGGACTGAGAGTAGGGACTTTGAATGTTGGAACTATGCAAGGAAAAGATAGGGAGCTGGCTGACATGATGCAGAGGAGGAAGGTGGACATACTGTGTGTTCAGGAGACAAGGTGGAAAGGTAGAAAGGCTAAAAGCTTAGGAGCAGGGTTTAAACTGTTTTATAATGGTGTGGATGGGAAGAGAAATGGAGTAGGAGTCATCTTGAAGGAGGGGTTTGTCAGGAATGTTCTAGAAGTGAAAAGAGTGTCAGACAGAGTGATGAGTCTCAAGTTAGAAATTGAAGGCGTGATAGTCAATGTTGTTAGTGCTTATGCCCCACAGGCAGGATGTAAGCTAGAAGAGAAGGAGAGATTCTGGAGTGAGTTAGATGAAGTGATGCAGAGTACCCCAGAGGTGAAAGAGTGGTCATTGGAGCAGACTTCAATGGACATGTTGGTGCAGGCAACAGAGGGGACGAGGAAGTGATGGGCAGGTTTGGTATCCAGGACAGGAACACAGAAGGACAGATGTTGATCGATTTTGCAAAAGGATGGAAATGGCTGTGGTGAATACTTTCTTCCAGAAGAAACAGAAGCATAGGGTGACTTATGAAAGCGGAGGTAAGAGCACACAGGTAGACTACATCTTGTGTAGGCGATGTAATTTGAAGGAAGTCAGTGACTGCAAAGTAGTAGTGGGTGAGAGTGTTGCCAAACAGCATAGGATGGTGGTGTGCAGGATGACACTGATGGTGAGAAAGGTGAAAAAGGCAAAGGTAGAGCAGAAGACAAAGTGGTGGAAGCTGAAAAAGGAAGAGTGTCGTGTTGTCTTCAAGGAGGAGTTGAAACAGGCTTTGGGTAGTCAGGAAGTGCTTCCAGAGGACTGGACAACCACAGCCAATGTGATCAGGGAGACCGGTAGGAGAGTATTTGGTGTGTCCTCTGGAAGGAAAGTAGATAAGGAAACTTGGTGGTGGAATGAGGAAGTGCAGGAGTGTGTACAAAAGAAGAGGTTAGCCAAGAAGAAGTGGGACATTGAGAGGACCGAAGAGAGTAAACAGGAGTACAGGGAGACACAGCGTAAGGCGAAGGTAGCAGTGTCAAAGGCCAAACAGAGGGCGATGATGACTTGTATGATAGGTTGAACAGTAAGGAGGGAGAAAATGATCTATACAGGTTAGCACAGCAGAGAAATAGAGATGGGAAAGACGTGCAGCAAGTTAGAGTGATAAAGGACAGAGAGGGAAATGTATTGACTGATGACAGAAGTGTGCTGGGAAGATGGAAAGAGTACTTTGAAGAGCTGATGAATGAGGAAAATGAGAGAGAAAAAAGAGTAGAAGGGGTGACCGTTGAGGAGCAGGAAGTAGCAAAGATTAGTAAGGGAGAAGTGAGGAGGGCATTGAAGAGGATGAAGAGTGGAAAGGCAGTTGGCCCTGATGACATACCAGTTGAGGTATGGAAGTGTCTAGGGGAGGTAGCAGTAGATTTTCTGACAAGAATATTCAACAAGGTCTTAGAAAGTGAGCAGATGCCAGAGGAATGGAGGAGAAGTGTGCTTGTGCCCATTTTTAAGAACAAGGGCGATGTACAGAGTTGTGGCAACTACAGAGGGATAAAGTTGATGAGCCATACAATGAAGCTATGGGAAAGAATAGTGGAAGCAAGACTAAGGGCAGAGGTCAGCATTTGTGAACAACAGTTTGGTTTCATGCCAAGAAAGAGCACCACAGATGCAGTGTTTGCTTTGAGGATGTTAATAGAGAAGTACAGAGAAGGGCAGAAGGAGCTGCATTGTGCCTTTGTGGATCTGGAGAAAGCATATGACAGGGTGCCGAGAGAAGAACTGTGGTATTGTATGAGGAAGTCTGGAGTGACAGAGAAGTATGTTAGAGTGGTGCAGGACATGTATGATAGATGTAAGACAGTGGTGAGGTGTGCTGTCGGTGTGACAGAAGAGTTCAAGGTGGAGGTGGGACTACATCAAGGGTCAGCTCTCAGCCCCTTCTTGTTTGCTATGGTGATGGACAGGCTAACAGATGAGGTTAGACAAGAATCTCCATGGACTATGATGTTTGCAGATGACATTGTGATCTGTAGTGAGAGCAGAGACCAAGTAGAGGAAAATCTAGAGAGGTGGAGGTATGCCCTGGAAAGGAGGGGATTGAAGGTTAGTCTTAGTAAGACAGAATACATGTGTGTGAACGACAAGGACCCAAGAGGAACTTTGAGGTTACAGGGGCAGAGATAAAGAAGGTGGAGGATTTTAAGTACTTAGGCTCAACAATCCAGAGCAATGGAGAGTGTGGAAAAGAGGTGAAGAAGCGCGTGCAGGCAGGTTGGAATGGATGGAGAAAAGTGTCCGGTGTGATGTGTGATAGGAGAGTATCGGCAAGAATGAAGGGAAAAGTGTACAAGACGGTGATGAGGCCAGCAATGTTGTATGGTTTAGAGACAGTGGCCCTGGGGAAAAGACAGGAGTCAGAGTTGGAGGTAGCAGAGATGAAAATGTTGAGGTTCTCTTTGGGAGTAACGAGGATGGATAGGATCAGAAATGAGTACATCAGAGGGACAGCACATGTTAGATGTTTTGGAGACAAAGTCAGAGAGGCTAGATTGAGATGGTTTGGACATGTACAGAGGAGGGATAGTGAGTATATTGGTCGTAGGATGCTGAGGTTGGAACTACCAGGCAAAAGGCCCAGAGGAAGACCAAAGAGAAGATTTATGGATGCAGTGAAGGCGGACATGAAGGTCGTTGGAGTAAGAGTAGAAGATGCAGAGGATAGGGAGAGATGGAGGCAGATCATTTGCTGTGGCGACCCCTGAAGGGAACAGCCGAAAGGAAAAGAAGAAGAAGAAGATTTATTGTTTATACGTGTTTATCTTTAATATATTAGGTGAAATATACGCGTTTGTGTCAGGTTATATGAGTTTGGGAGGGGGTTGGAACGGATTAATTGGTTTTCTATTGTTTCCGATGGAAATTTTTGTTTTATCTAACGAACATTTTGACTTACGAGCTCGCCCTCGGAAAGAATTAATGTCGTAAGTCAAGGTGCCACTGTAATACTATGTATAGTTGGGCGATGGGTGGTGTGAAATGTTTTTTCTTCCTAAAATAATTCAGATGCACTGCTCTAATGTAATGACCTTCCAGTAGAATAATGACCACCTTGTTATATAATGACTGCTTTTTAGCATAATGACTGTTCTGTAATATGACATTTTTCTTACATAATGACTTATCTTGTGCAGAGTGACTGCTCTGGAATGTAATGACTGCTCAGTAACATTGTGGCGGCCATGTACCAATGTTATAGAACAGTCATTATGTTACAGAAATATAATTATGCCGCTAACATTATGACTTTGCTATAACGTAATTCCCACACTGTATCACAGTGACATTTTTCTAAAATAGTGATGTTTCTCTAATATGACGACTGCTCTGTAACATAATTTCCATTCTGTAAGCTAATGACTGCCCTGTAAAAAAGCAGATGTTTCTCGAGAATAATTACTGCTCTGTACTGAATGATTCCACAAGACTACGACAGCTCTGTAACGTAAAGACAGTTATACAATACGATGGGGTGGGATCATTTCCACTCTGACAGCTTTATTGCAATTTCAAATCAGTGTTTTATTCAGTGCTCAGCCTTGAAGGTATTTTTCTTTTTAAAAAATTAGTTATAAAATGAAAGCAGATTGATTATGACCTAAGAAATGAACTCTGGGCTTATGGGCAGAAATCTTACGGGCAATCTGCGTCGTGTGTCGTCCTCATTAGCCTGACATTTTATTGGTGTGTGTGGCATGTCGTAGAGGATAGATTTCTCGCTGTGTGTGTGTGTGTGTGTGTGTGTGTGTGTGTGTGTGCGCGCATGTGTGTTGTAGCATAATCCATTGCATGTAGAACAAATGGAATAATCAAAGAGCTCTGATCCAAAACCTGGGGGGTATAAATCCTTTATTCGTTTCACAAAAGCATTGAGAGAGAATGAAAATAAGGAAGCACTGATATGGAAAAGTTTTAGGGAAGAGAGCGAAAGAGAGAGAGAGAGTGAGCATGACCTAAAATCACTTTGATAAGAAAAACAATACTTTAATAAAGAAAAAGAGAAGTGGAATAAAGGGAGGGAACAGGAAGGAAGGAGAAAAAGAAAAAATAAATGAACTGAAGAAAGAGAAGGAAAAGTGTTGATAAGTCGATCAGGAAAATCCAGAACAAAAGAAATGAAAGAGAAGAAGGAGCACAGAGGAACAATTGGGAAAGAACAAAGAGGATGAAGCAAAGAAGAAAGAAACAGAGAGTCGGGGAGAACAGCACAGAGAAGTTTAATCTCAAAAAGGTTTCAGTGCTGTGAGCTTTAATATTACAACCCTTTTAATCTCTCTCTCTCTCTCTCTCTCTCTCTCTCTCTCTCTCTCTCGTTACATTCTCTCAAGTGTACTGGCTTTCTCTCTATCTTTGTGATCACTCATTCTCTCTCCCATTACATTTCCTCTCGTTCTCTCTCAAGATGCCTCTCATTACATTTTCTCTCTCATTCTCTTTCCCTCTCATGGTCCCTCTCTCTCATTACATTCTCATTATGCATTGCTTTTCTCTTTGTCTGTGTGATCACTCATTCTCTCTCATGACATTTTCTCTCTCATTCTCTCATTACATTTTCCTGCACTTTTGTCATTACATTTTCTCGCATTGTCTCATGACATTTTCTCGCGTTCTCTCATGACATTTCCTCGCGTTTTGTGATGACATTTTCTCGCATTCCCTCAGGACATTTTCTTGCATTTGCTCATGTTTTCTCGCATTCTCTGATTACGTTTTCTCGCATTCCCTCGGGACATTTTCTCTCATTCTCTCATGATTTCTCTCATTCTCTCATGATGTTTTCTCGCATTCTCATTACGTTTTCTCACATTCTCTCATGACATTTTCTCTCATTACATTTTCTCTCCCATTCTCTTTCCTTCTCATTACGTTCTTTCTCTCATTCTTATTCTCTCTCATTACATTCTCATTATGCATTGCTTTTCTCTTTGTGTGATCATTCATTCTCTCTCATTACATTGCCTGTCATAACATTTTCTCTCACATGACATTTTCTCACGTTCTTGCATTACATTTCCCCGCATTTTTTCAATTCCCTTTTCGTGCATTCTCTCATTACATTTTCTCACATTTCCTCATGACATTTTCTCACATTCTCATTCCATTTTCTCTCTCATTCTCTTTCCCTCATTACATTCCCTCTTTTCTCTCATTCTTATTCTCTCTCATTACATTTTCTCGCATTCTCATTACATTTTCTCTCTGATTCTCTTTCCCTCTCATTACATTCCCTCTCTCATTACCTTCTCATTATGCATTGCTTTTCTCTTTGGCTGTGTGATCACTCATTCTCTCTCATTATATTTCCTGTCTCATTCTCTCTGATTAAGTTCCTTCTCTTTGACGTTGCCTCTCGATATTTTCTCTCTTATTCTCTCTCTCATGACATTTTCTCACATTCTCTCATGACATTTGCTCGCGAGAAAGAGAACTCTCATTACATTTTCTCACATTCTCTCTTTTGCTCTGTCATTCTCTTTCCCTCTCATTACATTCCCTCTCTCATCACCTTTTCTCTCATTCTTATTCTCTCATTACATTCTCACTTTTCTCATCGTCTGTGTGATCACTCATTCTCTCTCATTATCTCATTATGTTTTCTTTCCCTCTCATTCTGTCTCAATATGGATTTCCACTCTCTCTCACACTTTCTCACACGCAGTTAGTTTTTATTGATGTTGTGTATTTTTGGTAATCTATTCATTATTAGCTCGTTCATCATGCTATTTGACACTGCATTCCTTAATAAGGGGTTTATTTATTAATTCATTCATTTATTTTTTTTTTTTCTGATGAAGTGTTTGTTTTTGTTTGCAGGTAATTTCAGGTGTCATATCTAAAGGATATGCCACGCTATCTCACCTCACACAGAGTCACGCCACTTTAATGAGCGTTTAATGACTTATTAATTGCAGCTGTTGGGTCATGACGTGATGTCGCTAGCATCGTTAGCTATCTCATTGCAGAAACAGATTTTGTGACTAACTTTATTTTTGTTTATTTTTTGGGGAGATTAATGTGTTTCTCTTCATCTCAGTTCCGCCCGACCTTCAGAACCTGTTTTGTGTGGGGTTTTTAAAGTTTTTTTTATTTTTTATGAATGAATCCGCTGATGTTCAGGATTGACTGAAGAGATGAAAGTGGGCAGTTTATCGCCGGTGCAACGGCGGCAGTGTGGTTCGCTCATCTACACACCTGTCGTGTTTTATTTACTTGAACCAGCAATGGACGCTGGACTGAAAACACCAGACAGTGATTTTTCAGCAGGGTCTGATTTATACCATCTGATACATCACAGCCATCATGGCAACATGCCCATACAGAGCAATAGAAGTATAGAAGAATGGAAGGCTTACAGAAATAGGGAGACAGGAAAGAAAGAAAGAAAAAGAAAGGGAAGATTCAAGAGATGAGTGTAGGTGGATGAATCAGTGGATGGATGGATGGGTGGATGGAAGAATGTATGGATGGATGAATGGGTGGGTAGATGAACGAATGGGTGGATGGATGAATGGGGGGTGGAGCCTGGTTGAATGAATTGGATTGGTGGCATGATGGAAAGAATAGAATTTGGATAGGCAAAAATAAGTAAATGGATAGACATATATAGGAGTTAATAAATTGTGATGAGGGATAGAGGGATTAACATTAAATTATTAGGTACCGTTGACTAGAAAGATATTTTAATGGATGGAAAGGTGAAAGGAAAGATGGTTGGATGGACCACTGAGAAGATCAGTTGTGAGATGGATGGAAATTGAGGTCCGTGGAAGGATGAATGAATAGATGGTTGGATGGATAAACAGATGGGTAAATGGATGGTTGGATAAACAGATGGATTAATTAACAAACAGTGAGGAGCTTTTTTCTGCTGATGAAGCGATAAAGAGGTTGAATGTATTTGAGGGATGAACGAGATGGATGAAGGGATGAATGAAGGAGTTTTTGTGGATAAATTAGAAAATGGTTGACAGGTTAGAGATTTTTAAAATGAAGGAAGGGATTGGGGATGGGATTAAAGGGGAGAAGAAAGATAATTATTTTAAAAAGGAAAGGCAGGAATAACGGTAAATGAAGTGAAACTATTAACTGAAAGGAAAGAAATGAGAAGTAAAGAAAGCAGTAAATTGGCAGAATAAAAGCAGGAAGTGGAAAAGGAAATAACGCTGAACACATGGAAGACATGCAGAGTGAAGGAAGGGAATAAGGAACAGAGGTGAATAAGAGAAAAGGAAGTCAAGCTGAAGGAGGAAAGAAATGAAAGAGAAGAAAATGGCAGAAGAAAAATTGTCAGAGGTTAAGATTGACAAACGAGATGTGTCTTAATTTCTCATTTCTGATTGGCTTAAACATGTTGGTCAGTGTTTTTACTGGTGCAGAAGGTTGTTAGATAAGAACATCGTAGTGTAAACAAGTTCCACTATCAGCGAGTCAGTGGTTTCATTTTATCTCTAAAATTATTCTCTTATATTGTATTTGGTGTGTGTGTGTGTGTGTGTGTGTGTGTGTGTGTGTGTGTGTGTGTGTGGTGATGCTGAGAGCGCTGTTTAGATAAACGACCCTCTTCTGTGTGCCTGAGCACTCGTAAAGTAACTATAAACCCTAAAACGCACAGCGATGTGCCGACATGCCAAATGGACCGTAATGGCCTTAAAATGCTCCGTGATGTGCTGCTGCTGTCAGTGTGTGTGTGTGTGTGTGTGTGTGTGTGTGTGTGTGTGTGTGTGTGCGTGAGTGCGTGAGAGAGAAAGTTTTCCTTTTGCAGGAGGAGCCGTTACATCGAGGTCGTCCATCTTTGTTTTCTGGAGCAGTGCCACTCTGTGTTAAAACTGTGTGCGTGTATGCATGAGTGTGCGTGTGTGTCTGTGTGTGAGCGCATGTGTCTGTCGGTGTGAGCCAGCGTGTGTGTGTGTGTGTGTATGTTAGAGTGAGCGAGCATGTATGTGCACATGTGTAAGTGAGCATGTGTGAACTATTGTGTGTGTGTGAGCGTGTGTGTGAGCGTGTGAGTGTGTGTGTGTGAGCGAGCGAGTGTGTGTGTATGTGTGTGTGTGTGTGAGTGAGCGTGTGTGTGTGAGTGAGCGAGTGTGTGTGTGTGAGTGAGCGTGTCTGTGTGTGTGTGTGTGAGTGAGCGTGTGTGTGTGTGTGAGTGAGCGTGTGTGTGTGTGTGTGTGTGTGTGAGTGAGTGAGTGGCGTGTGTGTGTGTGAGTGAGCGTGTGTGTGTGTGAGTGAGCGTGTGTGTGTGTGTGTGTGTGTGTGTGTGTGTGTGTGAGCGAGTGTGTGTATGTGTGAGCGCGTGTACGTGTGTGAGAGAGCTCGCGCGCGTGTGTCTGTGTGAGCGAGCCTGTGATTGTGTGTGTGTGTGTGTGAGAGAGCATCGTGTGTCTGTGTGTGAGCGCGAGTGTCTGTCGGTGTGAGCGAGTGCGTGTGTGTGTGTGTGTGTGTTAGAACGAGCGAGCATGTATGTGCGTGTGTGTAAGTGAGCGTGTGTGAATGTGTGTGTGTGTGTGTGTGAGCGAGCAAGCGAGTGTGTGTGAGCGAGCAAGCGAGTGTGTGTGTGTGTGTGTGTGTGTGTGTGTGTGTGTGTGTGTGTGTGTATGAGTGAGCCTGTAAGTGTGTGTGTGTGTGAGCGTGTATGTGAGTGTTTGTGTGTGTGTGTGTGTGTGTGTGTGTGTTGTGTGAGCGAGCATATACCTGCCAACTATTCCGGTTTTGCTGTAATGATTACGGTTTTCATGATTCCACTCTGGGTTACGGTTTTATTAATCAAAATATGCATTTCACATAAGTCAATCAAAAATTTCAAAAAACATGAAACACATTCACGAGATCGCTAAGAACCGTATCTAAATTTAGAACAGAAACAATCGGCACTGCATGCTGCTAATGCTACTTCCTGTGCAGTATCTGTATAGCGCATGTGCGAGAGGTCAACCTTTGTTTTACATTGGAATTGCGAAGGAATTAGGTCAGCTTAGTCAGAGTTTTCATCATGGAATCTGCCAGAGAAAAATCGAGCACGAAACCTAAACGAAAGTTACAGTCCTTTCGTGAGGATTACTTAAAGGCATTTCCAGGAATTATTATTCATTCAAGAAAAGGTGAAAACTACGCAAACTGCACTTTATGCCGACAAGATTTTTCGATTGGTCACGGAGGAAACAGCGATGTGAAAGACCACGTTGGAATGAAAAAACTGACTGAAAGACCCAGCTACAGGAAAGCCCCAAGTATGAAGCGCTTGTCAAGGTGGCCAAGTCTGTGTGGGTGATGTAGCACAGCAATGCGGACTGTGAGCGCGTTTTCAGTCATGTTAACATGAACAAAACTGGGTTCAGGTCCAGTCTCTCCACTAAAGTTCTGGTAAAGTTGATCACAAGGAAAATGATGATGATAGCTTCAGGTAACAAGTGCCACAATGTGTCCCATTCAAAAGAACAACTGAAGAAAGCCAAGAGATGCACCATGGGAAAAAATAATGCTTGCGAGTTGAGACTGGACTCCTCTGATTAGAAGAGACGACTTCAGTCCAGAGTAACCGTTCTAGTTGTGTAAAATGTTCTGACGCTACTGTTGATGTGTGCAAACTCTTTGTGAATGTTCGGCTTTGAAATGACAGGACTTATGTTACACACAGTGAGGTATTTTTGATGAGTCAATAATGCTGTTATTTGATTTAATTATTTAAGTTATAACTTTTAAAAAATATCTTTTCATGAACAGAAGTAGGTAATATTTCCTAATGACTTTGTGGTAAATGAAACATCACAAAAATGTTTATTAGAATGAGAAATGTCATCACAATATTGAAAAATGTGATCTGGATGCCTGTCATATTTTGAGTTTAGTACCTGTCAAATAAAAGGAACATTCTGAAAGGTTATATGTTGCGTATTATGTTTGTCTTTGATCTTTTTGTCAGCATTTATAAATTGACAGTTTAAGTAACATGGAAACATGATTAACCTTAATAGAAGAATAAAAGAAATAACTAGACAACATTCTAAGTTGATTTAATGCTAAAAATCATTTGGCATTGCCCCCCTGAACCCCCCCACTAGGACTTTGTCCTGGACCTACTGGGGCCTGTGGCCCCTGGACCCCGGCTAGCTACGAGGCTTTTCAGATTTCAAAAGTTGGCAGGTATGCAAGCGTGTGTGTGTGAGTGAGTGAGTGAGGTGAGGAGCGAGCGAGCGTGTGCTTTTTGTGAGCGAGCAAATGTGTGTGTGTGAGCAAGCATGTGTTTGTGTGAGCAAGTGTGTGTGTGTGTGTGTGTGTGTGTGTGTGTGTGTGTGTGTGTGTGTGTGTGTGTGAGCAAGCATGTGTTTGTGTGTGTCTGAGCGAGCATGAGTGAGTGTGTGTGTGTGTGTGTGTGTGTGTGTGTGTGTGTGAGCAAGCATGTGTTTGCAAGTGTGTGTGTGTGTGTGTGTGTGTGAGCAAGCATGTGTTTGTGTGTGTCTGAGCGGCGTGAGTGAGTGTGTGTGTGTGAGCAAGCATGTGTGTTTGAGTGTGTGAGCGAGCATGTGTTTGTGTGTGTGTCTGTGAGCAAACAAGCTCGTGTGTGTTTGTGTGTGTGTATATGTGTGTGTGTGTGTGCGTGTGTGCGTGTGTGTGTGTGTGAGTGAGCGTATGTTTGTGTATGTAGTGTAGTACATCCAGACTAAAAAAGCATCTTCTCTGTTCACACTGAGGTTAAAATGTAATAATTATGTAATATGATAATACATTTGTTCTGTTTTATTTGTAATTTAATTATTATTTAATTTATTTCTATTTTTTACTTTCATGGTGAGTGAATGATCATTATTTCCCAACTTTTTATTTTTATTTAATATTTTTTAAACAAGATAAATCTTAAATAAAGATTACTCACTGCATTTTTATTTTGTTTTAAAAATAATTTTAATTCAATTATTTTTTATAAAAATCAGTAACCAAATCTTTTTTCTTTAATTCACTTTTGATTTATTAGGAAGCAGATTCCAAAAATGTTGGGACTCTATACAAATTGTGAATGAAAACTGAATGCAATGATGTGGAAGTGCAAAATTTTAATATTTTATTCCGAATAGAACATAGATGACAGGCTCAAAAATTTAAACTGAGAAAATGTCATTTTAAGGAGAAAATATGTTGTTTTTAAATTTCATATTGTCAGAAAATCTCAAAAATGTTGGGACAGATAGCAGTACGAGGCTGGGAAAAGTCAATTGCACTTATTACGAACAGCTGGAAGACCAATAACCACTAATGAGGTCCATTGGCAACATGACTGAGTATAAAAAGAGCTTCTCAGAGTGGCAGTGTCTCTCAGAAGCAAAGATGGGTCGAGGATCACCAATTCCCCCAACGTTGTGCAGAAAGATAGTGGAACAATATCAGAAATGTGTTTTCCACTGAAGAATTGCAAAGAGTTTGAAGTTATCATCATCAACAGTACATAACATTATCCAAAGATTCAGAGAATCTGGAACAATCTCTGTGCGTATGGGTCGAGGCCGAAAAACCAGACTGGATGCTCGTGATCTTTGGGCCCTTTAACGGCACTGCACCACAAGCAGGAATACTACTGTAAGGGAAAACACAGAATGGGCTCAGCAATACTTCCAGAAAGCATTGTTGGTGAACACAATCCACCGTGCCATCCGCCGTTGCCAGCTGAAACTCTACAGTAAAGAAGCCATTTCTAAACAGGACCCAGAAGTGCAGGCGTTTTCTCTGGGCCAGGGGTCATTTAAAATGGAGTGTGGCAAAGTGGGAAAACTTCTGTGGTCAGACGAATCACGATTCGAAGTTCTTTATGGAAAACTGGGACGCCATGTCATCCGGACTAAAGAGGACAAGGACAACTCAAGTTGTTATCAGCGCCTAGTTCAGAAGCCTGCATCTGTGATGGTATGGGGTTGCATGAGTGTTTGTGGCATGGCCAGCTTGCATATCTGGAAAGGCACCGTTAATGCAGAAAGGTATTTTCAGGTTCTAGAACAGTGGTTCTTAACCTGGGTTCGATCGAACCCTAGGGGCTCAGTGAGTCAGTCTCAGGGGTTCTGCGGAGGTCAAGACACATACCCGGCTCATATTCATGATGACACGCCCCGCTTGGCCATCATTGTTTGCAGGTGATCACGCTACATTGCTTGGTGAATCTGTGCTGCGCGAAATTTGGTGTGCTCAGTAGTCGACTTGTGACTGTTGTGATGGTACGTCGTGTGATTTCTTTCTTAATGTTTTAACCCATACTCAACAGAGCAAAAAAAAGAAAGTGGTCAGACGAATATGTACAACATAGATTCACGTATATAACGTCCTATCTGCATGATTTGCGAAGTAGGCTCAACCCCCGCTGACTGACGTGTACGTACTTACTTACTTAGTTTGCCTTACTTTGTCTTGTACGGTCTGCTTGATAAGAGTTCTTCTCTTCTATTGACTGGTCGTGAACATGTCATGGATTCCTGTATTGCTCTCTGGATTGCTGTATATTTGTTCCTCAAATTATATCCACCTCTCTGGACTGCACTTAAGCGTTCAATGTTGACTTGACTACTTCAGTCGGTCTGTCACCAATAGGTGTAATGGAAGCACAATATACTTACATGTACTTACAATATACATAGATGTATATGTCTATATAATATCAATAAATACATATTCAATACTATAAATGCTTATAATAAAGATTAAACATTAAAAAATAATGCATAAGATGTAAATTAAACAAATGCACACACATACAGATGCGCATGCACGCACTCGGATGCGCACCTCACATAAAAATGTAAGTAATTGTGATGGGGGAGTTCATGCATTGTATTGGTTTTGTTCTTTGAACACAGTGCCCCAGTAAAAATATATACCTATGTCTTGAATTTGAAAAAAATCATATTTTGTTTTTCAATAAAGCATATATGAATAAGCATATGAAACTGGTGGGGTTCAGTACCGCCAACAAGGTTAAAAACCATTGTTCTAGAACAACATATGCTCCACCCAGATGTCGTCTCTTTCAGAGAAGACCTTGCATTTTTTACCATGATAATGCCAGACCGCCTGCAGCATTAATTACAACATCATGGCTGCATAGGAAAAGGATCCGGGTAATGAAATGGCCAGCCTGCGGTCCAGATCTTTCACCTATAGAGAACATTTGGCACATCATAAAGAGGACGGTGCAACATAGAAGACCCAAGACAGCTGAAAAGTTCGAGGCCTGTATTAGACAAGAATGGACAGCTTTCCTATTTCTAAAGTTGAGAAACTTGTCTCCTCGGTCCCCGGACGTGTGCAGACTGTTGTAAGAAGAAGAGGGGATGTCTCACAGTGCTGAAAATGACCTTGTCCCAATTTTTGAGATTTGTTGACACCATGAAATTTAAAATCAACATATTTTTCTCTTAAAATGGTACATTTTCTCAGTTTAAACTTTTGACCCTGTCATCTGTTCTATTGGGAATAAAGTATTGAAATTTGGCACTTCCGTATCATTGCATTCAGTTTTTATTCACAATTTTTATTGTGTCCCAACTTTTTTGGAATCTGGTTTGTGATAAGTTGAATGTTTAAACTGAGTGAAGTCTCTCTCTCTCTCTCTCTCTCTCTCTCTCTCTCTCTCTCTCGCTCTCTCTCTCATTCTCTTTCTCTTCCTCCCTCTCTCTCTTCCTCTCTTTCTCCATCTCTCTCTTTCCATCCCTCTCTTTTACCTCTCTCCCTCCCCTCTCCCCATCCCTCTCCATCCTCTCCCTCCCTCTCTCTCCATCTCTTCCTCTTTCCCTCTCTATTTCCCTCCCTCTCTCTCCCCCTCTCTCTCTGTCTCCGTAGATGAAGACGGTGAGTGTTGCACTCGTTCTTTGCCTGAACGTTGGCGTTGATCCCCCAGATGTGGTGAAGACATCTCCCTGCGCCAGACTGGAGTGCTGGATAGGTAACATCATTTCATCTCTAAAGCCATCTACATCCCCTTGGCCTATCTAACCTTTTTATTTTCTGCTCATTTCTCTAAGTTCATCAGTCCCCAGATCCCTTCATCCATTAACAGATTTCTTCATCCATCCCTGCATTTCTCCTTCCATCCATCTACAGTTCCACAGTTTCTGTCCATCCTTCCATCTGTCACCTAGATTTAAAATCAATGTACGACACCTCAGTCAAGGTTCATCACTCCATCAGTCTGTTCATCATTTTTTCTATCTATCCATTCAGTTGTCTGTCTGTTCATCCATTTATTGATCCGAACTTCTCCATTCTTTAAACTATTTATCCTTTCATCCTCCCATCATCCACCAATGCTATTTCTCCATCCATCTCTCTAACATCCAGCCACACATTTGTGCATTTATCCTTTCAAATTTCTATCCATCCACACATTTTTCCATCCATTTATCCTTTCATCTATTATATTTGGTTCATTCATCTGTCCATCCTTACATCCTTACCATTTTACCTCTGGTCCTTACATCCATCCATGTTTTTCATCTGTCTTTCCCTCTGTTCTTCCCTCTGTTCATCCCTCTTTCCTTTCTGTCTTCCTCTGTGTTAGAGAATTTTCACTAGTGACTCTGAACCCAATAAACTTTATTTAATTTTGCTTTCTTTAATTTATTTCCGTTGAATTTAATTATCAATTTTAATTCCATTTTCTCTCAGAATAGTTTTTTGTCTGACCGACTTGGTTTTAGAGATGAAATAATGAACTGATTTTGTGATCAAAATTAATATCCGTCCTGACCCTCATTAAGTGTGTGATGAAATTACAATGCTCCGACTTGCATGTTCAGGAATTAAATTTACAGATTTATACATTTATTATAACAGCACCTTTTTCTTATTCATTTTTTTTTTATTTTTAATATTGACGTATTTATTTATTTGTATTTATTTTGTGTTTTAATAATATTTATTGCAGTATAATTAATTAACTTAATATTTTTCTAATTTATTTTTGTTGCTCATTTTTATGAGTGTATTTGGGTTTTTTTTTCGCTGAGTTTGTTTATTAACTATTTTATGCTAATAGAATGTAATTGTCTCATCGGTATGGCATGAGGAAGTCTGGAGTGGCAGAGAAGTATCTTAGAGTGGTGCAGGACATGTATGAGAGATGTAAGACAGTGGTGAGGTGTGACAGAAGAGTTCAAGGTGTAGGTGGGACTACATCAAGGGTCCACTCTGAGCCCCTTCTTGTTTGCTATGGTGATGGACAGGCTGACAGATGAGGTTAGACAAGAATCTCCATGGACAATGATGTTTGCAGATGACATTGTGATCTTTAGTAAGAGCAGAGAACAAGTGGAGGAAAATCTAGATAGGTGGATGTATGCCCTGGAAAGGAGAGGAATGAAGGTTGGCCTCAGTAAGACAGAATACATGTGTGTGAATGACAAGGACCCAAGAGGAACGGTGAGGTTACAGGGAGCAGAGATAAGGAAGGTGGAGGATTTTAAGTATTTTGGCTCAACAATCCAGAGCAATGGAGAGTGTGGAAAAGAGGTGAAGAAGCGTGTGTAGGCTGGTGGGAATGGTTGGAGAAAAGTGTCCGATGTGATGTGTGATAGGAGGGTATCAGCAAGAATGAAAGGAAAAGTGTACAAGACGGTGTTGAGGCCAGCGATGGTGTATGGTTAGAAACAGTGGCCCTGCGGAAAAGACGGGAAGCAGAGCTGGAGGTAGCAGAGATGAAAATGTTGAGGTTTTCTTTGGGAGTAACGAGGATGGACAGGATCAGGAATGAGTACATCTGAGTGACAGCACACGTAAGGCGTTTTGGAGACAAAGTCAGAGAGGCTAGATTGAGATGGTTTGGACATGTACAGTGGAGGGATAGTGAATACAGGGATCCCTCGCTACTTCCGCTTCAATTCATGCGGCTTCAGTGCATCGTGGTTTTATAAATAAAAAATAAATTGATATTCATCAAATTAAAAAATAAGGAAATTAAGGAAGAATAGGGGAAAACGTTAAGGAAAATGCCACAAAACCAAGGCCAATTATGCAAAAAATATCAACCCAAAATCTTCCAAACTACTGACATTGTTGCATCTGTGTGTGCACGCACATGTGTATGTATGTGTGTAGTCTTCTTCTCATGCACTACCATCTGTATGTGTGTGTGTTTGTTTTATTTACATCTTATGTTATTTTTTCATGTTTAATTGTTATTATAAGCAGTTGTAGCATTGAATATGTATTTATTAATATCTTATTTTCCTTTCGGCTGTTCCCTTCAGGGGTCGCCACAGCAAACCATCCGCCTCCATCTCGCCCTGTCCTCTGCATCTTCTTCTCTTACTCCAATGACCTTCATGTCTTCCTTCACCACATCCATAAATCTCCTCTTTGGTCTTTCTCTAGGCCTTCTGCCTGGTAGTTCCAACCTCAGCATCCTACTGCCAATATACTCACTATCCTTCCTCTGTACATGTCCAAACCATCTCAATCTAGCCTCTCTGACTTTGTCTCCAAAACATGTTACATGTGCTGTCCGTCTGATGTACTAATTGCCTGCACACGCTTCTTCACCTCTTTTCCACACTCTCCATTGCTCTGGATTGTTGAGCCGAAGTACTTAAAATCATCCACCTTCCTTATCTCTGCTCCCTGTAACATCACCATTCCTCCTGGGTCCTTCTCATTCACACACATGTATTCTGATTTTCTGAGGCTAACCCTCATTCCTCTCTTTTTCAGGGCATACCTCCACCTCTCTAGATTTTCCTCCACTTGTTCTCTGCTCTCACTGCAGAGCACGTCATCTGCATACATCATAGTCCATGGAGATTCTTGCCTCACCTCGTCTGTCAGCCTATTCATCACCATCGCAAACAAGAAGGGGCTCAGAGCTGATCCTTGATGCAGTCCCACCTCCACCTTGAATTCGTCGGTCACACCGACAGCACACCTCACCACAGTCTTACATCTCTCATACATGTCCTGCACCACTCTGACATACTTCTCTGCCACTCCAGACTTCCTCATGCAATACCACAGTTCTTCTCTTGGCACCCTGTCATATGCTTTTTCCAGATCCACAAAGGCACAGTGCAGTTCCCTCTGACCTTCTCTGTACTTCTCTATTAACATCCTCAAAGCAAACACTGCATTTGTGGTGCTCTTTCATGGCATGAAACCAAACTGTTGCCCACAAATGCTGACCTCTGCCCTTAGTCTAGCTTCCACAATTCTTTCCCATAACTTCATCATATGGCTCATCAACATCTGCATGTCTCCCTTGTTCTTAAAAATGGGCCCCAGCACACTTCTCCCCCATTCCTCCAGCATCTGCTCACTCTCTAAGACCTTGTTGAATGTTCTTGTCAGAAAATCTACTGCTACCTCTCCTAGACACTTCTATACCTCCACAAGTATATCATCAGGACCAACCGCCTTTCCATTTTTCATCCTCTTCAGTGCCCTCCTCACTTCACCCTTACTAATCTTTGCTACTTCCTGCTCCTCAATGGTCACCTCTTCTACTCTTTTTTCTCTCTCATTTTCCTCATTCATCAGCTCTTCAAAGCTCTTTCCATCTTCCCAGCACACTTCTGTCATCAGTCAATACATTTCCCTCTGTCCTTTATCAATCTAACTTGCTGCATGTCCTTCCCATCTCTAGCTCTCTGCTGTGCCAACCTGTATAGATCATTTTCTCCCTCCTTACTGTCCAACCTAGCATACAAGTCATCATACGCCCTCTGTTTGGCATAAGCCATTGCTACTTTCACCTTACGCTGTGCCTCCCTGTACTCCTGTTTACTCTCTTTGGTCCTCTCAATGTCCCACTTCTTCTTAGCTAACCTCTTCCTTTGTACACACTCCTGCACTTCCTCATTGCACCACCAAGTCTCCTTATCCACTTTCCTTCCAGAGGACACACCAAGTACTCTCCTACCGGTCTCCCTGATCACATTGGCTGTGGTTGTCCAGTCATCTGGAAGCACTTCCTGACCACCCAAAGCCTGTTTCAACTCCTCCTTGAAGACAGCATGACCCTCTTCCTTTTTCAACTTCCACCATTTTGTTTTCTGCTCTGCCTTTGCCTTCTTCACCTTCCTCACCATCAGCGTTATCCTGCATACCACCATCCTATGCTATTTGGCAACACTCTCACGCACTACTACTTTGCAGTCACTGATTTCCTTCAAATTACATCGCCTACGCAAGATGTCGTCTACCTGTGTGCTCCTACCTCCGCTTTTATAAGTCACCCTATGCTCTTGTTTATTCTTGAAGAAAGTATTCACCACAGCCATTTTCATCCTTTTTGTAAAATCGATCAACATCTGTCCTTCTGTTTTCCTGTCCTGGATACCAAACCTGCCCATCACTTCCTCGTCCCCTCTGTTGCCTGCACCAACATGTCCATTGAAGTCTGCACCAATGACCACTCTTTCACCTCTGGGGATACTCTGCATCACTTCATCTAAGTCACTCCAGAATCTCTCCTTCTCTTTTAGCTCACATCCTGCCTGTGGGGCATACGCACTAACAACATTGAACATCACGCCTTCAATTTCTAAATTGAGACTCATCACTCTGTCTGACACTCTTTTCACTTCTAGAACATTCCTGACAAACCCCTCCTTCAAGATGACTCCTACTCCATTTTTCTTCCCATCCACACCATGATAAAACAGCTTAAACCCTGCTCCTAAGCTTTTAGCTTTGGAACCTTTCCACCTGGTCTCCTGAACACACAGTATGTCCACCTTCCTCCTCTGCATCATGTCAGCCAGCTATCTATCTTTTCCTTGTATAGTTCCAACATTCAAAGTCCCTACTCTCAGTCCTAGACTCATGCTTTTCCTCTTCTCTCTCTGCCTACGGACACGCCTCCCACCTCTCCTTCTTCGACCAACAGTAGTCCAATTTCCATCAGCACCCTGTTGGTTGACAGCACTGATGGCGGTCGTTGTTAACCCGGGCCTCGGCCGATCCGGTATGAGTTTAGTCTTTCCGGTTTGCATTTTGTATTTTGGCAAATGTATTTATTAATATATAGTATAGTATATATACATGTACGTATACATCAGCCGGGGGTGGGGGTGGTGGTTGGGGGTTGGTATCGTACTTCGCTGATTTCAATGGTCATTTGGGGATCTCGGTCCCAATTAACCTTGGAAATTGAGGGATCCCGGTATATTTGTAGTAGGATGCTGATGTTGGAACTACCAAGCAGAAGGCCTAGAGGAAGACCAAAGAAGAGATTTATGGATGTGGTGAAGGAGGACGTGAAGGTAGTTGGTGTAAGAGAAGAAGATGCAGAGGATAGGGTGAGATGGAGACAGGTAATTCGCTGTGGTGACCACTGAAGGGAACAGCCGAAAGGAAAAGAAGAAGAAGGAGTGTAATGTAGAGATTTGTTTGTTTATTCAGGAGCGTTATTCACGTGACATCCAGTGATGTTTTATTTCTCTTCCTATATATCAAACCCTACACTGATAGTTGATGATTGTTGTGTAAGTTGTGTCTTTAATAAGGTTTATATTTATTTGTTTCATGTGCAGATCCCCTCTCCATGAGTCCGCAGAAAGCTCTGGAGACCATCGGGGCGAACCTGCAGAAACAGTACGAGAACTGGCAACCCAGGGTGAGTCCGTCTGGAAATATAAAAAAATTACTTTGATTAAAAAAATGTGTGTGGTGGGGTAATTAAAAGGTAATAATAATATTAGTGATATGGTATAAGTATAACCATCAATAAACAAACAAATAAATAAATAGACTTAAATAAATAATAAATAAAATTTAATAAAAAAATCTTAAACATAAAATCATCCATCATATTTTTAAGGTATAAAAAAATGAAAAAAAAATTATTATTGAAATGTTTTTTAATATGTTTGGATGCTTAGTGACGTGTATTGCTAGCCACCTGTCTCTTTTCGAGCTGCTGTGCATGCATGTTTGGAGGTGGTCTAACACACTCGGAGGGAAAGCGCTATCCGCCACTCATACAAATGAGCTCACAGATGCCTGTGATCTTTGGGTGATAGTGAAGTGAGCATATGCTGCCCTCCTTCCCATGAGAGCTCAAAGCCGAATTAGAAAATCTAAACACTTGGTGTTAAATATTTCAGGTTATTAAGATCGTACCTTGTGAAAAGAAATTACTTTTAATCCAGAAAGATTTATTTTTTATTTTAAATGTTACATTTTTCATCTTCACATTTTTCACATCAATGCTTTCGGTTCTGAAGATTCTTTCAGGATGGGAAACCGAGTCGTGTTGGATCTGACAAGAATTGTACCAGTGCTGGAATGAATCTGATCACATCGGCACTGAGTCAAATCATTTTACCTGTTCAGATGTTACTGCTGAACTGATTGAGGTTCTAGGCAGAAACCCGCGCCATGGCTTCAGCACTGAACCGTTCATAGAACTGCTGAGACAAATCATCAGCGAACCCAATCATATAATTGCTGAATAAAGATTCTGTATTGAGAAATGCACTGATAATGAGCCAAGATGAAATGGCTTGTAGTAGCAATGAGCTGAATTGTAGCGGTGAGTCGAATCGTAGCGGCAATGAAACAGGTTGTTGTGGTGTTGAGTTCTAGTCGGTGTTAGAAGGAATTGCAACACTACCTGACCTGAATCACGAGGGGCTCAAATGAGTCATGACTTCTGATCCTAATCTTATCAGTGATGATCTGAGTCACATTGGTACACTGAGTCACATTGGCACTAAACTGAGTCATATTGATAGTATACTGGGTCATATTGGTTGTAAACAGGGTCGTATTGGTAGTATGCAGGGTCATATTGGTAGCACACTGAGTCATATTGGTAGCACAGTCATATTGGTACTAAACTGAGTCATATTTGTATTAAACTGAGTCATATTGGTACCAAACTGAGTCATATTGGTAATAAACTGAGTCAGTTCAGTACCGATATGATTGTACAACCAATATGACTCAGTTTATTACCAATATCACTCAGTTTTTTACCAATATGACTGTATATATCATATTGGTAATAAACTGAGTCATATTGGTAGCACAGTCATATTGGTAGTAAACCGAGTCATATTGGTAGTAATATCAGTCATATCTCTCATTTACTGAGTCACTTCTGTGAGTAAGTGAATGGAATTGAATCATTATTGGAAGAATCCTGGTGATTATTGTATAACACCAATGAGTGAACACACACAAACACACACACACACACACAAAACCCCCTGCATTCGCTTCAGATCAGGTTTGTTTTGTTAAACTCGTACATCAACTTTTTTCTCTCTCCTTCCATATCTTTCGTTTTCTGTCATTCTCCCTCTTCCTTTTCTCTCTCCCCTTCTGTCTTTGCTCCTTCACTCTTTCCTATTTGTTCTTCTTTTTCCTCTCTCTTTTCTTTCCCTCTCATGTACCAGCTGTTTCTCTGACATTTTCAGGGTTTTTTGTCCTTGTGTTGGATCCTCCACGTGAGGTTCATGTTTCATGTTCTGTTAAAGATCTCATTTATTTTTTCCTCTTTAAGAAATGATGTGTTACATCTGTAAATTTGCAGCTGTCATTACAGATGTTCACAGTCCTTAGTTCTATTTTTAAAATCGTTCCATACGTGTTTAATTTCTGGTTACGCTGCCAGAACGTAAGACTACAACTCGAAGGATTAAGGGGTGGAGCCAGTTGGGTGCATAAAGCTACGAAGCAGGCTTTAGAATATCCATGAGAGTGGAAGTTCAATAAACACTGTGAGTTGTTTAGTTCCTCGTCTAAAGGGTTCATGTGGAACCCAACAGTACGACCCTGAAATGTTTAATGAACACCTGAAAAACCTTGAGGAACCCGTGGAGTCTCCCAGGTACCAGTGTGTTAAACTAGGTTGTGTATGGTTTGTTGGTCTGTGTGTTTGGCAGTGTGTGTCTGTTTCTTGGACATGTCTTTTCTTGGATGTGTCTTTGGCTTGCCCTCATTTGCCACCCAACTCACTGTAAAGTGGAGCCTGTACCGGTCCGTCGTGGTGAAGCAGGAGCTGATCGCAAGGCAAAGCTCTTAATTTACCAGTCGGGCTACGTTCCAACTCTCACCGATGGTCACGAGCTTTGGGTAGTGACCAAATGAACAAGATCGCTGATACAAGCGTCTGAAATGAGCTTCCTGCGCCGGGTGGCAGGGTCGTCTCTTAGAGATCACGTGAAAAGTTCAGCCATCTAGGAGGAGTTTGGAGTAGAACTGCTGCTTCTCCGCGTTGAGAGCCAGTAGAGGTAGCTCACGCATCTGGTTAGAATGCCTCCCGAACGTTTCCCTGATGTGGTGTTTCGGGCATGTCCGAGCGGGAAGGGACCCCGGGGTTGACCCAGAACCCACTGAAGAGACTATTTCTCTCGATTGGTCTGGAAACGCCTCGGTGTCCCCCAGAAGAACTGGAGGAAGTGGATGGGGAGAGGGACGTCCGATCCTCATTGCTGCCCCTGCGACCTGACCCCAGATTAAGTGGAGGACAATGAATGATTGAATGTCTTTATCTTGCAGGCATATTTGTTGTCTGTGGGTGACACTATTTTCTTATTTTTGTGAATTGTACAATTGATATTCGTATACTATTGCCTTTTTCTTTTTTCCTCTTTGTTCAATAGTATGTTGTACAGTAAAATTACATTTGTTTTCTTTTCCATTCACTATCTTTTTCTGTTCAACCTTTCCCCTTTATCTTTTAAGGAAACTGCTTGAAAATGAATACAAATAACTATTTAAATGAAAAACAACAAAACAAATATGGAAAATAGACTGTAAAAGATAATAAATCTTGTGAAACCCACTCCACCTCGATTAGTTTTCCTATTTGCAGGACGGGTTTACCTATTTACGTGCAACCATTTGATTAACAATAAATTGAATTGAAATTGAAATTGAATTGAAATTGAATTGAATTGAACACTGTCACGCAGGTGTGTCTGTGGGTGTGAGTTGCTATTTTGTGGGTGTGTCTTTTTGGAGTGGCATTTTTTCTTTTGGGCGTATCTATTGTGTGAGCGTCTCCATCCTACAGGCATGTCTCTTTATTGTAGGTGTGTTGATGTTGTGGGTTTGTCTTTGTCCTGCAGGTGTGTCTCTTCTTGTGGGTGTGTTTTTCTTTTTTTGTGTGTGTCTTGTTCATTGTGGGTTTCTGTATTGCAGGCCTGTCTCCTTATGGGCGTGCCCAGTGTTATGGGCATGTCAGTGTGGTGGGTGTGTCAATGTTGTAGGTGTGTTGGGGCATGTCAATGTTGTAGGCGTGCTCAGGTGGTGGGCGTGCCCCTATACTGGGCATGCCCCTGTTGTTTGTGTTTCTTTCTTGTGGGCAGGCTCTCTGTTGTGGGCATGTCTCTTTGTTGTGGGTGTGTCTCTGTCGGGTGAAAGGTTCTGTAGCAGGTCTGTGTGTGATTAAAAGAAAAAGAGAATGCAGCAGTGAAGCCGATGTGCTGACGGTGGTAAATAAAGGACATTATTTGTGTTCTCAGAGAACATTTGCTGTGAATTGCAGTAATAAATAGTTTAAAATCTTGTCCAGCTTTCAGGAAAAAACAGCAGATTTCATATGAATAATTTATCAGAGGCTTTTAACGTGATTTCCAACCGAGACGGAAATTAAATCCAGACACAGACACCGACAGACCAGGGTTTAAAAGATGTTGGGATTTAAACCCATAGCGTTCTGGTTCACTAGCGCACAACTCGGAAAATAAAATTCGCCAGAGGGAAAAAACCCCCACAAAAGTTTTATTGATATTATTATTTATTTATTTTAATTATAATTATTAATATCAATATTGTTGTTGAATGAGATGGAGTGAATGTTTTTCATTCTCGGGTTATCGTCGGGAATAAAAAGGACACTGCAGCAGTTTTCATGGACACACACACACACACACACACACTCTCTGATGCAGCAGGTGGGAATCGGTGGATTTTCACAAACACATTAGGTCTTTAAAAGCCCCGTGGCTCGAATCGTTTATTTTTTTCTGTGGTGAAATAGTTTTATATGAATTATTAATAATCTGAGTTGTGCTGTTACATTTCACTGATCAGAGTTTAAAACCTCGATTCACCACCTCTGGGGGGAGGGCGCGAGAGGCAGATGGAACGAGTGAGAGAACGAAGGATTACTAAAGAAACACGAGAGGAAATAATGGACAGATTAAAAAAGTAAAAGAGATCAAAGAAGAGCGTGACAGGAGGAATAAAAATCAGAGAGGGGAGAATAGTGAGTGGAAGGCAGCGAGGCAGAGAAGAAAATGTAGGAAAAGAAGGATGTATATATATATATATATATATATATATATATATATATATATATATATATATATATATATATATATAAATGCGAGAGAGAGCGAGAGCGAGAGAATGATGGCGAGAGGGGGGGGGGTCTGTCTTGGGCTGTTTAACAGGAAGTTGCTGCTCTTTTCGCTGTGTGAAGTGTGTGTTGATTAGCATCTATGCTAGAACCTGTGGCGAATAACAAGAAACGCCCACCCCTCCCTCCCTCCCTCCCTATTGACTTGTAGCTCATGTTTGTAAATTTAATCTGTTGAGGATATCACTAATCACAACAGATTGATGATCATAATCATAAACAGCCTCTCCCTCCTCCGTTGTATTCCAGTTAAACCCAATAATAAGATACACACCACAGGAAACACCCGTCTATCAGCAACCGACACACTCTTCTGCTTGGTCTGTTCCTCCGAGTGCCGCTCACCCTTTAAATGAGTTTTGTTCCGGAACCTTTTATCACTCAATTATTACATGATTACCACCAATTATCACATGCACCGATTTCCATTTGCGTGTGAACTCCACACACAGCGACCCCTCACTAATGGCCCAGTCCTGCAATGGTGATTAATCAGGTCCTGGACCGTAAATAGACAGATCTGCTGCTGCACCTTTTACTTTCCACCTTTAATGATTATGTCACCGGTTTTGAGCCTCAACAGGCAAAAGCCCAGTACGATATTTACCAGGAACTCTTCCACCGTTCTTCAAATGGGATGCAGCGTGCAGTGCTTCATGTTTTTCCTGATTGGATTGTAGCAGCGAATCTCAAATCGCTACACAGGCTTTGGTGATGCCGAGTACTACAGTAGGCCCTCGATATTCGCGGGGGTTCGGTTCCAGCCCCTCCCGCGAATGAAGATAATCCGCGAGTTCTGTACCCGGAAGTAAAACCACATGCGCGATATTGCATGCGCGATTGAGCAACCAGAAGTAGAATACTGTGTATCTATTACATGTGCTAAAATATGCTTATTAAACACAATCTATAGACAGTCATTAATACAGTATCAATGTAGTAAAATATAGTAATGATTGAGAAAAATTTTTATTTATTCCAATAGCCTGGACTTATTGTTAGCCGGAGTGCGGTGCGGGGCAGTGGTGGTCTAGTGGTATAGGGCACTGGATCGCTGATCCAAAGGTTGGGGGTTCGAGTCCCACTCTCCAAAAGGTTGTCCCTGCCCCCCCCCCCCCCCCCCCAGTGCAGCTAACAAGGGTTGTGTTGTGACAGGAAGGACATCCGACGTAAAAACCTCTGCCAAAATCAAATGTGGCGACTCCCGAGTAAAAGGGAAAAAGCCGAAAGGAAGACAGACAGACAGCCTGGACTTATTGTTAGCCGGGGTGCGGCTAGCATTGAGCTACCATAGCACATTAGCTCAGGATAGGAGTTGAGCGTGCTCGGTTTACACGCCCAAAGACTCCGATCTTATAGCCATAGTAGGGTCGACCGGTCATAGACGAGCATAGTACAAAACATGAACAAACAAAACAAATTAAAACGAACAAAGAAACAATTTGACTCCAAGAACTCTGCGACGTTGCCCTCTAGGCAGTGCCATCTTGGAGATGTCACATTCAATGTGAAAGGACATGAAGTGTAATAAAGTTTATCCTTTTGGTATCATTTGTTAAACATGCTACAGAACATAAAATCTTATGCAGAAACATTCTAAACATTAACTTAGGTACTGTACTGGAAAAGACTTGAAAAAGACTTTAATACAACAGTTCAGAGGAAACTGTCGTTTCTTCAGGAGAAAGTCTTATTTCTTCAGAAGAGACATCCAATGTTTTCTATCGCTTAGCCAGAGAAGACGCACAGCGTTTGAGTGGCATCATGGAGCTTAACTGGTACTTAAAACACACTAAAAAAAGAGGCTCATTGACAACTTGTGCACGAATGAGGAAAAAGGGGCTTTACATCATCTCAACCAATCAGCAGGAAGGAGGACCGCCATTGGCTGAATTTGAGTGACATGTCAGTTGCTTGGCAGTCCGCAGATACTCAAACTGTGAGTGCAAAACCACGAATAGTCATGGGCCTTCGGTACTACAAATAAATAAAAGTAATGTGATAGACACTCATCTCATCACACCTGAACCCGCAACCTTAGGATCAGCGACCCAGCACCCTAGACCACCACTGCCCTATCTGTATGTGTGTGTATTTATATTTTATTTACATGTTATGTTATTTTTGAATGTTTAATAGTTATTATAAGCATTTATAGCATTGAATATGTATTTATTGCTATTATATACACGCATACATGTACGTATACGTCAGTTGGGGGTGTTGGGGGGGGGTGATCCTACTTCGCGGATTTCGATGGTTGCATGGGGATCTCGATCCCAATTAACCGCGGAAAGTTTGAGCCCTTCTGTGACGCCAGGAACATTCAGCCGGACCCAAAAATGCAGGCGACAGAGCGTGATGAAAACGGATGAGCTTTATTGTTCACAAGGAAGGCAGTAGAGCACGGGGTAATCATAGTCACTGTTAGAGATGCAGAGAAAATGAAAATCATAAACTAAGGGAACTGGTCGAGCACGGAGCTGAGAACCAGAGAGATCACGGGGAAGAGGGACAATCTTCTAGCACCGGGAGGAGTGCGCTGGTCATTTTTATAGCCCGGTGATTGCTGAGGGGAATCAAGTGTGTGCTTCGCACTCCACCCGCATGTTACAGCCATGCCCCTCGCCAGCGCCTGCATGCATAAAGAGAGAGAGAGAGAGTGAGTTAGAGCTGCCAAAACCAGAGTCTCTCACAACACGCACTAAAATAAAAACCACAGTACAGTTAAAACACAAGAACAATAAATATAAGAATTTTTACCTTTATGATGGTGAACAGTTAGCATACGTACATGTTGGAGAGGGAGAGAGGAGGAGAATCCCCTTTCATAACAGAAGAAGAGAGGAGGAGGATCCCCTTCTATAACAGCTTCAGGTGAATCAGCCAAAGGTGTTTTTTCTCTTGCTACCTACTTTGGCGTGGAAGACTCTATTTCAGGATGTTCCTTTCTTTTCTTGAAGAACATTTCTAACACGGCTTGTTTCTGCCTTTTTTAAAAACCTTACGGAAGTGGCTAATGACCTCATCGTTAAAGGTGTTCACAGTGCTGTTAGTGCTACTTTTAGCTTTATCAGGGTGATGCATAGTATCTACAACTTCCGGACTTCTGGCTCAACGCTGCTAGCTTTGTCAGAGTGATACATAGTAACTTTTAGTACAAAGAAACATAGTAATATGTAACTTTTGGAAAGCGTGCATTTCCCTTCCCTATTGATCTTGTTTTTTCTCGCGCTTTTTTAGCGTTCAACGCCACGTTTATTGGCGTAGCACTGCCACCAGCACATTTTAATCATTCTTCTGTAATCACCTGAAGAGAGAGGATGGTTTCACCACCCCTCGAAACAGATCTGTAGTGAAAATGAAGTTTCAATAGAAAGTCTTTGTCCTGTCCTTTTATTTTTAAGTAAAAACATATATATATGTATGTATATGGTACCTCGTCTGTTTGTCTTCCTTTCGGCTTTTTCCCTTTTACTCGGGAGTTGCCACAGCGAATCATCTGATTCGCATGTTTTGATTTGGCAGAGGTTTTCATGTCGGATGCCCTTCCTGTCACAACCCTTTTTATCAAGGGACAGAAACACGCTGACGACTTTGCAGCCTACTCTTTACGAAAGTCAGCAATGGTTCTTTTACATTCCTCTCACAGTGACACATGTGAGAGACATGGCCCGCCTTTGATAACTCAGTTAGCTGCACTGGGGGGACAGTGACAACCTTGTGGAGAGTGGGACTCGAACCCCCAACCTTTGGCTCAGCGATCCAGCGCCCTATACCACTAGACCACCACTGCCCCCGTATGTATATGGTACCTCACTTTGTGAAATTAATTCGTTCTAGAGCCTTTTTCGTAACCTGCATTTTTCGTAAATTGAACTGCATTTTACATGTAAAACGTGTGATTCGTTCCAAGGCTCCCAATTCTGTCTTCCTTTCGGCTTTTTCCCTTTTACTCGGGAGTCGCCACAGCGAATACTACCCCATAAAACCTTTAAAAATTATAAAAGCATACCTTTTAAGACCTCCTTCCGCTTCAATATTGTACCGATGGTAGATGGGTTTGGCCATATTCCTTTGCGATATCACTCGAGCCCGTTTCTTCTTTTCACTCGCACCGGAAATCACACACGCTCACATGCATGTGTGTATGCGTGCTCGTGTGTTTGCGCGCATATGTTGACCATGTCTTCTTAGCAGAGTTATAATCTTACAAATGTTTATGGAAGGTTAAAAGCCTGAGTCAAGAAATAAAGCATGAAACAACAGTAACTCTGTCCTTTATACGAAAAGCATCATGGTAGATGAATTGGAGGCCAGCGGGGCGGGATATTTGAACGTCATTGATGGGAGAGCAGCTTGTGCATTTGTTTGAATGTTTGAATGGCGTATTTGAATGCTTGAATGGCACATTTTAATGTTTGAATGGCGCATTTGAATTTTGAAGATGGCGCTTTCGTAATGTGAACTTGTTTCGTATCCAGGTACAAAAATTTTAGGAAAATGTGGTTCATAACCTGCATTTTTCATTTGGTGAGACTTTCGTAAAGCGAGGTTCCACTGTGTGTGTATGTGTGTATGTATATATGTGTGTGTGTGTGTGTGTGTGTGTGTGTGTGTGTGTGTGTGTGTGTATATATATATATATATATATATATATATATATATATATATAAATACAGGGATCCCTCACTACTTCGTGCTTCAATTGATGCGGCTTCAGTGCATCTCGGTTTTTAAAAAAGTATTCAGTGAATTAAAAAATAAGGAAATTAAGGAAGGATGGGGAAAAAATTAAGGAAACAAACAAGGCCAATTATGCAAAAAACTCCAGACAAACAAAAAACAACCCAAAATTTCCCATCAAAACTAGTTTCATTGTGAGGTGCGCATCTGAGTGCGGGCACGCACGTGTATCTGTATATGTGTGTATTTAAATTGAATTTACATCTTATGCATTATTTTTGTATGTTTAATTGTTATTATAAGCATTTATAGCATTGAATATGTATTTATTGATATTATATACACATACACATGTACGTATATGTCAGTAAGAGGGGGAATTGGGGGGGTGATCACATTCTGGTCACATGACCACAGCTACCCACTTGAAATCATTGAAAATGTGTTTTCATGAGAGAAAGTTAAGTCTTATAGAAATAAGGCCATTATATTCAAACTGTTAAGAGACAATTATAATAACTCAACATATTCAGAATACAGTGAGTCGTCGACTTATGACCGCGTTTGGTTCCGGCAGACCGGTCGTAAGTCGACTTTCCATCCAAATACACTCACGCCAAACAAAAACAGATGAATTAATCTCGCGCATTTAAATCTATACATCTATTTTCATTTCCACGTCACTGACATGCAGCGGAGAGCCAATCCTTTCTGTACTCCACTGTGTGGGCGGGTCCGATAGCTTCAAACTCCAATTTTATTGGATTATAACAACAGCCACAGACTGCGCATGTTGTTTGAGTAGAGATAAATTTCCCTCGTTTTGATCAGCTCATTTCCACGAAGCCAAGCACAGCTGGCAAGCAAACACAAATGGACAGACATGGAAAAACTTCAATCCGCAGAGCAGCTGATTGCCAAAATTTGGGACGCGCTTCCTGTCACATAAACACTGCAGCGTGTGAGTCCAATAAAATTAGAGTTTCAAGGTATCGGACCCGCCCACACAGAAAGGATTGGCAAACAACTGTCGTATGCAACACTCACACTGCACCGCCATGAATCATGCGTCACCACTTTTGCGGTCGTAAAGTTGATCAGTCGTAACTCGCATAGGTCGTAAGTCGACGACTCACTGTATGGCAAGAATTGCCATTTTTATATATGCTCGTGGAGTTGATGTTTTTAGCCATAAAAGACTCAATATATAAAATATGAAGGGATTTTATATTGACATTTGGAACAACTTGGCTATCTCTTTTTTTCATTTATGAAAACAGGAATCATATAATCTCCTCCGAAGGAAAAGTAAACCTAGAGAAAATGTGACGGCCATCTTGAAATTGAGGTCATGTGACCCAGATTTGACCTTGGTGACCTCAATTTTTTTTTTTTAATTTTATATGTCTGTCTTCCTTTCGGCTTTTTCCCTTTTACTCGGGAGTCGCCACAGCGAATCATTTTGATTCGCACGTTTTTAATTTGGCAGAGGTTTTTACGTCGGATGCCCTTCCTGTCACAACCCTTTTAGCAAGGGATAGAAACACGCTGACGACTTTGCAGCTACTCTTTACGAATGTCAACAATGGTTCTTTTACATGCCTCTCACCATAGACAGTGACAGACATGGCCCGCCTTTGATAACCCAGTTAGCTGCACTGGGGGGACAGTGACAACCTTGTGGAGAGTGCGACTCGAACCGCCAACCTTTGGATCAGCGATCCAGCACCCTATCCCACTAGACCACCACTGCCCCTTTTTTTTTTTTTTTTTTTTTTTTAAATTTTATATAATCTTCATATAACATATAAGGTTATATAGTGCTATTTATTTGGTAGTTTCTGCATTCAATATCAAACAGAGGTAATTTCACTAAAAATGCATGGCATTTTGAGTTTTAACATTGGGTACTTCTAGGGATCAAAAGGAAAAATAAACCTATATAAGCGCACGGAGAACATGCAAACTCCACACAGAACATTAATGATGCTAGGAATTAAACTCTGGACCTTCTTGCTGTGAGGTGGATGTGCTAATCTAACTGTGACACCACTATGCGGGTAAAATCAGTTTTGTGTTCTTCTTTTGTCACATTTTTCACTTTGTGGTTGCGACACCACTTTGAAGAAGAAGATGAGACAGTAATGGATTAGTGCCTGAAGGGGCAGCAACATGTATCAAAGTAAAAAACAAAAATAAAATAAAAAGTCAACTGAAGGTAAATATGTAAAAATTTGCACGTATTAATGGTAGCATGTCAATAAAATTTTTAAATCATGCTTTATCTGTTTTTGGGGTAACGGAATTGTGAGTGTAAAAAAATCCTGTAATGTCATTAGTCCGTGTATGATGTAAGACCTCGACACACTTGTAATTTGATTTGAAACACTTTACTGGTCTCCATTTCTTTACTCTTGTTTGGGGAAGAATTGAGTAAAAAGAAAAATAGAAGTGATCTCCTCCGATCTCAGCAAGATGGCGGACGAATCTTCACCTCCTGACTGTTTTGATTCCTCAACACGTTCCTCCTCGCACGGCTTCATGATGCTCTGTGAGAGATTGTTTTACGTTGATGCCAGGAGCAGAAAGATTAAATAGAAACAGACATGATGAGGATTTATTTCACAGGAAGGAGCCTTCACAGGATGAGGCCCAGCGTGAGCCACGGAACATTTTAATATCCCATTGTTGTCTTCACAACTTTATTAATTTCGCCTTGTTGCGTTTTTTTTAAAGCAGTAAAAAAATATAATGACTGAGGTGTTGTTCAGAGCGGTGCTACGTTACATTATACAGTAACTTTCAACCAGTATTCCTTCAATCATGTAAAAGAGCAGCAATGTCAGTATTTAATAAGGAAACAAGCCACAAACAATATTCATTAACAATTACGGCAGTTATAAATAAATTCGTACGGTAACAATTCAAACCATTGCACTGATATTGTGAATTTTCTGGGAAAAAAAATTCCGCTTGAACATGCCATCACGCTGTGTATGTTCCCAACCAGTCAAATCACAGCATGTTTGTTCCAGGTTAACAGGTCAGTTCACAGGATCGCACTGCAATATGTTTTTGACCAATCAAAACGGGATCTTTCTATGTATGTATTTGTACTGTTTTCAATTGTATTTTGTAACTTATTAGCCAACAAGAAAAAAGATTGTTCTCTGTGTGTGTGTGTGTGTGTGTGTGTGCGTGTGTGTGTGTGTGTGTGTGTGTGTGTGTGTGTATATATATATATATATATATATATATATATATATATATATATATATATATACCCAATCAAATGAAAGATTTCTATGTTAACCAATCAAAACAAAGGATCATATTATGTAAGCTAATAGCCAATAAGAACGAAGATTGTTCTATGTAAACTATTACGTAATGAGAACAAAGATTTGTGCTGTGTCTGTTTTTAACCCAATCAGAGCAAAGGATTGTACCATGTATGTTTTAACCAATCAGGGAACAGGATCGGTGTATGCTATTACCCAAGCAGATAAAAGATTTGTTCAATGTATGTTTGAACCAATCAGAACAAAGTATCATACTAAAGTAGATTATTAACCAATTAGATTACAACATTTTACAGTTAGATACAAATTGACTTATTAACTGAGCCTTTCTCTCTCTCTCTCTCTCTCTCTCTCTCTCTCTCTTTAAAATTTTAATCAACTCCTTTATGTGAGTCATTATTCACCACCCTGTAGACTTTTCTTTTCCTCTCGTGTTGTACTGGAGCTTTGTCTATATACACAGAGATGTAGGCCTCTTTTATTTAATTTACTTCAGAGCAAAAGTCCTTTTTTTAATTAAATAATGGCCAAAACGTGAGTGTGGGTTTCATCGACCAATCAGAAGTCTCTCATCACTGTTTGATGGTTTCTGAGTGCATGCACGCAGGCACGCGCACACACACACACACACACACACACACACACACACACATACACACTCATGCAAGAAAGTCACTCCGAAGTGGTGATGGAGGGAAATTACCCTGATAATTAAGGATTATGAAGGGAACAAGAGAATTTCTTGTTATCTCTCTCTCTCTCTCTCTCTTTCACTCGCTCTCTCCCTCCATTAAGGCTGAGCAATTATTTGGTGCATTGAACTCAGGATAAAGGTTTAGCGATGTAGACGGATGGAGGATGTGAAACTCACTGTACAGATAAAGAAAGAGCGAGAGAGAGAGAGGGAGAGATGGATGATTAATAACTGATGATGTCCTAAGCTGATCGTTAAGTCTTTATTCTTTGCCCTGGTAGTAAAAAGATGACGCACCACTGTCGGGTATTGATGTTCAAAACACTGAAAAGATGAAATGGTACACAGAGGTCATCACAGGATGGAAGGATGAACAGATAGGTGGAAAAGTGAATGGATGGAGATGCAGTTTTATTGATGGAGTGATGGACTGCCTGGAAAGATGAATGAACAGATGAACAAGCCAAGTGTTCACACACTTCAGGGGTAAAGGGTAGAGAGGTGGATGGATGGATGAATGGATAGAAGGATGGAGAAGGGCAGAGAAAAGGATGTCGTGACTGGACAGAACATATATACTGGATGGAGGGATGGAGAGATGATGACAAGAATGGATTTATGGATGGGTGGAGACTGAGAGGTACGGCACATAAAAGGGGTGGAGCTTGCAGAGATGGATGCAGGGAGGGAAGGATGCAGTTGGTTGGATGGATTAGAGTATGAACACATGGTTTATGGATGGATGGATGTACAGACACAAAGGGAACTGGAGGAATGACAGACTAAGAAAAACATGTGGATTGAAGGATTGATGGTTGAACATGGGGTGAAGGATGATTGGATTAAGGGGATGGCCAGATGGATGCGTGGATAGATGGAATGATTCACAGAGTGAAGGATGGACAGATTTAGGGTTTGATGAAGGGATGAATGGAGAGAGATTGAGGGACAGCAATGAGGCTGAGAGTGGGCTGTACCATCTCTTCCTGCAGGGGTGCTTGTAGTAGTACGCTCCAGAACGTGTCACATTACATGTCATTGTACATCAGGTTGCAGTCGTACATGTCAGACGATGATGTCATAGTGTGTGTGTGTGTGTGTGTGTGTGTGTGTGTGTGTGTGTGTGTGTGTGTGTGTGTGTGTGTGTGTGTGTTATAGAGGGTCTTTCAGGTGATGATTGGTGACAGTGCGGGTCCTACGTCATTATCTGGGTGTTGAGAACAGAACCATAACACACACTGTCTGAGCGGAATCTGTTTATTTGTTGTGCTGATTATTTAAAAATTTTCATCCTTCGTGAGCTGAGTGTGTTCACGCCAGGGTCATTGTGATTTCATGTTGAGTCACAGTGTTTTCTCTGACATTTGACTAAATCGAGCGTAATCATGAAGTTACAACCTTTTCATGAACGCTGTGTTTGTTTTTTATTCGGTAATCCTGAGTGATATTCAGTGTGTGATTACATTATTCTTAGAGTGCAGCCTAAGATGTATCGTGGTCACGTGACCAACGTCCCAGAATTATTTCTGCAAGAGAGTAAAATTATCTTTTAGAATCCCCTCAAGACCAAGAGGGGGACACCATAGTAAACCCATTTATATAATTACAATAAGAATTTCAAGTTTGTCACCTTCTTGCTAATTTGTGAGATTACTAAACAAATCTTCACCAATGATAAACTGCTGAGTTGACGATTTAGAATTTTTTTATGTTATTGTTTTATTGTTTATACTGTTATATCGACTGATAAATTGAGAGCTTTGCCTTGCGGCTCAGCTCCATCTTCACCATGACAGACCGATACAGGCTCCGCTTTACAGCAGCCGCAGCGATCCGTCTGTCAATCTCCCGCTCCATTCTTCTCTCACTTGTCAACAAGATCTCGAGATACTTGAACTTCTCCACTTGGGGCAGGACCTCATTCCAGACTGAGAGGGGATATTCCACTTCTCTTGATTTACCAGTCGATCTACGTTCCAACCCTCACCTATGGTCACAAGCTTTGGGTAGTGACTGAAAAAACAAGATTTGCAATACAAGCGACCGAAATGGGCAGTGGTGGCCTGGTGGGAAAGGCTGGATCACTGATCCTAAGGTTCAGGGTTCAAGTCCCACTCCCCATGGGTTGTCACTGTCCCCACAGTGCGGCTAACTGGGTTATCAAAGGCTGGCCATGTCTCTCAGTGTCTATGGTGTGAGGTTCATGTAAAAGAATAATTTCTGACTTTTGACAAGAGTAGCTCCATAGCCGTCAGCGTGTTTCTGCCCTGCGATGGCCTGGCAAGCCGTCCAGGGTGCACGCCGCCCTCGCCCAGAGTCGGCTGGGATGTATGCCAGCCTCCCCACGACCTTAATTAGGATTAAGCAGTTACAGAAAGTAAATGATGAGCGGCTGAAATGAGCTTCCCTTGCATGGGGGTGGGGCTCTTCCTGAGAGATAGGACGAGAGCAGCTCAGCCACCTGAAAAGAGCTTGGAATGGAACCGCTGCTCCTCCGCATTGAGATGAGCCAGTTGAAGTGGCTCAGGCAATTGGTTAGAATGCCTCCCAAACGCCTCCTTAGTGTGGTGTTTCGGACTTGTCCAACCTGGAGGAAACCCCAGGGGTTGATCTAGAACACCCTGGAGGGATTATTTCTTTCGGCTGGTCTGGGAAATCCTCGGTGTTCCCGGAAGAACTGGAGGAAGTGTCTGGGGAGAGGAACGTCTGGACCTCATTGCTTAGGTTGCTGCCCTCATGACCTGACCCTGGACTAAGTGGAGGGAGATGATGACGATATTATTACATTATTATATGGCGATAGTGAGATGGATGTTGCTGAATAGTTCCCATGTCAGAACACCGATTTTACAGAACAGCATTTTAACATATTTTAACCACTAAAGACTCCAACACTCCGAGGTAAGCGAACTCTGGCTAATTCATTTTTAACTCTATTTAATTTTGGTTTTACTACACACAAACACGTGGAAAATAAAAGAAAGCAAGATTTTTCTGCTGCATTTTTCTATTTTAAAGCATGATGAGGATGAGCCATTCAACTCCAATAACAATGTTGATCAGCCCTGAAATAGTGGACCAATCAGATTGCTTTATTCCTGTGTAACTACAGTGTTCTTTATAATCATGAAATTATTTATATGTTGTCAAGAAGGTTTGTAGAAAATTTCCTGCACTTTATTTAGTTGGATCTTTTGAAATATGAAACACATTTATGGTATTGGTTAAACCGAGCAAAATTTTTACCCAGAAGGCTCTGAGACTAAAAGTCATCCATCACTGGATTGTGATGGAATAAAGTGACTGTGTCTTTAACCTCAGTGCCCTTGTGTGCTTCAACTTCAGAAACAAAAAGCCACCTCGTTATTGTATAAAGTGCTGGATGTTTTCCATGCTTAATTAAGTCAGAGAGCTGGTGCGAAGTTGTTCCGTCTCTTTCTGCTCGATTGGTGGTGGCGTTTGCAGGTTTTCAGCCGTGTTATTTGTATTTATTTATTTGTTATACCGAGCACTTAAGTCTCAGGGTCATTTCAGTAATGTGTTTAGTGTCAAGTTTTTGAGGAAAAACCTCAATAGAGCGCCAGACTGATTTATTTCTCACATCTCACCTCCTGTCTGCACTGCTTCAACGAGAAATTCTTTCAGAAAAACGATGATTTCTCCTCTCAGGGTCATAAACTCGGGAACGTTACTACCATAAAAGCAGCAAGTTTCACAGAAGCGCAGAAGTTAAATGGAAACGCGGAGATGTTTGGTTCAGGACTGAGTTAGTTCGGTGTGACCTTTCTCACAACTAATCTTTCAAATTCCTCTGAATAAACACTCTATTTTTTAGTCTTACAATATTTATTAAAACAGTCAAAAATATACAGCATTTCCTTTTTTGATTCTGGATTGAAATTTAAAAATTATAATTGTAGAATATTCAGAAGCATTATTTATACATTTTAAGCATTTCAGCAAGTAAAGATATAAAAATATTTGGCTAATTTATCTAACACCGTGGTACCTTGATTTACGAGTGTCTATGATAACGAATTTTACATGATACAAGCTTCAATCACACCAAAAATCTGCCCCATCCAACGAGCAGAATTTTGATTTGCGAGCTCTGCTGGAGAAATGGCTTTTTCGTGCCGATTAGCCTCATATTCTTCCGCTTGTATTCCTCCACGCTTCAAGAACACCTTGTGCAGTGCTTCTCAATTATTTTCTGTTGGACCTCCTACAGGAAGAAAAACAAACATTTCACACACACACACACACACACACACACACACACACCCACACCCTTCAGCGTCCCGCACCTCGCGCGCGACTATAAATAGTGTTTACTGCACTTTATATCATTTGCTCAGTGCTTTTTCCCCTACACCATAAGGAGCACAGTGAGAGCGCCACTGCCACCTACTGTAGAGGATGCGCAATTACACTTAATTCTGGTACGGTATGGCAAAAAAGCATGTTCTCCAGGGTCATATGCACCCTCCACTTTTTGGGAAGCATTGACCTTGTGGGAGCCTTTCCTTGCTGGCATTCATAGCCTGCACATTCACAAAATTCTCCTCCTCCTCCGCTGTTACGCACCACCTCATGCCCGCCCACGTGACATCTTTGCCACAGTCGATGATGGGAAGGGTTAGTTGACTTATTGTTTATTCTTGTTTTATTGTCATTTATTATTATTAATGTTAATGTACATGTATTATTATTATTATTATTATTATTATTATTATTATTATTATTATTGGTAATATTTATTGTTTTCACATGTTTCTTTAATAGGTCAAATACAGTGTTGTGCAATTTTTTTACTTTTTTGCACCTTTGTCACACTTCACTTTTTCAGATCATCAAACAAATTTAAACATTACACAAAGATAACCCAAATTTTCAAAAAATGCAGTTTTCCTGTTGTGATTTTATTTAAGAGAAAAATCCTTTTCAAACCTACATGAACCTGTGTGGAAAAAGTAATTGCCCCCTTGTTAAAAGGTGAGGTAATTGTGATTAATCCTATTATTGGGGAAACCTGAGTTCAATTCCATGGCCACACCCAGGCCTGATTTCTGCCAGGCATTTCCAATCAGGAGATCCTTAACATAAAACCTGACTGACAAGGCGAGGTAGGCCATACTGAACACACATCATCATGCTGCGATCCAGTGAGCTTCAAGAGCAAACAAGAAAGAAGATTATAGAGATGTCTCAGTCTGAAAAAGGATACAAAGTCATTGGTAAATCTCTGGGACTCCAATGGACCACTGTCAGAGCCATTATCCATAAATGGAGAAGGCATGGCACAGTGGTGACCCTTCCCAGGAGTGGCCGACCTATCAAAATACTTCAAGAGCATGGTGCAGACTAACCGGAGCAGTCACAAAGGATCCAAACAAGTATCACTTGCCTCAGTTAATGTCAGTGTTCATGACTCCACCACCAGAAAGACATGAGGCAAAATGGCATCCATGGAAGAGTTCCGATGCGAAAGCCACTGTTGACAAAAAAGAATATCAAGGCAGAACTCACTTGTGCCAAGAATCATCTTGAGCATCCCCGGAGCTTTTGGGAAAATGTCCTCTGGACTGATGAAACTAAAGTTGAACTTTTTGGGAGAAATGCATCCCGTTACATCTGGGGGCAAAAGGAACAATGCATTCGATAAAAAGAACATTGTGCCAACAGTGAAACATGGTGGTGGAGGTGTGATGAGCTGGGCCTGCTTTGCTGCTTCAGGACCTGGGCGACTTGTCACAATTGATGGAATCATGAATTCTCACGACCAAGAAATCCTGGTGAATAATGTTCATCTAACAGTTCGGGACCTCAAGCTAAAGCACACCTGGGTTCTCCAGCAAGTCTACTTCTGAATGGCTAAAAATGAACAAAATAAGAGTTTTGGAGCGGCCTAGTCAAAGTCCCGACCTGAACCCTATTGAGACGCTGTGGCATGATCTTAAAAAGGCTGTTCATGCCTGAAAACCATCTAGTCTGGTTGATCTTAAACAATTCTGCAGAGAAGAGTGGGCCAAAATCCCATCACAGTGATGTGAAAGACTCATCGCCTCTTATCGCAAATGCCTGACTGCAGTTATTGCTGCAAAAGGTGGTTCAACCAGCTATTAGGTTTCGGGGGCAATTACTTATTCACATGGGCCCTTGTAGGTTCAGATGTTTTTTCACCTTAATAAATTCAATTGGCACTGAAACTGCATTTTGGTTTTACTTGTGTTTTATCTTTGTATAATATTAGGTTTGCTTGATCTCAAATAGATGACAGTGACAAACGTGCAAAAAATGTCAGAAATTGGTCAGGGGCAAAAACTTTTGCACAGCACTGTATACGTGTTTGTGTCAGGTTATATAAGTTTGGGAAGGTGTTGGAACGAACTAATTGGTTTTCTATTATTTCCGATGGGAATTTTTGTTTTTGTTTTGTTTGTTTGTTTTAACGAACATATTGACTTACGAGCTTGCCCTCGGAACGGATTAATTTCGTAAGTCAAGGTACCACTGTATTTCACTTTCAAGCTGTAATTTTTAGAACAAGGTGACTTCAACCTGGAAACAAGTTGATATCTTTTTATTTGCCTGGTGCTGGAGTTTTTGATCTCGTGCATGTATTACTTTACATATTGTGCTTTTGTTTTCAGATTTTTTTTTTCAAACCAATAGTGATTTTTCGAGCCCTAAAGTCATGTCACATTCACATCGTAAATAATGTATTTCCTGCAAACTGCTTTAAACTTCACTGTTAGTTCAAGTCCAAAGTTGTTGAAAGGTGAAAATTGTCCAACAATAAAAAAAAAACAACAAAAGAATTTAGATAAGAGTAGTAAAAAATCTACAATTTTATTTAATATTTCTTCATATTTTGCTGCATAATAAATGTATTTATAGATATGTAGTTTTGGTGCTTTTCTTACATTTTCATCTTGAAGCTTTCACACATATTTAATATAAAACTTTGTGCACATTGTTTTTGTTTTTTTTTGTTTGTTTTGTTTTTGTTTTTTTACAATTGTTAATGTTGGTGAGCCTTTTATTATGCAAATTTATTCTATTTTATTATTTTTATTTTTAGACAGAAACATTACATTGTAAGTTCACATATATTCGAAATATTTTGATTTATTCATTCATTCATTTTCTGAACCGTTTAATCCTAAGTAGGGTCGTGGGGAGGCTGGCGCCCATCAGCCGACTCCAGGCAAGAATGGGATACACCCTGGACAGCTCGCCAGGTGATCACAGGCAACACTCACACGACTATTCATACTCACACGCACCTAGGGGTGATTTGGAACAGCCAATTAACCGACCGTGCATGTTTTTTGGACTGCGGGAGGAAACCGGAGAACCCGGAGGAAACCCACACAAGCACAGAAACACTTGAGCTGGGAATCGAATCCAGGACCTTGCTATGAGGCAGACATGCTAACCACTACCCACCCTATTTTGATTTCTTTTTTGCAAGACCTTTAAAACTTTCAAAATATTTGTTTAAAAAAATGACATTACACTAAAACCATAAGATTAATACCCCGCTGTGTGCAGGAACTCCCATGCGTACGTAACTGTTGTGTTTTTAAATATCAGCCTGTTTTCTCGCCAAAAGGTCAAAGTTGTCTAATATTTTCTCAGTTGATATGAGTTCATGTGTTACGTGTAATGTTTAAGGCGCCCTCTGTATGCACTTCTGGCATTTAACGGACCATCAGAAGCTGCATCACTGATATAAAAGTCGAGTAAAGTGTGTTTTTATTGACTGACTGTAGAAGGAGGAGGTTGTTCCTTTACTCCAACATTGATCTGGGTTTAAATAAGGTATCTGACAATCCACATGTTATTTTATGCGCTTGCACTCGATTGCTACACTCACAGATACCCCACTCTCACACATACCACACTCACACACACGCGCGCACGCATGCACACACACACACACACACACACACACACACACACACACACTTGCACACACTCACACACACACACACACTTACACACTCACATACCCCACACTCACATACCCCACTCACACATACCCCACACTCACAGTTACACACACACACACACACACACACACTCACACATATCCCACTCTCGCACACACCGCACTCACACATACCCCACTTTCGCACACACCACACTCACAGTTACACACACTCACACATACCCCCCCCACACACACACACACACACACATACTCTATACAATCTATACAAACATAAATAAAGGACATGCTGTCGCCATGGTGATATTTTTAAACAGGAGTATTTTTGTGCTCTCACTTATCACCACTCCATGTTTATAAATATCTCGCGGTGTGTAAGCTCACTCAACCGGACACGACATACGCTTCCTATTTTTGACTCATGTTACCCGTCATTCGTTTTCCTCGCATTTCCCCCCTCACATTATATCTCAGATTTTTTTCTGACTGCATTCCAGGAATTTTAAAGAGCAATTTTATTACATATGTGAATAGTGTCTCTTTCACTCGCATAAATAAAATTCAAACACTTTTACCAATGTCAGCCTGGCTTCAAATACAGATGACTTCTTCATCTTTTCCTTTTGGCTGTTCCCTTTAGGGGTCACCACAGCGAATCATCTGCCTCCATCTCACCCTATCCTCTGCATTTTCTTCTTTTACACCAACTGCCTTCATGTCTTCCTTCACTACGTCCATGAATCATCTCTTTCGTCTTCCTCTAGGCCTTCTGCCTGGTAGTTCCAACCTCAGCATCCTACTACCAATATACTCACGAGCATACAAGTTATTATACGCCCTCTGTTTGGCCTTTGAGACCACTACCTTCGCCTTACGCTGTGTCTCCCTGTACTCCTGTTTACTGTCTTTAGTCATCTCTATGTCCCACTTCTTCTGAGCTAGCATCTTCTTTTGTACACACTCCTGCACGTCCTCATTCCACCACCAAGTCTCCTTATCTACTTTCATTCCAGATGACATACCAAGTATTATCCTACCTGTCTCCCTGATCACATTAGCTGTAGTTGTCCAGTCATCTGGAAGCACTTCCTGACCACCCAAAGCCATTTTCAACTCCTCCTTGAAGATAACACGACACTCTTCCTTTTTCAGCTTCCACCACTTTGTCTTCTGCTCTGCCTTTGCCTTCTTCACTTTCCTCAACCAACTCCTCACATTGTGGTTTCCAGATCACCAGATACATCAATTCCACTGTATTTTACATTTAAAATTAACTACAGATAAAAACCTTAAGAGCCCATTACCAGCTAACCAACAAATACAGAAGGGATGATCAACTGCTTACAGATAATGCAATGATTTCAGAAGGTCAGGACCAGCCAGCAAACATAAATATGATGAGATTATTCTCATGACCTGACATAAACATAGCCAAAAGAATCACGTCAGGAGGAGCTATTGAAAAAAATAGCTAAATTGTCACCAAAGGAATCAATACTAGTGACTGAGAGCTAAAACAAGCAAAGGTCATTACTAGTTGTTAACTTATATTCACCAAAGAATTACCTCAAGAATTACTGGCTACTTAGCATTATTAAAGTTAAAACAAATACCTCAGCTGTTATTTATAGATAACTAAATTAAATATGACAATTACCTGAGAATTATTCTGAACTACTTAGCATTACAACCGCTGAAATAATTCCCTCAGAGGGTCATTATTAGCAGCTGAACCAGGTTCTGAGTAAAAATGCCACATTCTATATTATGGCAGTATTATATGTTTATACGTACATCACAGGGTATCTTTTGATATCAGATGATGTTTGTTTTAATTAAGAACAAATGAAAAAGCATTGATTTGAATCAAATGATTTTTTAAAAATAAAACCGAAACTTTTTTAATCCCGTTTTTGCTGGTTTTATTTGGTAACTTTGTACTGGCCACTTTATAGTAATTGGAATTGCATGTTACTCTGACCTGAATTACAGATTTTTATTTTATAGCTGAAGGTTTAGCAGACTAATACTAACATGAAAGAGGATTTCAAAAGAAGCATGAAAGAAAAATATCATCACACAGACCTGGAGTGTAAGAAGAAAAAAAAAAAAACGTAAAACAGATGAACATAAGTCGGGAAGTGTCTGTATTTGTATGTATATTGTATGTATAGAAGACCACCACTGCCCCATATATATATATATATATATATATATATATATATATATATATATATATATATAGAGAGAGAGAGAGAGAGAGAGAGAGAACTAACTTGACGAGAAGTTACCTCACAGGGATTTATTTATTGCTAATTTAGTTTGGCAGGAACTGTTTCTGAAGAAATAGCAAACAAATGATTAAAATATTTAAATACCTGTGATGCTACAGCTAATAACAGAACACATGAGTGTTAGCGTAGTACTGGGAGAATGTGGCTATGCTTTATTAAATCCTGAGTTTTATAAACAAAATACGATTCTCGCAAGATTACTTAACAAATGGCAAATTCAGAAAGATAATTAGTTTTGTGTGTGTGTGTGTGTGTGTGTGTGTGTATGAGAGAGAGAGAGAGAGAAAGAGAATTCAGAGGGTTAGCAAAACTTCATCCGCATTTCATACACAGCACGAGGAGCAGCTGTCCTGCGGGAGGATTATGTAATCATCTGCACATGAGGTGTGTGTGTGTGTGAGACAATGAGATTAGAGGAGTGTGTGAAAGGGTGTGCGTGCATGTGTGCGCGATTGTGTGTGTGAGCGTGTGTGTGAGCATGTGTGTGGCAGCACACTGACTAACACAAGTCAGTTTAATTTCTCAGCTAATTATATAACGTATACTGAGCACTAATTCACACACACTCACACGCACACACACACACACGCACACTGTCCTGCTGCTATTGACACATGCGTGTGTATAAAGCAAGCAACAGACTGCAGTAAGATGTACAGCAGTGCAGAAGCTTACCTCCTCTCTTGCTGTTAAACACACACACAAACACACACATTGAATATCAAAGAATATGAGACACGTACAGTTTTTTTAATGTTATAGTGATGTCATGTATAATATAAATAGCATTTTCCATAAGATTCACGGTTTTGGCGAATGCCGAGGAGTTTTCCAATGATGACTTCTGACTTCTGTTTCACTGTATTCAAATACTCCAGGATAAGATGCGTTTCTGGGACTCTCTTATTACTGTGAAAAGTTAAAGTCAGGATTACTGAAGTAGCAGAATGCCGGAGTGTGAGAAGTGCAGAATGGTGGAATGTGGGAACACTAGATTTGGGGGATTGCTGAAGTGAACGGAATAGCAAATTGTAAAGAAAACACTGATGTGAGGTGAAGGGTGTTGGGAGTACTGAAGTGTTGGGAGTACTGAAGTGTTGGGAGTACTGAAGTGTAGGAATGCCAGAGTAGAAGTGTACTCTCTCCCCTTTCCCCCCTCTGCACTCTCTCTTTCTGCCCTCTTCTCTCTTTCTCTCTCTCTCTCATTCCTTGTTCACTCTCAGCTCCAGGGAAAAAGTGTAAAAGCTATCGTGCCTTTTTACCATGGAAACCAGAAACTTTTTATTCTCACTCCCTCACAGTAAACCTGGTGTATATGCGTCGTGATTTGACTCATCGACTATTGGAGGGGTTCTTCTTCTGTGAGAAATTTCTCAGGTTTTTCTTCAGTAATGTCACAGTTAGAAATATAATAAAGATGCCTTTTTTAAATACCAAAATCTCTTCACACCTTAAACACACTGATGTTTTCTCCAAAAATCTCCCTACAGATGACTACATTTTGCATTTTATATATATATACACATTTTTTCTTTACGGCTTTTCCCTTCAGGGATCGCCACAGCAAACCACCTGCCTCCATCTCACCCTATCCTCTGTATCTTCTACTCTTACTCCAACTACCTTCATGTCCTCCTTCACCACATCCATAAATCTTCTCTTTTGTCTTCCTCTGGGCCTTCTGCCTGGAAGTTCCAACCTCAGCATCCTACTACCAATATACTCACTATCCCTCCTCTGTACATTGTCCAAACCATCTCAATCTAGCCTCTCTGACTTTGTCTCTAAAATGTCTCACATGTGCTGTCCCTCTGATGTACTCATTCCTGAGCCTATTCATCCTCGTTATTCCCAAGGAGAACCTCAGAATTTTCATCTGTACTTCCTCCAGCTCTGCCTCCTGTCTTTTCCCCAGGGCCACGGTTTCGAAACCATACAACATCGCTGGCCTCATCATCGTCTTGCACACTTTTCCCTTCATTCTTGCCGATACCTTCCTATCACACATCACACCGGATACTTTTATCCAACCATTCCAACCTGCCTGCATGCGCTTCTTCACCTCTTTTCCACACTCTCCACTGCTCTGGATTGTTGAGCCTAAGTACTTAAAATATTCCAGCTTCTTTATCTCTGTTCCCTGGAACCTCACCGTTCCTCTTGGGTCCTTGTCGTTCACACACATGTATTCTGTCTTACTGAGACTAACCTTCATTCCCCTCCTTTCCAGGGCATACCTCCACCTCTCTAGATTTTCCTCCACTTGTTCTCTGCTCTCACTTCAGATCACGATGTCATCTGCAAACATCATATTCCATGGAGATTCATGTCTAACCTCGTCTGTCAACCTGTCCATCACCATAGTAAACAAGAAGGGTCTGAGAGCTGACCCTTGATGCAGTCCCACCTCCACCTTGAACTCTTGTGTCACACCAACAGCACACCTCACCACTGTCTCTCAGACATGTCCTGCACCACTCTTAACATACTTCTCTGTCACTCCAGACTTCCTCATACAATACCACAGTTCTTCTCTCGGCACCCTGTCATATGCTTTCTCCAGATCCGCAAAGGCACAATGCAGCTGTTCTGACCATCTCTGTACTTCTTTATTAACATCCTCAAAGCAAACACTGCATCTGTGATGCTCACACCTCCTGTGTGGTTCCGGTTCCCAAAACAGCACAAGCGAAGGAACCAGCCCACTACAGACCTGTCGCCCTGACCTCCCACCTCATTAAGACCATGGAAAGGCTCCTCCTTGAATACCTCCGCTCTATGGTGAGCCCCACCCTAGACCCGCTGCAGTTTGCCTACAGGCCCAACATCGGAGTAGAAGACGCCGTCATCTACCTTCTGCAGCGGGCACTCACCCACCTGGAGATCGCCGGCAGCGCTGTGAGGGTCATGTTCTTTGACTTCTCCAGCGCCTTCAACACCATCAGGCCAGCGCGCCTGCGGGGGAAGCTGGAGGACGTGGGAGTGGACGGGCATCTTGCTGCCTGGATTATTGACTACCTTACTAACCGTCCACAGTGTGGGCGGCTGCGGGCTGTAAGTCAAAGGTGGTAGTCTGTAGCACGGGGCACCGCAGGGCACCGCCCTCTCACCCTTCCTTTTTAACATCTATACCTCGGACTTCATATATAACACAAACAGCTGCCACCTCCAGAAGTTCTCGGACGACTCCGCCATCGTGGGCCGTGTGTCAGAGGGGAACGAGCTGGAGTACCGGTCGGTCATCGTTGACTTCGTGGACTGGTGTGAGCGCAACCACCTGTGCTTGAACACTAGGAAGACGAAGGAGATGGTGGTCGACTTCAGGAGAAGCACTCAAACACACACACACACACATTTACTAGTGAACATCCAGGGACAGGACATTGAGACAGTGGACAGTTTCAAGTACCTGGGTGTTCACCTTAACAATAAACTGGACTGGTCCCACAACACCAACGCCCTGTACAAGAAGGGCCAGAGTCGCCTCCACCTTCTGAGGAGACTCAGGTCCTTCGGCATATGCAGACCTCTGCTCAGGACATTTTATGACTCTGTGGTAGCCTCTGCAATCCTCTACGCTGCCATCTGCTGGGCCCCGGGCAGCACAGAGCGGGACAGAAAGAGACTGAACAAGCTGGTCAGGAGGGCCAGCTCTGTCCTCGGCTGCCCACTGGACTCTGTGGAGGAGGTGAGTGAGAGGAGGATAGTAGCAAAGCTCACATCCATCCTGTTCAACAGCTCTCACCCACTGCACCAGACTGTAGAGGAGCTAAGCAGCTCCTTCAGTGGACGACTGAGGCATCCTTAGTGCAGGAAGGAGCGCTACCGCAGGTCGTTCATTCCCACCGCTATCAGACTGTACAACGCCACTTTGTAACTGTCTGTGAAAATACCGGTTATGTGCAATAAAAACCCCGCCCACTTTAATCAACCACATCTACCCCACTGACTGTGAACCATATCAACCCATCTACTCTGCACTCAGATACATTACACTTTAATATAGGCCAGTCTATAAAGTTGCTCCATTCTTTTCTTTTATTGTTTAGTAATTTATACTATTTATGTATCTATTTATTTATTTACTTATATAATATATGTATGTGTGTATGTTTGTACTTGTATCTATTTTTGCACCCCCTACTGATAGTACCTCAAGAGCCTGTAACAGTGAATTTCTCCATTGTGAGATTAATAAAGCTGTATCTTATCTTATCTTATCTTATGAAACCAAACTGTTGTTCACAGATGCTGACCTCTGCCCTTAATCTAGCTTCCACTATTCTTTCCCATAACTTCATTGTATGGCTCATCAACTTTATCCCTCTGTAGTTGCCACAACTCTGCACATCTCCCTTGTTCTTAAAAATGGGCACAAGCACACTTCTCCTCCATTCCTCCGGCATCTGCTCACTTTCGAAGACCTTGTTGAATACTCTTGTCAGAAAATCTACTGCTACCTCCCCTACACACTTCCATACCTCAACCGGTATGTCATCAGGACCAACTGCCTTTCCACTCTTCATCCTCTTCAATGCCCTCCTCACTTCACCCTTACTAATCTTTGCTACTTCCTGGTCCTCAACGGTCTCCCCGTCTACTCTTTTTTCTATCTTATTTTCCTCATTCATCAGCTCTTCAAAGTACTCTTTCCATCTTCACAGCACACTTATGTCATGAGTCAATACATTTCCCTCTCTGTCCTTTCTCAATCTAACTTGCTGCACATCTTTCCCATCTCTATTTCTCTGCTCTGCTAACCTGTATAAATTATTTTCTCCCTCCTTACTGTCCAAGCTAGCATACAAGTCATCATACGCCCTCTGTTTGGCCTTTGACACCGCTACCTTCGCCTTACACTGTGTCTCCCTGTACTCCTGTTTACTCTCTTCGGTCCTCTGTGTGTCCCACTTCTTCTTAGCTAACCTCTTCTTTTGTACACACTCCTGCACTTCCTCATTGCACCACCAAGTTTCCTTATCTACTTTCCTTCCAGAGGACACACCAAGTACTCTCCTACCGGTCTCCCTGATCACATTGGCTGTGGTTGTCCAGTCATCTGGAAGCACTTCCTGACTACCCAAAGCCTATTCCAGCTCCTCCTTAAAGACAACACAACACTCTTCCTTTTTCAGCTTCCACCACTTTGTCTTCTGCTCTGCCTTTGCTTGGCAACACTCTCCCACTACTCATTTGCAGTCACTGACTTCCTTCAAATTACATTGCCTACACAAGATGTAGTCTACCTGTGTGCTCTTACCTCCACTTTCATAAGTCACCCTATGCTCCTGTCTCTTCTTGAAGAAAGTATTCACCACAGCCATTTCCATTTTTGCAAAATCGATCAACATCTGTCCTTCTCTGTTCCTGTCCTGGTTACCAAACCTGTCCATCACTTCCTCATCCCCTGTGTTGCCTGCACCAACATGTCCATTGAAGTCTGCCCCAATGACCACTCTTTTGCCTCTGGGGGTACTTTGCATCACTTCATCGAACTCACTCCAGAATCTCTCCTTCTCTTCTAGCTCACATCCTGCCTGTGGGGCATAAGCACTAACAACATTGACCATCACGCCTTCAATTTCTAACTTGAGACTCATCACTCTGTCTGACACTCTTTTCACTTCTAGAACATTCCTGACAAACCCCTCCTTCAAGATGACTCCTACTCCATTTCTCTTCCCATCCACACCATGATAAAACAGCTTAAACCCTGCTCCAAAGCTTGTAGCCTTGCTACCTTTCCACCTGGTCTCCTGGACACACAGTATGTCCACCTTCCTCCTCTGCATCATGTCAGCCAGCTTGCTATCTTTTCCTTGCATAGTTCCAACATTCAAAGTCCCTACTCTCAGTCCTAGACTCACGCATTTCCTCTTCTCTCTCTCTGCCTACAGACACGCCTCCCACCTCTCCTTCTTTGACGTCTTCGACCAACTTCCATCAGTACCCTGTTGGTTGACAGCACTGATGGTGGTTGTTGTTAACCCGGGCCTCGACCGATTGGATATGAATTTTGTTTTGATCATGTGCATGAGAAATGTGGCAGAAGTTTTACGCCGGATGCCCTTTCTGTCACAACCCTCTGCATTTATTCGGGCTTGGGACCGGCATAAGGGGGAGAGACACTGGTTAGTGCCCCCCCCCCCCGCCTCATGGCTGCATTCAGTCCCTGTTCAATGTTCTTGTCAGAAAATCTACTGCTACCTCTTCTAGACACTTCTATACCTCCACCAGTATCCATCAGGACCAACCGCCTTTCCACTCTTCATCCTCTTCAATGCCCTCTTCACTTCACCCTTTCTAATCTTTGCCACTTCCTGGTTCTCAACGGTCACCTCTTCTACTCTTTTCTCTCTCTCTCATTTTCCTCATTCATCAGCTCTTCAAAGTACAGTCGGCCCCCTACTTATGAAGCCCCCTGGGTACGAAATCCCCAGGTTACGAAGAACATTGTCCCAAGTTTACGTCCCCGGGAAATGAAAACAACCCCTCTTACAAAAAGAAATAAAAAATTCAAACACACCAATCAAAATTTCACATGATGCACGAGTTGCTCTCTCACTGGCTGTCTCTCAACATCCCCCCCCCCGCTGGCCTCCCATTGGCTTGGAGGGATGACGCAGAACCAGAAGGTGACCTTAAAGCGGAAATACAGTGAGGACCTCTGATCTTTCAAAAGGTACTGTAATTCCGCTTTAAATAAAACATCCCGTCCGTGTGTGTGTGTGTGTGTGATAGAGAGAGAGAGAGAGAGAGAGAGAGAGAGTGTCTGTGTGTTTGTGTGTGTGCGCGCGTGTGTGTGAGAGAGAGAGAGGGGGAGAGAGAGAGAGAGGGGGGGAGAGAAGCTTAACTCTTTAGTTTTTAGTTTTGTTTTTAAGTTGTTTAATTCAGTAAATGTTTAATAAATGTGGGCGCATTTTAGCTCATCTGGAATTCCGATCCCTCAGGGAATCAAATTAAGGTTGAGTTTGGACCTCCTTTGTCAACCAGGTACTGCACTTTGAATTCCATGTCTTGTGGGCATGACCCGCAATGCTAGAATAAACATGTGTATTGTATACATTGTTATGCGTCTGTGTGTGTGTGTGTGTGTGTGTGAGAGAGAGAGAGAGAGAGAGAGAGAGAGAGAGAGACAGGGGTGTGGGTGTGTGTGTATGTGTGTGTTTATAAAAAATGTTTAATAATGGTTGATTAATAAATATGTTAACAAAATGGTTTAATATGTTAATAAAATCTTTAAATGGTTTAATAAATAATTTTATTTTACTTTTACCACATACTTCATTCAAAATTGGTGTACTTTTATCATTTTTAAATGGTTTATGCGGTTTATCCAGTTCAAAGACCGGAGCCTTGGAACGAATCAGGCGTTTAACATGTAAAATGCAACCCCTACTGACGAAATCCCCGCATTACGAAAAAGGCGCCGGAACGGATTAATTTTGTAGGTAGGGGGCCACTGCCCATGTGTACTGGGAGCAAAATGGTAGATCAAACTTATCAATTTTATTGGATCGGTCTCTGTAACGGTAAAATGAGGCGTTCACTGCCTCTAAAAGTGAGTTTACATCGTATTTCAAGACCCCCTGCCACTGAGGAATGTATATAATATTCATCAGTAACAACACATTTGATCTTTTCGCCGTGCTTTAAAAAACAGGAAAATATTTTGCTGAGATTTCTTGGTAAATGTCCAACAACCGATGAACCATTAGAAATGGCTACAGCAAAACTATGGGGTGCTCTGAATGAATGGAGCGATAGACCAGATATGGACTTATCAGAAAGAGATGATGAGTATTCTTCACCCGATTTTCCTGATCACTAACTTCATATATTTAAAGTCGTTCCTGGCCATATGCTTTTGTTTGATTGGTGTTGATTGGTTCAACGTGCTATGTGCTAAAGTTGGCATTCCTGGTGATTGGCTCATTTTACTTTGAGAACATGTTTAAGGGAAAAGTAAGGGAAGGAAAAGTCTTTTTTTTTTTTTTTTTTTTTTATGCTGTTTTCTGTTTATTTTCAGCTTTCGTGTAAGTACAGATGCCCCCCGACTTACGTTTTTAGTTGGTCCCGGACGGCCGAACGTAAGTTGAAAGTGAACATAAGTTGTTACAGTGACGTATGACGCTCATACTGTACTGTACATCCATAAATACCATTACCGTATCTCATAAAGCACCCCTAACTCAATTTTTATAAACATAACATTGTAAAATAATATCAAATAATATCAAAATTAATTAGTCACTCATTTATACCGAGTCACTTTACATGAAGCTTAAAACAGGCAATCAACGCTTACAATATGTGAGGTGCTCAATACTGAAAGTAGTGTACTTGCAAAAGTAGTGTGCTTGCTGTGGGTTATATGGACTTCCGGTCTTTCAAGTGCACAAGGGTGCCGTTGAACTCAGCTAACAGATAGTTAATTCATCTCTGTGTATGAGACTTGCACCCATGCTAGTAGGCTTACACTTCTGACCAACCATATTTGCTTAGGATTAGAAGAGTCCGCAAAACAGTGTAAACACAAAGATCACAGAGACGACGTCTTAACATAAGGGTAACATGCTATATAACTGAGATTTATATATATATATATATATATATATATATATATATATATATATATATATATATATATATATATATATATATATATATATATATATATATATATATATATATATATATGTGTGCACAGTCGGGCTGGAGCTTGTAAACAATGAATGCACTGTCATTGCGTCATTATGTCAGCATACTACGTAGGTACGTCTAAACTAAAAATTTTTTTTTAAATCGTAAAATCGAAAAAAACGTAAAACGGATGAACATAAGTCGGGGAGTGTCTGTAATTTGGTTGATACCACAAAATGAATAACTCAAATACCAGTAAAACTCTTTTATCATTCTGTTATTATTCATGTTTTCCACCTCGATGGTAATAAGCACTTACCGTTCCATTCCGCTGGTATTCATTTTAATAAGCGCCCACCCACTCCAATTTTTAAAGTGCCCTAGGCACTTATCACGTCAAATGCGTATATATATATATATATATATATATATATATATATATATATATATATATATATATATAAACACACACAACATAGAGAAAAATTAAACCATGTGGTTAATAAGTAAATAAATTCCCTTGATAAGTAATATTATTACTTCTGAAAAGTGAATTTAGCAACAAAAAAAACCTTACTTTGGCAGATTCTTACTAGACAAGTGAAATAAAGCAAAAAGTCTTTATAAGATTACCTTAAATGAGGAAAAAATCATTACCATTGGAGGTTGTGATTGTTTAATCAACTTAAATACAGCTGGAGAATAATAGCCTAAACTAGCAAACTTGTATAAAGCAAAAAAAAAAAAAAATTACATCATGACATTCTAAGTAGCTTAGTTTAAATACGGCAAGATTAATTTAAGTTGTTATTTTGTTAGTTAACCAAACCTCAGCTGGAATTACAGCAGCTGACTAACTTACATGAGACAGAAATGTTTACTTTTGAGAAGCTGTACGTTATTACGCAGCTAAAAATTGATTTCCGCAAGCGAATTTAAATAAAACAAAGAGTAAGTTTGTTGTAAGTTGAGGAGAAATAAACACACCTTACCCCAAGATTGTGTTTCTTGTTCTTCCCTGAACAGTATCACAGCTACAACATTCTCTTCAGTGAACATAAGCTAAAGTAACGACCCCAACAGGATATTACTAGCTAACTGAATTAAGTAGCATCGTCTTGTGATGGTGGAAGACCTGTTTTCGTTTGCACTGTCTACCCACCACGAGTGCGTTTTTACTTGAAAACTTTCTCCTTGTGTGCGTCGGGTGAGTCAAGACACTCGTTATAAAACATGGCGCTTGCAGTGAAATTTAAATTGCACTTTTATCCGGCTGTAAACGTTTGCCGTGTCACTGTAACATATTGCATAAAAAGGAAATGTCAGATTTTGCCATGAATATTTAATCCACAGCTTTCTTAAATAATTTACACCTAATAACGTCTTCCTGATGCCGCCGTACGGCCGGAATAGTCCACGTAAACCGCTCTCCATCTTGGTAAAAGACGGGAACAAATTATTGCCAGCCCTAAGGCTTATTCGTTTTTCTGGAACGTTCCGAGAAGATGAAGAAAAACTTGGAAAGGGAGAGTGTGTGTGAAAAAAACAAAAGAAGAAAGTGTTGGAAGTGAGGGATTTTGTGAGGTGATACCTGCAGGAGGAAATCTTAGAGGGCGTGAAATCTTCTGGAATACTGCAGATCTATGTAAAGACTCTTCACTCGCTTTCTCTCTATCTCTCTCTCTCTCTCACTCTCACACACACACACACACACACACACACACACACACACACACACACACATACGCAGAGACACACACAGAGACGAACAGACACACACATACATACACACAGACAAACATACATACGCACACACACACATATACATACACACATACACACACAGACAAACACAGGCACACATACACACAGACGAACAGACACATACATGCACACACATATACACACACACAGACATATACACATACAGACACACACACACACACACACACACACACACACACCCTGAGGAAGTTATCTCCCCATCCATCCTTTCCACACTCAAGCTCGTCTCATCCTGCTCGCTAATTTAATAACGTTTCCATTTAAGGTAGGGCTAATCTCATCTAACCTTCGCGCCAACAACGCGGAACGAGACGTCCTTCTTCTGGATTGGAACACAGCTGATAGTGAAACCCGTTAGCGTAAGACGATAAGTTCTCCGCTATCTATGCTGTTTGTTGTTTTGGAACGGCTCATGTTATAGTCGAGGATCGATTGATTGCATTTAATTTAATTGTGGAGTGTGATGGGATTGTGGAACAAGGGGTGGAGTTAAATTTGTGATGATCATGTAACGTCACTATAAGTTTTGCATAAAGTACATGAAGAGCACAGAATGGAGGTTTCTATTTTAGAGAGTGTTGTAATAGATAGACATGGCCCTTCATGGTGCATACGACTGTCCGTAGGTCTGTATGTATACCGCAACTGTGATTGTAAATTTACGGCAAATATCTAACAGCTAGTACATATGTTATATTTTCCTTTACAGCGAGATCCGCTCATACGCAGTGCCTACATGAGTATATTTACATTACACATCATAATGTATTTATTTTGATGGCACCGATAGTGGACGTAGTGTAACCGATACCACGAAAGGTAGTAAAGTTAATATTTCTGCAGAGAGATTTTGCTGAGTTTGCTGATACGAACGCTAACATGCTATTATAATCTGTTACTTAGCATAATGTTGTTTTATGATAAAACATACAATAAAGCTAATCAGACGTGATTAACATAAACGCCGCCTTTTCTAGTGCAGATTCGCTGTCGCTAGGCAACAGCCCATGAGGTGTGTCTGATTCTCTTTTGTAAATACAGTGGTATCTTTGACTTATGAGTGTCTTTTATAATGAATTTTCCATGAAACGAGCATCGGTCACAGCAAAAATCTTCCCCATCCAACAAGTGAACAAATTTTGTTTTACGAGTTCTGCTGGGGAAATGACTTTTCCGGGCCGATTAGCCTCGGATTCTTCCGTGTGTATTCCTCCAAACTCCAAAAATGCCTTGTGCAGTGCTTCTCAATTATTTTCTGTGATGCCCCCTATAGGAAGAGAAAAAAACCATTTCACTCCTCCCCAGCGCCCCACGGGACTATAAATGGTGTTTACTTCACTTCATATCGTTTGCTTGGTGCTTTTTCTCTACACCATAGGAAACACAGTGAGAGCACCACTGCCACCTACTGTAGAGGATGTGCAACTACACTTAATTCGAGAAAAGCATGTTCCCCAGAGTCATACCCCCCTCCCCCCCAGGCATCACACCTGGGTGCACCCCACTATTTGAGAAGCACTGGCCTTATGGGAGCTCACCACGAGCCTTTCCTCGCTTGACTTATTGTTTATTCTTGTTTTATTACTATTTATTATTAATTATTATTCATGTTAATGTGCATGTATTATTATTATTATTACTATTATTATTATTAAATATTTATTGTTTTTTACATGTTTATCTTTAATATATTAGGTGAAATATATGTGTTTGTGGTGGGTTATATAAGTTTGGGAGGGGATTAGAATGGATTAATTGGTTTTCTGTTATTCCGTAAGGGAATAATTGTTTCATCTCACGAACTTTTTGACTTACGAGCTCGCCCTCGGAACGGATTAATTTTGTAAGTCATGTTACCACTAGTCACGATACAGCTTTTCCTTGCAACTTCAACTTACATTACACTGTTGATCAGCATCTTTGTTGGTATTTAATAATTATGATTTCAAAGCTGATATGCCGCTACTGTCTTCTATTTACAGGTCAATTTTGGCGCAGTGACGCAAAGCTAGCTTTATGTTGCTATCTGTCTTTTTTTTAAACAGCCCTGTGCACAAATTTATGAATTAATATTGACAATTTTCTCAAATTCTTTTCATGGAATGAGTCAGAAAGCGCTGCCGCTCTTGTTTTCTGACTTAGATTTGTAGATTTAACGAACCACTATAGAATGTAAATAAAAAAGTCCCCTTGACTTCTCTGAACACATTTTAGAAATCATTTAAAGGATTTTGTGTCCTTCTGGGAGGCATGTTTCCAGTTTCCAGAGTTCATAACAATTTTCAAATACACACCTGTAGTTCATCTTTGATGAAATGCTAACATCTCCCAGCTAGTTCAGCAAGTATTCGTGATCAGTGTATGATCGCAGACGATGCTAATGACATTAGGTAGACTGCTAAAGTTGCATACGATATTTTTTCGATTCATGCACTCACAAAATTGAACCAATCATATTTCAGGAAAGGTTTCTTCAAGGATTCATTCATTCTTTTTTTTATTTTCTTTATTATTGATTAGTTTGTTTCGGTGATAAAACACACAGGAAGTGAATCAACTAGCTAGTAAAATCATTCCGATTAGCAGCCGAATGTTCTGGTGCTTCTGTGTCCATTATTCCACCGTCACATGGGAATTTACACACACACACACACACACACACACACACACACACACACACACACACACACACACACACACCATCACTAAGTGCTCCTGGAAGAACACTCACACTTCCTGGAGCTGTCTGTCTCTCTGACTCTCATATCAAGACTATAAAATATCCATAAATAAAGACGTCACACACTATGTCACAAATGAACAGCTCAATCTTCTCTTTGTTTACTTTTACACCAGTCTCTCTCACTCTCTCGCTCTCGCTGTCAATCCGTCTTACATTCCATCCCTGTCCCTCATTTCGTCTTTCATTTTCATTAACCCCCGTGCTTCAGATAGACTCCAGTTCAAGCGGTTGAAATCCTGAAATTGCTGTTGATAGCCAATGAGAAGACACCTTGTAAGTCTGAAGTCTTTACCAGTTGGACAGGCTCTGAGTTCATAGGTCCCATTTTGGACATAAAGTGCCTCGGATCATTCACACAGAAAAGAAGAACCACAGTTTCAGTGTCTTTCCTTGTTTGCGAGTCTGTAGTTCAGTAGAATTTGGGAGGAACCTTCACACTTCATGTTCTCTTAAACTCGGACGTCCAGGTTCCTTGTCCTCGGTTCTCACCTGTACGCTCTGTGATTGAAGGAACTCAGTGTTTATGAATTTGAAGTCTTTTAATTTGAACTGAAGCAGTAATCTTGCAGTCAACCGTTAGCATGATTAGCATGATTCACGTGTACATGTACGATGTTGTTCTCTTCTCAACCACCAGGCGCGCTATAAGCAGAGCCTGGACCCCACAGTGGACGAGGTGAAGAAATTGTGTATGTCTCTGAGGAGGAACGCTAAAGAGGAGCGTGTCCTGTTCCACTACAATGGACACGGCGTCCCCCGTCCAACCGTTAATGGAGAGATCTGGGTCTTTAACAAGGTCTGTGAACACACACATGTACACACACCTGCACATGTATTTCTCTCTTCATCTCTCTCTCTCTCTCTCTCTCTCTCTCTCTCTCTCTCTAGCTGACCATCTGTCTTTCTCTTCCTCTCTGTATTGCTCTCTTTCTTTTCTTTCTCGTTTTCTTTCTGTCCTCTCATTCTCTCTATCCCCTCCCTCTTACACT
>CM045730.1:14675000-14717500 GCA_024760905.1 Plotosus lineatus | reverse complement strand
ATGTAGAGATGATGAGAATGATGCACAGGCACAGAATTCCAGAATAGTGTTGCTAGGCAACAGGGGCATCCCAGAGATGGGTGATGAATTATGAAGGGCACCCCGGCTTTCCCGTGTGTGTGTGTGTGTGTGTGTGTGTGTGTGTGTGTGTGTGTGTGTGTGTGTGTGTGTGAGAAAGATAAACAGACAGACTAGTATTAAAAATATAATTAAGACTGAGGTAGAATGGGAGATAGGGAGAGAGAGAGAGGATGAGAAAGAAAAGAGACAGGAAGTAGAATTATATAAATTATATATCACTTCCTTCCTCTTTGACGTCCCTGAAAAGTTCCAAAACTCACTTTAGCCACGATGACACTTCTGCGCAGGAACCACGCTGGAGATACGTAATCGACACGCACAAGTTTATACTTGCATGTGATGGATGTATCCCATAGAGGGTGCTGTGGGATTAAACGCACTGGAAGAACAAACGGATTTTATCACCAAAAACAAAAGAAACGAACAAAAATGGATCGGCAACACAACACGTTCTACTCCAGGAATAAAAGTATACAGTAGGCCCCCGTATCTCGCAATGGTTCGGTTCTGGCTCTTCCTGCGGATCAAGAAAATCCATGAATTATTGATGCGGTTTTAAAACCCTATGTTTGATATTACATGCGCTAAAATCTGCTTGTTAAACACATTCTATAGCCAGTCCTACTCATTAATACAGTAATAATGCAGTAAAATGTAGTAATGATTAATAAAAACTTTTTAATTTTGTACTGTGATAATATTTATGAATAAATAAAGCACTTAGGCTCCTTACCAGAAGTGAGAGAAGATGCGGGCATTTGAGTGACATCATAGGGCTTAAATAACCATTAAAAACACATGAAAAAAAATGACTTCTCAATTCAGGCAATCACATTGATAACTTGTTCGCAAAAGAGAAAAAAAGAGGTGTACACATCAACCAATCAGCAGGAAGAAGAAACAAAACCTCTCAGCCATTGGCTAAATTTGAATCACGTGCCAGTAACTTCCGGGTTTGTCGCCAATCCGTCAGTATGGGGTGGCGCAAGCGCTGCAGGGCGAATGGTCAAGGGCCTACTGTATGCGTGTAATTTCTTTCAAGAAATTCAATAAAAGTGAATATTCGACTGTTAAACAAATACCAGTGTCTGTTTCTTCTTTATAAACTCAAACATGTGAACTGATAAATGTAAGGTTTTGTTTTCCCTTGAATCTCTGAATTAATATTTATTTGTAGAAACACTGTTTCTGAGTCCTGCTGCACATCTGGGTTGTGAAGTCGACCAACATCTGTTACTTGTGAGCAGGTGCTCCAGCCCAGGATGATTCGATTACATTCCTCAGTTCTTCTAGAGTTCTGAGTTTTGACTCAAAAGCTGCATTGTTGATGTCACTCCACAAGTTTTCCATTAGATTACAGTCCAGTGATGGGCCAGCCACTCCAGACCCTCACTCCTGTTGATCTGGAACTGAGAAGTTGTCCGATTTACTGGTGTGTTTGGGGTTGTTGTTTTGTTGGAACCCATTTCCATGTCCTCTTCAGTATAAGGTAGCACGACCTCTTCAAGTGTTCTGATGGATTCAAACTGCTCCATGATCCCTGGGATGAGATAAATAGTCCCGGCACTGGAGTATGAGAAACATGTAAGAGGTTTTGGAGACAAAGTCAGAGAGGCTAGCTTGAGATGGTTTGGACATGTACAGAGGAGGGATAGTGAATATAATGGTAGTAGGATGCTGAGGTTGGAACAACCAGGCAGAAGGCCGAGAGGAAGACCAAAGAGATGATTTATGGATGTGGTGAAGGAGAACATGAAGGTAGTTGGAGTAAGAGAAGAAGATGCAGAGGATAGGGTGAGATGGAGGCAGATGATTTGCTGTGGCAACCCCTGAAGGAAAAAGCCAAAAGGAAAAGAAGACAACTGTAGTCCGAGAAACATCCCCATATCATCATGCTTCCGCCATCAGGCTTCACTGTCCTCACAGTGGACTGTGGCTTGAATTCAGTGTTTGTGTTACGTCTGGAGCATATGAGTCAGACCCAAAGATGCAGGAGACCATGTACGAAGATTCAACGATTTTATGTTTGCACTGGGAAAATCTAAATCACTGAAAATAATTATTCATGGGAAACCGGTCGAGCACTAAGCAGGATACCAGGAGTCCGAGAGATTGCAGAGAAAACGGAATCACCAGGAAGACCAATGTTCTGACGCCAGAGCGAAGCGTGCCGCTCCTATTTATAGCTCGCTGATTGCTGAATGGAAACAGGTGCGCTCTCTGGACCTCGCCTGCAGGTAACAGCCATGCCCCTCGCCAGCGCCTGCAATGAATAGAGAGAGAGTTAACGCCGCCAGCCAGCACAGACCATAACAGTACCCCCCTCCAGTAAGCCCTGTGGGGCCGGTGGCTTAGAGGTTAGGGTGCTGCGCTCATGATCGAGAGGTTGTGAGTTCGAATCCCACTGAGACCCTCACTGTGCTAAGACCCCTGGGCAAGGTCTCAACCATAAGTGTGCCTCTTCCAGGGGGAGTTGAACTCCTGGTCGCTTCACGCTATGGAAACCGGGGATAAGTACCGGCCTGATGAGCCACGAGGCTAAGCCACTAGGTCAGGTCAGGTATGCTCAGGTATGAGGGCATGCACTGGGACGGCACTTCGCTGCGTCTACCAGCCGCCTCCACTCATCCGGCCGTCTCCTGGCGATTGACCAGGCCTGCGCAGGGCCCATACCCCCCCGGCAGGGCAGCCCTCAGCTGCGACAACCACGTCGCACGCGGTCATCCCCGCAATCGGCTCCAGCCCCTAGGATCCCGACCGGACAGGATCCGGTGTGCTGGGTCCGAAGGCGGGAAACGCGCCAAGTGCCCATAGTAGCGCAGCTGATGGTCGCGGATCAAGCAGGTTACTCTTACTATCCCCGCATCCCCGAGCACCTTCTGGTTGGTAACGAAGTCCCACCAGCGGTATCCGAAGATGCAGCAAAGGGAAGTCGTAACAAAGCAGTCCAGTCGTCATCCAAGCTCAACCGTGAGTGTCCATGTCTCACTTGAGTAGAGCAAGACAGGGAGCACAAGGGAGTGAAAGACTCGGACTTTCGTCCGCCTGCTCAGCTACCTCGACCGCCACACGGTCCTGTCCAGCGAGTCCATTGCCCCATAGGCTAGACCAAGTCGACGATTGATCTCGGCCTTGCAATCAGTGGAACGATGGACCACGCTGCCAAAGTAAGTGAAAGACTCCACAATCTCTACTCTTTCACGACCCACAGCAATCGAGTCAACAGCAGCATCCAAGAGGTCGCCGAAAGCCTGGATCTTGGTTTTGATCCAGGAGACTCGCAAACCAAGCGGTTCCGCCTCCTCACCCAACGAACTGAGAGTCTCCGTCAGGACATCCACCGTTTCCGCGAAGATCACTGCATCATCGGCAAAGTCCAGATCAGTAATCCGAACCTCACCGAACGACACACCACAGGCCGATCCACCCGATACCGCCGCCATGATCCAGTCCATTGCAGTACTGAAGAGAGTGGGGGCCATAACACACCCCTGCCTCACTCCGGTCTCGACCAAAAATAAGTCAGAGGTGGAGCCCCCACACCTCACAGCACTCTCTGTCCCAGAATACAGCGACCATATCAGCCGGACCAGAGCTGACGGGATCCCACGTAGACAAAGTATGCCCCAGAGGGCCTCCCTATCCACTGAGTCGAATGCCTTTGCGAAAATCTGTATAGGCGGCAAGGAACCCCTATCAAACTCCCGCAAGTGCTCGGATGGGACGTGGAGCGCCAGGATGCGGTTAACGGTAGACCTCTTTGGTGTGAACCCGGAATGTTCAGGGTGCTGGTGCGCTAGAAGCTGCTGCTGGATCCTGTCCAGTAGAATCCGTGTGAAGACCTTGCCCGGAACTGAGAGGAGAGTAACCCCCCGGTAACTGTTGCATTCTCGGGTATCACCCTTCCCCTTTCAGATCGGGACAACAATGCCCCGTTTCCAGTCAGTTGGGATAACACCAGTGCTCCACACAGAGCACACAAGAACGAACAGCCACCTGAGGACGGCCTCACCTCCCGCCTTAAGCATTTCCACATGGCTACCACAAACTCCCGCAGATTTGCCATCCGCCAAGCGCCACATCGCCCTCCGAGTTTCCTCAAGAGTTGGTGGGTCGCAGCCTGGGGGAGGGTCGGCAACAAGAGTTTCAGCATCCCCAACGGCCAGGCTCTGGGCGGGAGGGTCAGCACGATACAACTCCTTAAAGTACTCGGCCCAACAAGTCCTCACTTCCGATTCTTCAGTAAGGACACTACCGTCTGCAGCTTTCACCGTCTGACATCGCAATGTGGACTGAGAGGAACGGAGGCTCCGCAACGCCCTGTAAGCCGGGCGAGAGTCACTCGAATTCAAGTGGCCCTCGACAGTCTCACAGAGATCGCGGACTGCAGCCTCCCGATCTCTTCGCACCGCATTGACGGCTTCACGCTTCAGGTCCCTGGCCAGACCAACTCTGCTGTCGAGTCAAGCCTGACTCGCTCTCTCGATGACGTCGATAATCTCAGAGGAGATGGCTATTCCCGGTCATCTGGGCGACGCCGATATGCAGCCACGGGACACCTCCAGGATGCAGTCTCTGAAACCAGTCCAGAGAACCTCTGTGCCTGCACCCGCGTCCAGATCCTCCAGGGATTCCCCAAGCCTACTGGCGAACTCCGAAGCCACATCAGGGTCCCTGAGTCGGCTTACATCAAATCGCATTTGACGAGCCAGGGCTTTCTCAGAGCGCCTGAAGCGGATCTTCAGAGTCGCCACCAGAAGCCCATGGTCTCCCGAGAATAGCTGGGCACTTCTGAAGACATGGCAGTTCTGGACCAGCCGCCAGCGACTACCTACGAGAACATAGTTGAGCTCCTTCCGAGTGACGCCGTCGTTGGAGTACCAAGTCCAGCGTCGCGGATCCAATCTCTGGAACCACGAGCCAGCAATCCTTAAGCCCCAACTTTTTGCGAACTCAAAAAGCATTAAGGTGCTTTCGTTGCGGCGTCCAGAGCCGTGGGGACCGACACATGTTTCGTAGCCATCCCGGTTAGTGCCAGTGGTCGCATTGAAGTACCCCAGTACGATCAGGTTGTCCCTTCCCGGAACCCCCGACACCACCGAGTTGAGCTGGTCGTAGGTTTCCTTCATAGGTCGATCACTTACCCCGGTCAGAGCGTACACTGCGACGATAGAGAGCGTCCCCACTGTGTACGTCACCCTCAGTCGCATAATACGCTCGTTGACCGGGACCACCTCCAATACCAAAGGAGCCAATCGATCAGCAACGGTGACGGCAACTCCTTGAGTGTGAAGACCGTCGGCCCGGCCAGACCAGTAGTAGGTGTACCCACCGACATCTGTCTCGCCGGACCCTGGTCTCCGCACCTCAGAGAGGGCCACAATGCCGACGCCAAGCAGACTAAGCTCCCTTGATACCAGAGGCAGGTGAGAGTCGTCCCGCAGTGAAGTCGCGTTCCATGCGCCGACCCGGACCAACTGCCTCAGATTCAACCGAGACGACCGAAAGCAGCTTGTGTCCGACACCTTTGCACCGCCCCGCCCCCCCCCCCCCCCCCCAAGGCTCCTCTAGGGCAGGGGCGCCGCTCCCTGACAGGCAAATTCCCGGGAGGTACGCCACTAGGCTTGGGTGTAAAAACCCAACAGACTTACCTTTTACCTTACCTCCAGTAAGCAGTGTTGTAGACAGTAGTCATTCCAGCTGCGGATGGTGGGGTGCGCCAGTCGATGTGGGGATTGTGGGTCTGCAGCCACGGCCACCCCAGCACCAGGGGAGAGAGAGGGGCAGAGAGAACAAACAGCTCCAAATACTCCTGCTGGTTCCCGGACAGACTGAGCTTAACAGGCTTCGTCTTGTGCATGACACGAGCTATGAGTCGGCCATCAATGGCCACTACCTCCTTGGGGGTTTTGAGTTCATATACAGGTAGGTCATGGAGCTCAACCATCCCTGGATCAATGAAGTTGGCGTCAGCGCCCGAGTCAATGAATACGTTGACAGCATAGGTGTGTTGTGCGGAGTGCACAACTTGCAGGCTCTGCCCTGGTGTCTTGGAGGGTTCTCTAGCCGCTGCTCCACTCCTCACTGTCGTGCGGGGCACTGGGCGAGGTAATGACCCTTTTCCGCACAGTAGATGCATAGACCGTTGGTCAGTCGCCGATGCCTCCCCTCTGCCGTCAGCCTGGTGTGGCTCAGCTGCCTGGGTTCATGGGATTTGTCCTCTCTCAGCGGAGGGAATGGCGAGGAGGTTTGAGGTGAGGTCTCGTTAAGCCTCACGGAGGCGCTCAAAGACGGGTTGACGAGACTGATCCGCTCCTCCCGGAATCTATCTCTCTCACCGCAGCCGGTTGTCCAGCCTGGTAGTCAAGGCGATTAAATCCTCAAGAGTTGCTGTCTCATCTCGTGCTGCGAGCTCGTCTTTCAGACTTTCATTCAGACCCCACAGGAAAGCCCCTCGGAGCATGGGGTCGTTCCAGCTGCTTTCTATGGCGAGAATCCGGAATCTGCATTTGCATACTCTGTCACCGACTGTGTTACTTACTGGATTCGAAGGAGCTGAGAGCTCGTCTGCTCCCCTTTCGCCAGATGATCGAAGACCGTTTTCATTTCTCGCACGAACTGGTCGAAGTGGGACCATAATTCCAGGGTATGGGTGGTGACAGCTAGCGCCCAGGACGAGGCTTGCTCCATGAGTAGACTCATAACGAAGGCGGTCTTAACTTGATCGGTGGTGTATGTGAGCGGCTGCTAGCTGAAGATGTGTGAACACTGATGGAGGAATTGCGCGCAGGAGTCGATCGTGCCCAAATACCTGGCTGGCGTAGGGATGAGCGGTTCTCAGCACATGGAGAGTATGGTAGGTGCTGGCGCTGCTGCCGAAGCGGAGAGTGAAGCGTGAGTGGGCGGGGTCGTGGCAGGGAGTTGGGTGGCGATGGCTTCCACCCTTCCGCCAAGTTGCAAACTTGCTGGTGGTTATCCGCTGGAGGTTGTCCGCAATTTGGTGCAGGGAGGAGTCGTGTCATCCCAACAGGACTCCCTGGTCGAGTAATGCCTGCCGGAGCTGAGCGGTCTCCGCTGGGTCCATGTTTTAGGTCAGAAGATTCTGTTACGTCTGGAGCATATGCGTTGGACCCAACGATGCAGGAGACCATGTAAGAAGATTCAACAATTTTATTTTTGCACTGGGAAAATCTAAATCACCGTAAATAATTATTCATGGGAAACTGGCTGAGCATGAAGCAGGATACCAGGAGTCAGAGAGATCACAGAGAAACAGAGTCACAAGGAAGAACAATCTTCTGACGCCGGAGGGAAGCACGCCGCTCGTATTTATAGCTCGCTGATTGCTGATTGTTGAATGGAAAGAGTTGCACTCTCTGGACCTCGCCTGCAGGTAACAGCCATGTCAGTGCCTGCCATGAATGGAGAGAGAGTTAACTCCACCAGCCAGCACAGACCATAACAGTTTGTGGGTCTACGGGGGCCACTAGACCCAAAAATATCAATCTTACTTTCATTAGTCCACAGAATGTTGCTCCATCTTTTTATTGCAGTCGATGTGCTCTTTGGTGAATTGTAACCTCTTCAGCACGTCTTTTTTCATCAGTTGGACATTGCGGAGCTTCTTACAGAAAGCTCAGCTTCACACAGGTGTCTTCTTAATTGTCTAATCGACTCGTGTTCCTGAGAATTTCAGAGAGAAATGTTTATAACTAGGAGGTACAACATTCGCTGCTTCCTTCCTTAAATAAGGACACTGATTGGCTCCTATTTATAAAGAATGAATGATGTCACTAATTAAACTCCACACTGATGTTATTTTGAACACGCCCCATTCAATTACACAGAATCAGCAGCATGCGGGTCAATATCTCTACCGAAAACCCTGAGTGATCAGGATAGTGATGGTTCCAGAAAGATGCATGTCAGGTTACAGCATGGATTTGTCTCAGAATTATTTTTGAGAATTAAGACAGGAGGAAATGAGTGCGCGGCAGAACAAGTGCGAGTGGGAGAGCGAGTGCGAGTGGGAGAGCGAGTGCGTGAGTGAGAGAGTGAGCGAGTGAGTGGAGGTATTGTTTGGAGGAAGGAACGATAGGGAGAGATCACCTGTATCAGGATTGACAGATCAGCATTTTCAGTTCACACCTCTGCAGATCGAAGTGCGGTTTCATTCCACTAAGGTTCTTGTGTGTGTGTATGTGTGTGTGAGTGGGTGAGTGGGTGAGTGAGTGAGTGTGTGAGAGAGAGAGAGAGAGAGAATTTCTCCCTGATCTCTTGGTGTGCAATTAGCTCGAGTTTTACTGATGCCTCATGTTTGCTGCTCGCCCCGCCCCCTTTTGTTGATAGATATTGGATTCTGCATGGAGGAGCTTAGCATTTCTTTCATCAGCTTTCTATTTTCTAATCTCCAAAAGGAATCGTATCATACACACACACTTCAGAGAGCAAGAGAGGATGTGGGAGGTCCTATTTTGTTGGGGAGCCAATAAGCAAGAGGATGATGAGGAAAATATGGAAAAGATTGACCTAGATGCTGCACTTCCTGTTTTATAATTCATATCTTTGTGTATGTGTTCAGGATCCCCGGGCGTCTGAATGACAGGAGGACGCCGTTGGGGGAACTAAACTGGATTTTCACCGCCATCACAGACACCATCGCGTGGAATGTGCTGCCTAGAGGTCAGAGGCCACATTTTCTGTCGGTCAGACACACACACACACACACACACACACACACACGTTCAGAGGCAAATGTTTATCTTCTATTATTTCTTCACATCTATTAGCATCTTAGCTTCAGTACACAACTGAACAAGAAAAGGTCACAAAGAAATCCCGTCCCCTTTAAAAGGCACAGTCTCCGCCCACCCTTTGTCTCAGTTGGAAAAAGAACAACATACAGTGTGAATCTGTAAACACATCAACCAACCTGCTGTGTGTGTTTAACACTAACGATGTGCACTCATAGGGCAGGGTGCCCCTGGGGGGGGCTTTAGAGGACCAGGACAGGGTGAGGTCATGAGGAGTTAAGACTTTACACCCAAAGAGACAAAGTACAAAATGTAAAGACGTGAAGAGCAAACCTCGTCACTTTTCGTCAAATTTCAAACCAAGTCTAAAACGTTCATGGTCTGGAAGCTCTCGCATCATTTCCTGCCATTAATTAACATGAAAGAGGATATAATGGAAAAAAAAACCCAACCTGGGTTTCAATCTCAAGCACACACACACACACACAGAGTATATATTACAATAACATAATTAGATTTTATTTTATTTCATTAAATCTCACTGACGGATTTAAGGTTAATGAAAGTTAATAGTATTATTCATGAGCGACTGAAAGAAGGCAATTCTCCAGTTATTGGAATATGAATGAGGAAACCGCGGGACAGAATTGTGTGTGTATGTGTGTGTGTGTGTGTGTGTGTGTGTGTGTGTGTGTGTGTGTGTATGAGAGAGAGAGAGAGAGAGAGAGAGAGAGCATGCCCATGTGAGTGAGAAAGTGTTTGCGTGGAGAGAGAAAGAGCCATTGTGTGTGTGTGTGTCAGAGAGTGTGTTTGTGTGAGAGAGTGTGTGGGTGCATGTGTGAGAGGGAACATGTTTGCAAGTAGAGAGAAAGAGTCAGTGTGTGTGAGAAAGAGTTTGCATGTGAGCGTGTGTGTGTGTGTGTGTGAGAGATAGTGTGTGTGATAGTGTGTATGTGGGAGAGGGAGAGCATGCGTGTGTGAGAGTGACAGAGAGAGTGTGTATGAGTGGTGAGAGAGCGTGAGAGTGTGTGTGGGTGGTGTGTGAGTGTGTGTGTGTGGGTGGGTGTAGGTGGGTGGTGAGAGAGAGAGAGAGAGAGAGAGAGAGAGAGAGAGCGTGTGTGTGGATGTGTGTAGGTGGGTGGTGATAGAGAGAGAGAGAGAGAGGGTGTGTGGGTGGGTGGTGTGTGAGAGAGAGAGAGCGTGTGTGTGCGTGTGTGTGTGTGTGTGTGTGTGTGTGAGACAGGGTGAGTGTGTGTGAGAAAGAGAGTAATACCCCCATTTCACTGGAGCACAGCAGACTTACGAAAACAAAAATGTTGTCGTCCGCAAACGTTTTTGCAATTATTCCCTCATCTTCCGTGTCATTCTGTGTGATTCCGTAGTTATTCCTCAAGTCTTCCTCCACTTCCATATGCTTTCGGCAGGCCAAAATATTCACATATAACATGTTCAAAAGCACTTTCACAGAAAAAAGTTCGTGAGTGTTCCATGGGGTCACTTTAACGTACTTTGCTGTACCTGTTCCACACATGCTGTGAACGTTCCTAGATTGTGAGTTTCCACTTTTTCATAGGATTTTCACCCATTTTCCAAGTAAAAATGCCGAAGTAAACCGCGTTACGCGCCTTTCCGCTACACGATCCTTGCATGCCGTAGTCCAGTGAAATGGGGGTATAAGAGTTTGTGTGTGTGTGTGTGTGTGTGTGTGTGTGAGTGTGAGAGTGAGTGTGTATGAGGGAGAGAATGTGAGTGTGTGAGTTTGTGTGTATGAAAAGGAGATATTGGAGTGTGTGTGAGAGAAAGAGTGTGAGAAAGACACAGAGTGCATATGTTTGTTTGAGCGAGAAAAAAAAAGAGAGTATGTGTGTGTGTGTGAGACAGAGTGGGTGTGCATGTGAGAGAGAGAGAGAGAGAGTGTGAAAGAGAAAGTGTGTGTGTGTGTGTATATGTGTGTGTGTGTGTGTGTGTGTGTGTGTGTGTGTGTGTGTGTGTGTGAGACAAGGTGAGTGTGTATTAGAGAGTAAGAGAGAGAGTGTGTGTGAGAGAGAGAGAGAGAGAGAGTGTGAGAGAAAATGTGTGTATGTGTGTGAGATTGTGTATGAGGGAGAGACTGTATGTGGGGGTGTGTGAGTGAAAGAGTGAGCTAGAGAGAAAGAGTGAGAGTGTGTTTGAGAGTGACAGAATGTGAGTGTGAGTTTGTGTGTTTGAAAAGGATGTAGTGGTGTATGAGAGAGAGTGAGAGTGTGTGTGAGAGAGGAGTGTGAGAGAGACAGATTGCATGTGTATTAGAGAGAGAGAGAGAGAGAGAGAGAGAGAGTATGTGTATGTGCAGGTGTGTGTGTTGGGCAGTGGGCAGATGCTTCGCATCTGCACGGGAAAATGAACGACCCCGCCCTCCATGAGTTTCCTGCTGCCTTGCAGGTCGGCCTTGGCTGGTCAAAGGCTATGGGAGTAAACCCAGATAGAAAATCCGGTAAGGAGGCCCGAGGCAGTTGGCCGAGCTCTGCGGCGCCTCTGACACCTCCTGCAGCCGCAGCTCGGCTGTACTGGCTTGCTTTTCCGCCGGACTCTGCCAGCAGCGCCGAGAGGGGATCCTGGCACTGGGCACTCCAGGATCTCCATATCACTTGCCCAGGCCTGCACCTGGAGAGGTCACTCCAGCCGCTGTCTCAGCGTGAACATCAACACGAGGAGCAGCAGACACCAGTGATAAGCCCAGGCTCGTTTGGTGTAGAGCCGGGCGCTAGGGGTTGCTCTCGGCGGTGGAGGAAGTCCTCCGACTCCATTGGGAAGTTACCGCCCGCCTCAACCCGGGCAGCCCGGGCAATAAGGTACTTCTACCATACCGCCACAACTTGCTTGCTTCATCGGGTGTGTAAAGCTTAGATCAAAATCGACAGGCTTGTTGTAAATTGAGCACCAGGCAAACACAGAAAGAAAAAGACAAAGCAACCGCCAGCCCTGCGGCTGGCAACCTGGAACGTCAGAACGATGTGTCCCGGCCTCACTGGCGACCTCCAGCAAGTCGACGACACAAGGAAAACCGCCATCATTAGCCGTGAGCTGGCCAAGCGGAACATCGACATCGCCGCCCTACAGGAGACACGCCTTGCTCAAGTGGCAGTCTCAAGGAGAAGGACTACACGTTCTTCTGGCAAGGTCTGGAGGCAGACGAGCGGCGACTCTATGGGGTTGGTTTATGATTCGCCAACTCCCTGCTGTCGTCAATTGAACCTCCTTCTCAGGGGAACCGAGCGCATCCTCTCACTCCGACTCACCACCTCCTCGGGACCTACACACATTTTCTGCGCCCTCGCCCCAACACTCTGCTCCACAACTGAGGCAAAAGATGCATTCTACGAGGAGCTTGAGGCAAGGATCAGAGAGACACCAGTGAAGGAAAACCTGTTCCTGCTCGGAGACTTCAATGCCCGGGTGGGAGCAGACTGCACCGCTCTGGCCACGCTGCATTGGACACTTTGGCATTGGCAAGCTCAACGAGAATGGACAAACGGCTACTTGAGCTCTGCTCCTTCCATGACCTCGCCATTACCAACACCTTCTATGCCACCAAGCCCCACCACAGAGTTTCATGGAGACATCCCAGGTGAGGCACTGGCACCAGCTGGACTTCGTCATCACCAGGAGACCCATGCTGAACCACGTGCTCTGCTGCGTAGTTACCATAGTGCAGACTGCGACACTGACCATTCCTGGTCGGAAGCATGAGTGCGTCTCACGACCCAAACAGATCCACCGCTCCAAACATAGGGCCAGCCCGCGCCGACACTGCCAGAACTTCAAAGCCCGAGCTGCGAATGCTTTGCTGAGGCCATCGACAACGCCCTGGAAGACTGCCCCACAGACAACGCCACAGCACGCTGGGACTTCATCCGCGATGCCGTATACCAGGCCGCCTCAGACACCTTCGGAAGAGAGTCAGGAAAAAGCGAGGACTGGTTCGAGGCTGGGATTGAAGATATGGAGCCTGCCATAGCCGCCAAGGGTGCTGCGCTCCTTGAGTACAAGAGGAAGCCATGCGAGAAATCACTGGCCACCTACAGAGAAGCCCAACAATGCCAAGAGGAGTGCCGCCGCAGTGCCAGCGACTACTGGCTGAAGCTTTGCAGCGATATTCAGACCTCTGCGGACTGTGGAAACACCCGTGCCATGTATGAGGGATGAAAAAGCTTTCGGACCAAGTGCCACCAAGATCGCACCCCTCAAATCCACCTCCGGCGACATCATCAAGGACCGTGGGGAGCAGATGGAGAGATGGGCCGAGCACTATTCAGCACTATACTCCAGAGAGAATGTTGTCACTGACACAGCCATGGAGAACACCATCCCACTGCCCACCATGGAAGAACTCGACTCGCCACCTACCATCGAAGAACTCAGCAAGGCCATTAACTCGCTGTCTAGCGGAAAGCACCAGGCAGCGGCGGAATCCTCCAGAGGTGATGAAGGCTGCAAAAGAGAGCTCCCTCCTTGGGCATCTCCATGAGCTTTTGCTTCAGTGCTGGGAAGAAGGAGCGATACTCCCAAGACATGCGAGATGCGAAGATCATCACGCTCTACAAGAACAAAGGGCGACCGCAGCGATTGCAACAACTATCGTGGGATCTCTCTCCTCAGCATTGTAGGAAAGCCTTTGCAAGGGTAGTCCTCAACCGCCTGCAAGTACTTGCAGACCGTGTGTATCCCAGTCGCAGTGCGGGTTCGGGCAAAGCGATCAACCATTGACATGGTGTTCTCCTTCGGCAGCTGCAGGAAAGTGCCGTGAGCAGCGACGTCCTTTGTTCCTCGCCTTCATCGATCTGACCAAGGCATTACGACTTGGTCAGTCGGTCTAACCTCTTCACCCTCCTCCATAAGATTGGATGTCCCACCAAGCTCCTGAAGATAGTCGAGTCATTCCACGACAACACGTCTGGCACAGTTCAGTATAACGGAACATCATCAGACCCCTTTCCAATCAAGAGCGTGAAACAAGGGTGTGTCCTGGCCCCGACACTTTTTGGCATATTTTCTCTTTGCTCCTCGCTACGCATTCAGAGAGTCCGAAGATGGCATCTTCCTCCACACACGGAGTGATGGGAACCTCTTTAATCTCGCCGCCTCAGGGCAAAGACCAAGGTGCGCAAGGTCCTCATCCGGGATATGCTCTTTGCTGACAGCGTTGCCCTCACTGCTCACTCTGAAGCCGCCCTTCAGCGACTCATCAATCACTTCGCGGAGGCATGCACAGAGTTTGGACTCACTATCAGCCTCAAGAAAACCAACATCATGGGTCAGGATGTCAGCACAACTCCACAATCAACATCGGTGATTACACCCTGGAAGTGGTGGACAAGTTCACCTACCTTGGCTCCACCATCTCCAGTAACCTATCCCCTGGATGCTGAGCTAAAGCGTAAGGATAGGCAAAGCAGCAACATCCATGGCCCGCCCTAAGCCGGCGTGTGTGGAACAACCCCAGGCTGACCCTAAACACGAAGATGAAGGTGTACCAAGCATGCGTGTTGAGCACGCTTCTATGCGGCAGTGAGGCCTGGACCCTATACATGCACCAGGAGGCGAACTAAACGCGCCTTTCACCTGCGCAACCTCAGGCGACTCCTCGGCATTACCTGGCAGGATCGTGTCTCCAACTCTCGCGTCTTGGCCCAGGCAGGCATGTCAAGCATGTTCGCCATCCTCTCCCAGAAGCGCCTGCGCTGGCTCGGTTTCACATATGCAGGATGGATGAATTCGCATTCAAAGGACATCCTCTATGGCGAGCTCGCCTCAGGAACACGACCAACAGGACGACCCGCCCTGCGCTACAAGGATGTCTGCAAGAGGGACCTGAAGTCATGCTGCATCAACCCAGTAGATCTCGAGGCAGCGAGCTCCGACCGCTCTAGCTGGCGTGGAAAGGGAAAATCCGATTGTGCAGCAGGCCGAGGAGAAGAGAGATCCAGCATGAGGAGAAGAAGAACCGCAAACAGCAGAGAATTCTGTCTGCCACAGCCTGCCCCACGATCCCTACTGCAGAATACACTTGCAGCAAGTGTGGTAGGAGCTGCATCTCCCGCATTGGCTTATTCAGCCACAGCCGGCGCTGCAGCCTCTCAGCTAATTGATAGACCTGCCTAGGTGCAGACTCCATTGTCTCTTGAGACAGACGGATGCCAAGGTGTGTGTGTGTGTGTGTGTGTGTGAGAGAGAGAGCCAGAGAGAGAGAGAGAGAGAGAAAGAGTGTGTGTGTGTGTGTGTGTGTGTGTGTGTGTGTGTGTGTGTGTGTGTGTGTGTGTGTGTGTGTGTGGGGAGAGAGAGTGAGTGAAAGAGAGAGAAAGAAAGAGTGAGAGTGTGTCAGTGTGTGTGAAAGCGAGAGTATGTGTGTGTGAGACATATATGTTCTTGTGTGTCTGTGTGAGACAGTGAGTGAGAGTATGTGTTTGTGTGTGAGAGAGAGAGAGAGAGAGGGAGAGAGAGCAAGAAAGGGCGAAAGAGAGGGTTTTTGTGAGAGAGAGTGTATATGTGTCTTCTTTTTCTTTTCCTTTCAGCTGTTCCCTTCAGGGGTCACCACAGCGAATCATCTACCTCCATCTCACCCTATCCTCTGCATCTTCTTCTCTTACACCAACTACCTTCATGTCCTCCTTCACCACATCCATAAAGCTCCTCATTAATCTTTCTCTAGGCTTTCTGCCTGGTAGTTCCACCCTCAACATCCTACTACCAATATACTCACTATCCCTCCTCTGTACATGTCCAAACCATCTCAATCTATCCTCTCTGACTTTGTCTCCAAAACTTCTTATATGTGCTGTCCCTCTGATGTACTCATTCCTGATCCTATCCATTCTCATTACTCTCAATGAGAACTTCAACATTTTCATCTGTGCTACCTCCAGTTCTGCTTCCTGTCTTTTCCTCAGCGCCACTGTTTCTAAACCATACAACATCACTGGCCTCATCACCGTCTTGTACACTTTTAGTTTCATTCTTGCTTATACCTTCCTATCACACATCACACCGGACACTTTTCTCCATCCATTCCAACCTGCCTGCATACACTTCTTCACCTCTTTTCCACACTCTCCATTGCTCTGGATTGTTGAGCCTAAGTACTTAAAATTCTCCACCTTCTTTTTCTCTGCTCCCTGTAACCTCACCATTCCTTTTGGGTCCTTCTTGTTCAGAGACATGTATTCTGACTTATTGAAGCTAACCTTCATTCCTCTCCTTTCCAGGGCATACCTCCACCTATCTTGATTTTCCTCACTACACTCTCTTTCCACTCTCACTACAGATCACAATGTCCTCTGCAAATGTCATTGTCCATGGAGATTCTTGTCTAACCTCGTCTGTTAGCCTGTCCACAGCAAACAAGAAGGGGCTCAGAGCTGATCCTTGATGCAGTCCTGCCTCTACCTTGAACTCTTTTGTCACATCGACAGCACACCTCACCACTGTTTTATATCTCTCATACATGTCCTGCACCACTCTAACATATTTCTCTGCCCCTCCAGACTTCCTTATGCAATACCACAGTTCCTCTCTCGGCACTCTAACATATGCTTTCTCCAGATTCACAAAGGCACAGTGCAGCTCCCTCTGACCTTCTCTGTACTTCTCTATTAACATCCTCAAAGCAAACACTGCATTTTCTGTGTTCTTTCTTGGCATGAAGCCAAACTGTTGTTCACAAATGCTGATCTCTGCCCTTAATCTAGCTTTCATTATTCTTTCCCATAACTTCATAGTATGGCTCATCAACTTTATCCCTCTGCAGTTGCCACAACTCTGTACATCTCCCTTGTTCTTAAAAATGGGCACCAGCACATTTCTCCTCCATTACTCTGGTATCTGCTCACTCTCTAAGACCTTGTTGAATGTTCTTGTCAGAAAATCTGCTGCTACCTCTTTGAGGTACTTCCATACCTTCACAGGTAGGTCATCAGGACCAACTGCCTTTCCACTCTTCGTCCTGTTCAATGCCCTCCTCACTTCACCCTTACTAATCTTTGTTACTTCCTGCTCCTCAACAGTCACCTCTTATAATTTTTCTCTCTCTCATTTTCCTCATTCATCAGCTATTCAAAGTACTCTTTCCATCTTCCCAACACACTTCTATCATCAGTCAATACATTTACCACTCTTTCCTTAATCACTGTAACCTGCTGCATATTCTTCTCATCTCTATTTCTCTTCTGTGCCATCCTGTATAAATCATACCTTTATACAACCCTCCTTACTGTCCAACCTAGCATACAAGTCATCATATGCCCTTTGTTTTGCCTTTGACACCGCTACCTTCACCTTATGCTCTGTCTCCCTGTACTCCTGTTTACACTCTTCTGTCTTCTCAATGTCCCACTTCTTCGCTAACCTCTTCCTTTGTACACTTTTCTGCATTTCCTCATTCCACCACCAAGTTTCCTTATCTACTTTACTTCCGGAGGATGCACCAAGTACTCTCCTACCTGTCTCCCTGATCACATTTGCTGTAGTTGTCTACTCACCTGGAAGTACTTTCTGACCACTCAAAGCCTGTTTCAATTCCTCCTTGAAGACAACATGACACTCCTCCTTTTTCAGCTTCCACCACTTAGTCTTCTGCTCTGCCTTTGTCTTCTTCATTTTTCTCACCATCAGCGTCATCCTGCACACCACCATCCTATGCTGTTTGGTAACTCTCTCACCCACTACTCTTTTGCAGTCACTGACTTCCTTCAAATTGCCTCGTCTACACAAGATGTAGTCTGCCAGAGTGCTTCAACCTCCGCTTTTATAAGTCACCCTATGCTCCTGTCTATTCTGGAAGAAAGTATTCATCACAGCCATTTCCATCCTTTTTACAAAATCTACGAACATCTGTCTTTCTGTGTTCCTGTATTGGATATCAAACCTGCCCATCACTTCCTTGTCCCCTCTGTTGCCTGCACCAACATGTCCATTGGAGTCTGCACAAACGACCACTCTTTCACCTCTGAAAGAGGTGGTACTCTGCATCACTTCATCGAACTTACTCCAGATTCTTTCCTTCTCTTCTAGCTCACATCCTGCCTGCCTACATAAGCACTAACAAGTGTAAGAGAGTGAATATGTGTCAGCTAGAGTATTGTGTATGAGAGAGCAAGAGACTGAGTTTGTGAGAAAGTTTTGGGAGTATTTGAGACAGAGAGTGGGTGAGAGTGTGTCTGAGTCTGAGAAAGAGATATTGTGTGTGTGTGTGTGTGTGTGTGTGTGTGTGTGTGTGTGTGTGTGTGTGTGTCTGTTTGTGTGTGAGTGTGTGAGTGAGATAGTGTGTTTTTGAGTGTGAGGGAGTGAGGGAGCGAGGTAGTGTGTGATAGAGGGGGAGACAATGATTGTGTGTGTGTGTGTGTGTGTGCGTGTGTGTGTGTGTGTGTGTGTCTGTTTGTGTGTGAGTGAGATAGCGTGTTTTGAGTGTGAGGGAGTGAGGGAGCGAGATAGTGTGTGATAGAGGGGGAGACAATGATTGTGTGTGTGTGTGTGTGTGCGTGTGTGTGTGTGAGAGAGAGAGAGAGCACAAGTGTGTGTATATTTGAGAGAGAGCGTGTGAGAGAGAGAAAGAGAGAGAGAATGTGTGTGTGTGTTTTGAGTGAGAGAGAGTGTGTGTGTGTGTGTGTGTGTTAGTGTCCATGAGAGAGAGTGTGTTAGTGTCCATGTGAGAGGGAGAGCGAGAGAGAGTGAGTGTGTGTGCGTATGAGAGTATGAATGTGTGTGCCTGAGTGTTTGTGTAATTTGTGTAAAAGAGAGAGAATGAGAGTGTGTGTGTGTGTGTGTGTGTGTGTGTGTGTGTGTGTGTGTGTGTGTGTGTGTGTGTGTGAGAGAGAGATGGTGTGTGTGTGTCTGAGAGAGAATGAGTGTGTTTGAGAGAGAGAGAGTGTCTGTGTATACGTGAGAGATTTTTTTCTGTGTTCTTGTGTGTGAAACTGTGTGTGTCTGTATGAGACAGCAAGTGTGTGTGCGTGTGGGTGTGTGTGTGTGTGTGAGAGAGAGAGAGAGTTAAAGACTGAGAGTGTGTGTGATAGACTATATGGGTGTGAGAGAGCAAGAGACTGAGTGTGTGAAAATGTTTGTGGGAGTATGTGAGAGTGTTTGAGAGAGAGTGAGAGTGTGTCCAAGAGAAAGAGATTGTGTGTGTGAGAGTGAGTTTGAGTATGTCTGAGAGTGTGTGTGTGTGTGTGTGTGTGTGTGTGTGTGTGTGTGTGTGTGTGTGTGTGTGTGTGTGAGTGAGATAGTGTGGGGGTTTTGAGTGAGTGAGTGAGGGAGCGAGATAGTGAGTGTGTGTGTGTGTGTGTGTGTGTGTGTGTGTGTGTGTGTGTATGTGCGTGTTAGAGAGAGAGAGAGCGAGAGAGAGACCGATTGTGTGTGTGTGTCTGTGTATGGGTGTCAGAGATCTCAATATTCTGTATTTCGCTGCAGATCTTTTTCAGAAACTCTTTCGTCAAGATCTGTTGGTTGCGAGCCTTTTCCGGAACTTCCTATTGGCTGAGAGGATCATGAGGTCATACAACTGCACTCCGGTTAGCAGTCCAAGGTTACCACCCACCTACATGCACGCTATGTGGTAAGCACACAACACACCCGGAAACAGCATTCTTCGCCCCCACAGAACTTGAACCACTACTGCAATGTTTAATTTCTGTCAAATAAGTTCAACTATCGATAAATTGTATTCTTTATGCTGTGTGTGTTGCAGGCAGGCATGGGATCTGGCAGTGGATATTTGTCTTTCTCAACTTCCTACCATCATCGAGGAGGGCACGGCGTTTAGGGTGTGAACTGATGTCATCACCTCAACATTCATTAACGAATGATGTGTTTACATTGAACACCTTCATATAATATATATACCGTGTTTGACGTAATAAGCGCCCTGCTCCAATTAAGCGCCACACACTGTTTTTGATCTTGCATCTAATAACCGTCCATGTGTACTGGGACAAAAATAGTAGCTCAAACTTACCAATTTTATTTGATCAGTCTCTATAACAGTAAAATGAGGCGTTCACTGCCTGTAGAAGTGAGTTTACATGGTATTTCAAGACCTCCTGCCACTGGGGAATGTCTATAATGTTCATTAGTAACAACACATTTGATCATTCCGCCATGCTTTAAAAAACAGGAAAATATTTTGCTGTGTTCTCTTGGTAAATGTCCAACAACCAATGAACCATTAGAAACTGCAACAGCAAAACTATGGGATGCTCTAAATGAATGGAGCGATGAGCCAGATATGGACCTTTCAGAAAGTGATGACGAGGATTTTTCACCCGATTCTACTGCTCACTAACTGCATATATTTAAAGACAGCTATGTGCTTTTGTTTATGTTCATGTTGATTGGCTCATTTTACTTCAGGGAAACGTTTAAAGAATTAGCACTGGAAGGGAAAAGTAAGGGAAGGAAAAGTCTTTTTTTTTTTATTAATTTATACTTTTTTCTGTGTATTTTCAGATTTCATGTAAGTAATTTGGTTGATTCCACAAAATTAATAATACAAATACCAGTAATACTCTTTTATTGTTCTGTTATTATTCATGTTTTCCACCTCAATGGTAATAAGCACTTACCGTTCCACTCCGCTGGTAACATTTTAATAAGCGCCCACCCACTCAAATTTCTTAAGCGTTCTGGGTGCTTATCACGTCGGATACGGTGTGTGTGTGTGTGTGTGTGTGTATATATATATATATATATATATATATATATATATATATATTGTGTGTGTGTGTATATATATATATATATATATATATATATATATATATATATATAAAATATACATGTGTGTGTGTGTGTGTGTGTGTGTGTGTGTGTGTCTGTATTCTCTATTCTGTGTGTCCGTCTGTGTCTTTGTCCACACAGCACAGTCCATTTTTTGCGGAGCAGCTCACAGCATTTCAGGTGTGGCTTACTATGGGAGTGGAGAACAGAAACCCACCTGAGCAGCTTCCCATCGTCCTACAGGTATGAGATTCTGGAAAATGGAGTTTTCCCGCAGACCTCATATCCTCCATCTTTCCCCATTTGGCTGTCCGTCATCCATTGCTCCCACATTTCATGTTCTATGCTCTATACTTCTAGAGTATAAATATAAGTATTACATCGTGGTGGCTGAGTCCCAAACAGCATCCTGTAATACTCTCTAGTAATAAAGAGATAGGATACAATAACCAGAACTGAGGTACCGAAGAGTATTATTTATTAATATTACTCTCCTTATTATGTACTTCGGTACTGTAGTAAAATAATATTCCATATCAGTATTGTGTAATACTGAATATTAATGAGGATGTTTATGATGTATATTAAATTATATGTTAAAGCCGTACGACTTCTGGGTGTGTCTCAAATTATGCACTTAATACCTGCTCTGTGAGAGCAAACTGGTCGCCAGTCTGTTACTGTAATCCAAAAGCCCCGTCCCTTTTTACAGATGGTGAAAGGTGGTGATTTTTTCCTCTCTTTCTCACTACTTTACTGCTAAGATTTGCAGTGGCGACACAAGCGCTTAATGAAATTTGTATCACGCCCTGCTGTGGAGTGAGGCATTTTGTGTTTAGTCAGCATTCTGGGCTGAAGGAAGTGTCCTAGTGAGAGCCATAAAACGAGAAAATAAAAGAAGAAAACAGCGGAGAAGGATAGGGAGGGAACAAGGTTAGGGATGGGGAGGAGGAAGGGTTGGAGAGGTGAAGTGAAAGGTGGGGAGGGATCAGGAGATGGGATCAGGAAGAGGGGAAGGGAGTGAAGAGAAGGGTGGGGTACATGTGAGGAGCAGAATGTGGGGGAGCAGACAGTGGAGATTTGGAAGGGGTGAGGAGTGGAGGATGGAGAGTGGGGAGGAGTGGAAGGTGTGGGAACAGCTGGATATTGTGTAGGAGGAAGGACTAGAGGGGCGGAGGGTGGAGAATGGGGGAGCAATCGAGGGTGAGGGGAGCAGAGGGAGATAGGAATGGGAGATAGAGGGAGGAGTAGAGGGTGAGGGAGCGAAGGGTAGAGATTGGAGATGCAGGGAAGAGTGGAGATTGGAGTGGAGGGGTGGAGTAGAGGGTGAGAGGAGCAGAAAGTGGAGATTTGGGAGTAGTTGAGGGTAAGGGTAGTGAAGGGTGGAGATTGATGAGGAGAGTGGAGTCCAAGAGAAGCAGGAGGTGGAGATTGGTCAGGAAGGAAGGGGTAGAGGGTGAGGGGAGCAGAAGGTGAAGAATTTGGGAAGAGTAGAGGATGAGGGGAGTGGAGCATGTAGATTGGGGAGGAGTAAGGGTAATGTGAGCAGAGGGTGGACATTGGGGAAGAGTAGAGGGTGAAGGGAGGGAAGGTGGAGATTGGAGAGAAGTCGAGGGTGAAGGGGCAGAGGGTGGAGATTGGGGAGGAGCAGAGGGTGAAGGGAGCAGAGGGTGTAGATTGGAGAGGAATACAAGGTGAGAGAAACAGAGGATGAAGAATGGAGTGTAGGGAAAAATCAGAGGGTGGAGATTTGGGAGGATAGGATGAGAGAAACAGAGGGTGGAGATTGAGGAGGAGGAGAGGGTGAGGGGAGCGGAGGGTGGAGACTGGGAAGGAAGGAAGGAAGGAGTAGAGGGTGAGGAGAACGGAAGATGGAGATTCAAGAGGAGTAGAGGGTGAGCAAAGCAATAGGTGGAGATTGGGGAGGAGTAGTTGGTGAAGGGAGCGGAAGGTGGAGATTGAGGAGTAGAGGTTCAGAGGAGCAGAGGATGGAGATTGGAGTGGAGAGGAAATGCAGACATAGGGGTGGAGATTGAAGAGGAGAAGAGGGTGAGAGGAGTGGAGGTGGAGATTTGGAAATAGTAGAGGGTTAGGGGAGCGGAGGGCGTAGATTGGGGACGAGGGAGAGTGTAGCGATTGGGGAGGAGTACAGGGTGAGGGGAGTAGAGGGTGGAGATTGGAGACGAGTGGAGGGAGAGCAGACTGTAAGATGGAGATTGGAGAGGAGTTGAGGGTGAATGGCGCAGAGGGTGGAGATTGGGAGTCACTCAGAGAGTGAGTAGCGAGGGCTGGAGATTGTGGAGGGGATGGAGGTTAGAGATTGGAGCAGAAGGTGGATATTGGGATGAGTAGAGGTTTAGAGGAGCAGAGGATGGAGATTGGAGTGGAGGGGGTTGCAGAGGGTGGAGATTGAGGAGGAGTAAAGAGTGAGCAGACTGGAAGATGGAGATTGGGGAGGAGTTGAGGGTGAAGGCTGCAGAGGATGTGTCTCTGCATATTTTGAAACAATTTAGAAAACATTTAAAATTGCTTCTCTTTTATCCCTACTGAGGGCTGAACAGGTATCTAACCATACACGACTACATTACCCATGATGCATTTCGGCTCGAATACTATGATGATTTTTATCCCTGAATCTCCAAATGACATAAATTACTTAATATTTGACACTGTAATGATTGCGTTAATTTGAATTGGGATGAAATTTGCGCATATCGGTACATTTCATTTGCATTGTTTTTTTTTTTAAAGCATAACATGTAGTGTGTGTGTGTGTGTGTGTGTGTGTGTGTGTGTGTGTGTGTGTGTGTGGGATAAAACGTTTGTTTGTCTCCCAGATGGACAAGACATTTTTATTTTAACACTCGTTGGAAAACTCAGCTGTGTTCTCACACTTCTCCTACACACAAACTCACAAAGCACACACACACACACACACACACACACACACACACACACACACATGGAACACACAAACTCACAAAGCACACACACACTCACGGAACACACACACACTCACAGAACACACACACACACACACAACAATAACACACAGCAACACATAAACGCAGAACACACACACACACACACACACACACACACACACACACACACAGTAATAAAAAACACAAAAAGAACAAAAAAACCACAGAAACATTGAGTAATGCTAACATTTGGTCTCAGTCAGAATCAGACAGACCTCCCTCATCTCGCTCTCTCTCTCTCTTTTTCTTACACAAAGATACACATAAGCAAGCATGCTTTCTCCTATGCTCATCCCCTCTCACCCCCACCCTCTCGCTCTCTCTCTTTGTGGGGTATTTCCGATGAATATTTTGAGCAGCCCTGGCACACCCTGACCTCCGGTGCATGCTGGGTAATTTTCACACTCAGTGCTTTGACGTTATCTGGAGCTCTATTTATACATGCCTCTGCCGCGGGAACCTGAACCAGACGCATGTTACGTTATTTCTTATGATTTTTATCCTGGTGTGAAGAGAATTCTGGGTATTTTTACACTAGTATACAGTTCACAGACAGTTAACCTGTGTATTTTTATTATGAAAATTTTGAAGTGGGCGTGGTCTGACATTCAAATTAGAATTGATTGACAGCATTCTGTCTGTCACTGATGGAATGGTTTCGTCGTCTTCTATCAAGTGACCAATTACAGAGCTGCACATCAGCATGATCTATCGGACCAGAGAGACACGCCCAGTTTCTGAAAAATTTCTGGTGGCATTTCTGAAAAATTGTGAATAAAATGTAAAAGAAATGTTTAAAGTTGGAACTCCTGTGAGTGTAATAATACAGTGTCGTATGGTTCTGCGTGATATGGTATTGTCTGGTTCTGTGTGGTATGAGATGGTACTATGTGGATCTGTGTGGTATGAAATGGTACCATGTGGTACGATATGATACTGTATGGTTCTATGTGGTACGATATGATATCGTATGGTCCTGTGTGGGATGATATTGTACTGTGTGGTTCTGGGTGATATGATATGGTACCGCATGGTTCTGGGTGGTATGATATGGTACTGCGTGGTTCTGGGTGGTGTGGTGCGGCACTGGATGGTACAGTGTGAGCTGGTATACAGTAGTATGGTATTGTACAGATATACCTCAGATTGTGTGGATAATTGGTTCCAGGAGAGATGACGCAAATCGAAAACGACTTAAATAGAATTAGCTTGGCTAATTAGTAATAGGCTACACGCCATTGGCTAAATTTGAATCAGGTGTCAGTAACGTTGTGATGATGCATTTCTCTAATTTGCCGGGGCTGCCACTAATTCAGTGCTTTTCAATTAGTGGGGTGTGCGCCCCCCCTTGGGGGGTGTGGTGTGATGCCAGGGGAGTGTGTATGATTTTTTTCTTCCTAGAGGGGCATCAGAAAATAATTGAGAAGCACCACGCTAATTTAAAAACATTGAGAAAAAGTTGTGAAATTATTTTTCCATATATTTTTAAAACCCGACATATAATCGAGAATGACTGAGGTCGAGCTACACCTGTATATACACTATTGTGAGGTGTACACTACTGCAGTATTATTAGATTTTCACTGTTAAAAATTTGAATCATTTACATATTTGTTGTACGCATTATATAATAAATACTTACAAAATATTATTCCAAAAATATTTAGATGTAATTATTAAGTTCAATATTTTACTCTTACATTTTATCATTTATCAAAAAAGTATTTAAAACAATATTTGTCTTTTATTCATTCATTGTTTATTTATTTATTCATATGTATAATGTAGTATATAAAAAAAATAAGTTTAAATGATAGATTTATCCCAAAAAATAAATTAGAGAATTTATATAGAATTATTTTAAATGTGTAAAAGATGTCATGCTTAAGCATGTTAACAGATGTGTGTGAATTTACTAGAGGAGCTGTAGTGCGTGTGTGTGTGTGCGCGTGTGTGCGCGCGCGTGTGTGTGTGCGTGCATGTTTTCGTGTCTGTGTGTACGCGCGTGCATGTGTATGTGCACGTGGTAGGAGTTGGGGTTAAAGGGAGCAACATTCTATTTATTTTTGCGCGGGCAGGACTGTGGGCCGTCCTCCTGCTTGGGTCCTCACTCTCAGCATGCCACTGTCACTTTGAAGGTGTCGTCCGGACCACACGCTGCCGCCCAACTCACAACGCCAAGTGTGTGTGGGCACACACTCACGACGCTTTAAACACACACACACACACACACACAGCATGTGTTTCTGTCCAGCTTCCCAAATCCTGCTGCCTGAAGCTGCCGAGAGGTTTCAAGGAATTTGATTATTTCATGCATGCAAAAAATTAATTAATTGAAAATTCTTTATTTAAATTGTGTGATTAGTTTATTTTAATTTGTCAGCTGAGTGAATTATAATTTATTTGTTATATAACTGCAGAGCTTTCACTTTATACTGAAAAAGACCAGAGAAACTCATCCTTGTATTTCTATCTTTGTGGGGCCAATCAGTGAATCACTCACACACACACTCACACACACACTCACACACACACACACACACACACAGATAAGGGACGATATATTGCCAGCATGTGGGGAGAGTGTGGTAGCCTCAACACCTGTTCGTGTTATTGTACCTGGTGTGTGTGTGTGTGTGTGTGTGTGTGTGTGTGTGTGTGTGTGATATTTGTTTATTTTTTCTTTCTTTTGCGTTGTGCTGTTCTCTTTTAGGTCCTCCTCAGCCAGGTGCACAGACTTCGAGCGTTGGACCTGTTAGGTCGTTTCTTGGACCTTGGACCATGGGCTGTCAGCCTGGTAACATCTCTCTCGTGCGCACACACACACACACACACACACACACACACACACACACACAGGTGGGTAGTAAAATGACTGAGATGTTCTTTGTACAACTGAACCGGAATAAAATGTAGATAAACGCAGTGAAGGTAGCGAAGCGCGACACTAATGTGTCGTTTGATGTCTTTAATCAACACGAATGGGTCCCACAGGAACACCAATCTCTCTCTCACACGCGCACACACACACACACACACACACACACACACACACACACACACACACACACATAAACACACACACTTCACCCAGCAGAGTGCTGATAGCTGAAGTAATCAGTAGTTAATTTCTGCTGTACAGGGAGAGAATCCTGCTCTGGGAACACCGACGGGTTCAATATTAATATTTTAATTTTGAGGAAATAAAAGTGAATTAAAAACTAAAACTGAAATGACTTTTAACTTTCACTTTACCATTTTGCGTTTACTTCCTGCTGTTACCCCACATGATGCGTCCGCCATGTTTTTGATCCATTCACATTGACAGAGAGTGGAATATGTGTTCTTTAAAGATGCCTCTGGAAGAAATCATGAGGTTACTGCAGGCTTCAGTTTCAGACAGCTTGCAGAGTTATTCAGGGGAAGTGGTGTGTGTGTGTGTGTGTGTGAGAGAGAGAGAGAGAGAGATTAGTAGATAGTTTAATAGGATTCACTTTGCCCTTTTGGTTGAAGCTCCTCACGCTGCGAGACCTTTTACATTCCACATCAATCAGAAAAGAGGAAACAGACATGAGATGCACTCGCCTAATTTTGAGATGCAAACATGAATCTCTCCCTCTGTTTTTCCCTCACTCATTTTCCTTCTGTCGCTTTCATTCCCTCGCTCCCTTTCTCCTTTTGTTGCTTTCTGTCATCTCTCTCTCTCTCTTTCTCGTTCTATCTCTGTTTCTGTATGTCTCTTTATCTTTCTCTCCCTCTCTGTCTCTTCTCGCCCCCTCTATTTTTCTCTCTTTCTCTCCCTTTCTCTCGCTCCCCCCCCTTTGTTTTTGTCTCCCTGTCTTTCTCTGTCCCTCTTGATCCCCCCAGGCTCTGTCTGTCGGGATTTTTCCGTATGTATTGAAGTTGTTACAGAGTTCCGCTCGAGAGCTTCGTCCTCTCCTCGTGTTCATCTGGGCCAAAATCCTTGCTGTGGACAGTGTGAGTGTTTGCACACACACACACACACACACACACACACACACACACTGAAGAAATGCATACTGATACTCTCTCTCTCTCTCTCTCTCTCTCAGTCCTGTCAGGCAGACCTGGTGAAGGATAACGGGCATAAGTACTTCCTGTCAGTACTGGCTGATCCGTACATGCCTGTAAGTCCCCCGATATAAATATAGATATCCACTCTGTCCGTCTTTTATTATTTATCTGTCCATCTGGAAGTCCTGTTGTAGGTTTCCATCGAACACTCACTCAAACACGCACACACTCTCATTCTCACTCACACACATTCACACACACACACACTCGCTCACACACACCTGCACGCAGTCACTCACACACACATACACTCACTCACTCATATACACGCAGTCACACAAAAACACTCACTCAAACGCATACACAGTCACCCACTCAACACACGCAATCACACACAAAAACACACACACACTCACTCATTCTCCTCACACACACACACACACACACACACACACACACACACACACACACACACTCATTCTGTCTCTCACACACACACACACACACATACACACAGTCACACACAAAAACATACACACTCTCATTCTCTCTCTCACAGACACACACACACACACACACACTCACTCATTCTCTCTCCCTCACACACACACAGTCACACACAAAAACATACTCACACACACACTCACTCATTCTCCCTCACACACACTCATTCTCTGTCTCTCTCACACGCACACACACACACACACAGTCACACACAAAAACATACTCACTCTCACACATTCACTCACACACACACACACACTCATTCTGTCTCACACACACATGCACGCACACATACACACAGTCACACACAAAAACATACTCACTCACACACACACTCTCATTCTCTTTCTCACAGACACACACACACACACTCATTCTCTGTCTCACACATACATGCACACACACACACACTCTCATTCTCTGTCTCACATACAAACACCCACACACACAGTCACACCTCACTCTCACACATTCACTTACACACACACACACACACACACACACTCATTCTCTTTCACACACGCACATTAACACACTCACTTACATACATGCAGTAATACACAGTCACACACAAAAACACACTCACTCACTCACACACACACACTAGGGGTGCTAGAATTCTGGACCTATTTGGAATTCTGGTTTTTGGTTGAGTTATATTCTATTTAAAACTACCTTTAATAATCAATTTAAAGTAAATTAGCATTCTGTCATTATTTGTTAATTTTGGAAATCGCAAATTCAGCATCACCATCTTGTTGTCTTGATGCTGGCTGAGGTTCTCGTTATTGTTGTCTTTGTTGTTTTATGGTGCTTGGCTAACAGCAATTTGGTGCATTTCTGCCACCGACTGGTGAGGAGTCTGAATCATAACGACTTGTTTATGCCTGATGCCTGGAGGGGTAAAAACAAACCTTCTGTTCTCTTAACGAAAAGAGTTACTCTGAGATAGCTTACCAGAAGACTCTCATTCAGCTTGAGAATGGGTTTGTAGAATGTCTTTCACATCTAAAGACAAGAACATGGACTTCCTGTGGGAATCAGAACAATCGTTCTCAAGAAGCTCCTCACGGAAGTGAAGACCCCCTTCTGGATCATGGTATTGCAGTTACAGTTATACTGCCATGAGATTCAAGAGTGCTTTGTCCCCCTGCACCCCCACCACCACTGGGGTCGTACCCTATGTGGCCTCCAGAAGCCCTGGCAGTTTTTTCAGGATTTTCATATTGCACCTGTTATCACCCCTCTCACACACACACACACACACACACACACACACACACACACACACACACACACACACAGCCTGTATTAGAGCTAGTTTTGTGTGTTATTTAATAAAGTGAATCACTGAGTCATCTGTTTGTGTGACTCAGAAGAGTCACTTTACAGCTGGTGTTGGGTTCAAAATGATTCGTCTTCCAATTGTGAGTCATTTTCTTCTCTCAGGCCGAGCATCGCACTATGGCTGTGTTCATCCTGGCCGTGATCGTCAACAACTACAACACGGGACAGGTGTGTGTGTGTGTGTGTGTGTGTGTGTGTGTGTGTGTGTGTATACATGCATGCATGAGAGAGTCTTTGTGTGAAAAAGTTTCAAGTCTCTTCACTCCTCCTTTTTCTCTTTACTTTTTCTTCCTCCTTTCATCTAGTCTTTTCTTCTCTTATCCTCCTTTAATTATTTCATCTATCCCATGTCCATTCTTCTACTTTTATTTGTGTTTTTTATTTTATTTTCTTCTCTCACCTTTTCCTTTATTGTTTTCCTCTTTATTTCTATCTCCCCTTTTTCCATTCTTGCTTCTTCAGTTCTTTTTATCCCTCTCTCTCTCTCTCTTGTCTTCTGTTATCATTCTCTTCCTTCACCCCCTCCTTTCACTTTCATCTTTTGTTACTCTTGACTTTCTCTTTCTTTTCTTTGGCATGCATTTTCCTCTGGTCTGTCCTCTTTCTCTTTCTCTTTCTTTTCTCTCTACGTCTTTTTGTTCTCTCAACTTTTCTGAATTTTTTCTGTTCGCTATGCTTTGTCAGTGTGTTGTAATTACCTGGATGTCCTGTAGGAGGCGTGTCTTCAAGGGAACCTGATTGCAATCTGTCTGGAGCAGCTGAGCGACCCTCACCCTCTCCTGCGCCAGTGGGTAGCGATCTGTCTCGGCCGTATCTGGCACAATTTTGACTCTGCGCGGTGGTGCGGCGTTCGAGACAGCGCTCACGAGAAACTCTACAGCCTCCTGTCGGACCCAATCCCCGAGGTACTAAGAGGGAACCGGAGAACCCGCCCAGCTCTGACCCAGTTCACTCTCAACTATAGAACACCCCTATCGTAATGGGGGTATAAAATAAGGGCTGAACTAGGAAGTGATGTTTATATCAATCTTTTTGGCTTAGCTGGACACGTTCACTTTCGCTCGTTATGCAGTTGACTGTGATTTATATTTTGATCACACCTTCCAAACAGAATGCATTATTTCCAGGTGCGATGTGCAGCCGTGTTTGCATTGGGCACCTTTGTGGGAAACTCAGGAGAGAGGACGGATCATTCCACCACCATCGACCACAACGTAGCCATGATGTTAGCGCAGCTCATTAACGACGGGAGCCCCGTGGTCAGAAAGGTGAGTTTTACCTGCACTGTGTAGGTGTGTCTTGCCTGTGTTACTTGCACTGTGTAGGTGTGTCTTGCCTGTTTTATGTACACTGTGTAGGTGTGTCTTATGTGTTACCTCTAAAGGGAAGTGGTGGCTTAGTGGTTTAAGCAATACATTACTGATCCAAAGGTCAGCAGTTCAATCCCCACTATCCTATCACTACCCTTGGGCCCTTGAGCAAGGCCCTTAACCCTCATTTGCTCAGTTGTATACAAAAAATTATAATGATTGTAAGTCGCTCTGGACAAGAGTATAAATGTAAACCTGTACTGTGTGGGTGTGTCATATGTGTGTTGCCTGTACTGTATGGGTTTGTCTTGCCTGTTTTGCCTGTACAGATACTCCCCAGCTCACGAACATTCGTTTTGCGAATATCTGGAGACATGAACAGGGCTGTCCGAGGTCGAAAATGAAAGTGAAACGAAATTAAAGAACAAGTAGAAATAGAGATGGAATAAAATCTATAGAAAGCTATATCATAAATATAAGTATGAAATATTTCAGCCACTCCACCAAAAGTAGGCTCTTGGGTCCAAAAATTAGATTTTTACACAGTCAAATAGAGGAGGCCCAAAGCTGCAAAATGCAGCAAAAAGTTTGTCAATACCTTGAAAACTGACCGAGCTATGCCAAAATTAACAAAAAAACGACTTTTTTTCATTTCTGTTTATTCCAATAAGATCAGTATGTATCTTTTTGGTCATTATATAAAGGTTCAAATGCCTTCAAATGATACTGATTGAAAAAAAAACACTGTCAGGTTCAAACAACCACACTAAAATTAAGAAAACTATATATAAGAAAACTATATATAAGAAAACTACATAACAAAACTCTCTGATCTCCTTATACAAGTAAGCTTCATCAACTCTGCCCTCAGCATCATCATCTTCATCTATATCCTGCTCAGCAGATAAGATCACATCTTCACAAACACCAGTCATCACACTTTTATTAACAGATGCCTCTTCTTCATCAAAATCTTCATCAACACAGCTGGCATCATCTTCATCAGTTTGTTTATATGTTAAAGGTATGAAACATTTAAATATTTTTCAGGTCTTGACCAATTTTCGGACAAAACTAAACAACCCACGATCCAGCATGTCCAGTCCAGATAAGATTATACACAAATCAAATGATCAAAAAAATTCCATAATCGAATTTTGCATGCAGAGAAAATAACAATATTCATACAATACTCATTAAGTTTCTAACGGCAGTGGTGGTCTAGTGGTATAGGGCGCTGGATCGCTGATCCTAAGGTTGGGGTTCAAGTCCCACTTTCCACAGGGTTGTCACTGTCCCCGCCAGTGCAGCTAACTGGGTTATCAAAGGCAGGCCATGTCTGTCTATGGTGAGAGGCATGCAAAAGAACCATTGCTGACTTTCGTAAAGAGTAGCTGCAAAGTCGTCAGCGTGTTTCTGTCCCTTGCTATAAAGGGTTGTGACGGGAAGGGCGTCCGACGTAAAACCCTCTGCCATTATCAAATGTGCGAATCAGATGATTCGCTGTGGCGACTCCCGAGGAAAAGGGAAAAAGCTGAAAGGAAGACAGACAGACTCATTAAGTTTCTAAAGTACATAATACTGAGCATATGGGATTTTCTTTGACTGAATTGCAATGGAATAATGTCTTTTTCTTAATATCCCAGCAGACCTGGGGTATCTCACTCACACAGACACACAGATAGACTGTAAGCAGCGTGTGACTGCTCATTTATGCATCTATTGCACCATTTGCACTCATTTGCCCCACTCCCTTCATATACTGTATTTTCTTCCATTCAAATTGCACTAGTTCATCTGGGTGCTGCTAATTTAACCATTTGCTGTGTGTGTGTGTGTGTGTGTGTGTGTGTGTGTGTGTGTGTGTGTGTGTGTGTGTGTGTGTGTGTGTGTGTGTGTGTGTGTGTGAGAGAGAGAAATAATGTTCTTCAAAGCCGAATTCCCGCATGGAATATAACATCTATACTAATGCTGCTAGACATCACACATGACATTTCACTCTCCTTTTCCAGAAATTATGTATATTCACAATCTTATAAATAAACTTACTTACTGTTATTGAAGAGAAAGTCGGAGATAAGTTCTGCATGCGGTATACTAGAGTCAGGAAGTAAACAGGAAGTTAACGTGTGACGGGCACTTAGCATGTGTAAGCCCGAGCTCACCAATCAGGGTGCTCGTTTCAGCTCTTCCTTAGCAACTAGCCTGCATTGTTTACGTGCATATCGTCTTTATAACCTTTATTTTTTTCACTGAAATGGCATTTTAATATTAAAACAGTATCCAAAATGGAGAGACGACTTCACAACCGTTCTTCTGGTGTATGGATTATAGTGTCTTGTACCGAACTCGGTGAATATTTGCTATGAAAACCAGTAAGTTTGCAACTGTTTTTATCTAGTTTTATGAGGGTACTCGTCAGAAAAATGGAAATAAAAGACATTTTTAGTGAGTTTTATTCGATTTAACTTCCGCAAATGATAGTTGAATACTTGTTTTAATGGTTTATGCAAAAATCTGAATTTCGATTAAAAAAAATGACCATTTTTACTTTTTGGCGAATACTACGTATTATAAAGAATTTTAATCAAGTTTCCTGACATTTTTTCCTATCTACCAAAGACAAGCAGCACGCTCATCCTGGTGCTAGAAAATTGTCCCTTTTCACTTCCCTGTTTTCCTGTGATCTCTCTGGCTCCTGGTTTCAGCTCCATGCTCAACCAGTTCCCACTCTGTAGTTCCCCGGATCTAAAATTTTTGTGTTTCTCCTTGTCACCAGTAGTGACTACGTTTCCCCCTTGCTCAAGTGCCTCCCCTGTAACCATAAAGTCTCTCCGTGTTCATTGTACTCTGTCTCATTTTGGGTCTGGCTGAAAGTTCCCGACATCACAGTTAGCTTGATAATTTGTGGTGCATTTAGGTTTGCACCTTGTACCAATAAATGGTACATTCAATAGAATGAAATAAGATGATTAGAGAGAGAGAGAGAATGCAGCCGTGAGGGGGGGGGCACAAACCAGTGTCTCTCCCTCACGCCGGTCCCAAGCCAGGATAAATGCAGAGGGTTGCGTCAGGAAGGGCATCCGGCGTAAAACAAATGCCAAATAAACTATGCGAATCACAAGAAAGAATGACATACTGGATCGGTCGAGGCCCGGGTTAACAACGACCGCCATCAGTGCCGTTAACCAACAGGGGTGCTGATGGAAATTGGACTACTGTTGGTCGAAGACGTCGAAGAAGGAGAGGCGGGAGGCGTGTCCGTTGCCAGAGAGAGAAGAGGAAAGGCATGAGTCTAGGACTGAAAGTAGGGACTTTGAATGTTGGAACTATGGCAGGAAAAGGTAGAGAGCTGGCTGACATGATGCAGAGGAGGAAGGTGGACATACTGTGTGTTCAGGAGACCAGGTGGAAAGGTAGCAAGGCTAGAAGCTTAGGAGCAGGGTTTAAGCTGTTTTATAATGGTGTGAATGGGAAGAGAAATGGAGTAGGAGTCATCTTGAAGGAGGAGTTTGCCAGGAATGTTCTAGAAGTGAAAAGAGTGTCAGACAGAGTGATGAGTCTCAAGTTAGAAATTGAAGGTGTGATATTCAATGTTGTTAGTGCTTATGCCCCACAGACAGGATGTGAGCAAGAAGAGGAGAGATTCTGGAGGGAGTTAGATGAAGTGATGCAGAGTACCCCCAGAGGTGAAAGAGTGGTCATTGGGGCAGACTTCAATGGGCATGTTGGTGCAGGAAACAGAGGGGATGAGGAAGTGATGGGCAGGTTTGGTATCCAGGACAGGAACGCAGAAGGACAGATGTTGGTAGATTTTGCAAAAAGGATGGAAATGGCTGTGGTGAATACTTTCTTCCAGAAGAGAGAGGAGCATAGGGTGACTTATAAAAGTGGAGGTAGGAGCACACAGGTAGACTACATCTTGTGCAGGCGATGTAATTTAAAGGAAGTCAGTGACTACAAAGTAGAAGCGGGTGAGAGTGTTGCCAAACAGCATAGGATGGTGGTGTGCAGGATGATGCTGATGGTGAGGAAGGTGAAGAAGGCAAAGGCAGAACAGAAGACAAAGTGGTGGAAGCTGAAAAAGGAAGAGTGTCGGGTTGTCTTCAAGGAGGAGTTGAAACAGGCTTTGGGTGGTCACGGAGTGCTTCCAGATGACTGGACAACTACAGCTAATGTGATCAGGGAGACAGGTAGGAGAATACTTGGTGTGTCATCTGGAAGGAAAGTAGATAAGGAGACTTGGTGGTGGAATGAGGAAGTGCAGGAGTGTGTACAAAGGAAAAGGTTAGCTAAAAAGAAGTGGGACACTGAGAAAACCGAAGAGAGTAAACAGGAGTACAGGGAGACACAGCGCAAGGCAAAGGTAGCAGTGTCAAAGGCTAAACAGAGCGCGTTTGATGATTTGTATGCTCAGCTGGAAAGTAAAGAGGGAGAAAATGATTTATACAGGTTGGCACAGCAGAGAAATAGAGCTGGGAAGGACGTGCAACAAGTTAGATTGATAAAGGACAGAGAGGGAAATGTATTGACTGATGACAGAAGTGTGCTGGGAAGATGGAAAGAGTACTTTGAAGAGCTGATGAATGAGGAAAATGAGAGAGAAAAAAGAGTAGAAGAGCTGACGGTTGAGGACCAGGAAGTAGCAAAGATTAGTAAGGGTGAAGTGAGGAGGGCATTGAAGAGGATGAAGAATGGAAAGTCTAGGCGAGGTAGCAGTAGATTTTCTGACAAGAACATTTAACAAGGTCTTAGACAGTGAGAGGATGCCAGAGGAATGGAGGAGAAGTGTGCTGGTGCCCATTTTTAAGAACAAGGGAGATGTGCAGAGTTGTGGCAACTACAGAGGGATAAAGTTGATGAGCCATACGATGAAGTTATGGGAAAGAATAGTGGAAGCTAGACTAAGGGCAGAGGTCAGCATTTGTGAACAACAGTTTGGTTTCATGCCAAGAAAGAGCACCACAGATGCAGTGTTTGCCTTGAGGATGTTAATGGAGAAGTACAGAGAAGGTCAGAAGGCGCTGCATTGTGCCTTTATGGATCTGGAGAGAGCATATGACAGGGTGCCGAGAGAGGAACTGTGGTATTGCATAAGGAAGTCTGGAGTGGCAGAGAAGTATGTCAGAGTGGTGCAGGACATGTATGAGAGATGTAAGACAGTGGTGAGGTGTGCTGTCGGTGTGACAGAAGAGTTCAAGGTGGAGGTGGGACTGCATCAAGGGTCAGCTCTGAGCCCCTTCTTGTTTGCTATGGTGATGGACAGGCTGATAGATGAGGTTAGACAAGATTCCCCATGGACTATGATGTTTGCAGATGACATTGTGATCTGTAGTGAGAGCAGAGAACAAGTGCAGGAAAATCTAGAGAGGTGGAGGTATGCCCTGGAAAGGAGGGGAATGAAGATTAGCCTCAGTAAGACAGAATACATGTGCATGAATGAGAAGGACCCAAGAGGAACAGTGAGATTACAGGGAGCAGAGATAAGAATGGTGGAGGATTTTAAGTACTTAGGCTCAACAATCCAGAGCAATGGAGAGTGTGGAAAAGAGGTCAAGAAGCGTGTGCAGGCAGGTTGGAATGGTTGGAGAAAAGTGTCCGGTGTGATGTGTGATAGGAGGGTATCGGCAAGAATGAAAGGAAAAGTGTACAAGACGGTGTTGAGGCCAACGATGTTGTATGGTTTAGAAACAGTGGCCCTGGGGAAAAGACAGGAGGCAGAGCTGGAGGTAGCAGAGATGAAAATGTTGAGGTTCTCTTTGGGAGTAACGAGGATGGATAGGATTAGGAATGAGCACATCAGAGGGACAGCACATGTTAGATGTTTTGGAGACAAAGTCAGAGAGGCTAGATTGAGATGGTTTGGACATGTACAGAGGAGGGATAGTGAGTATATTGGTAATAGGATGCTGAGGCTGGAACTACCAGGCAGAAGGCCTAGAGGAAGACCAAAGAGACGATTCATGGATGTGGTGAAGGAGGACATGAAGGTCGTTGGTGTAAGAGAAGAAGATGCAAAGGATAGGGTGAGATGGAGGCAGATGATTCGCTGTGGTGACCCCTGAAGGGAAAAGCCGAAAGGAGAAGAAGAAGAGAGAGAGAGAGAGAGAGTATACACTACAAACTCGTATAGGTTACTTATACAAAGTTTAAACATACGTTCCCCTCTAAAGAATGCCCTGTAACGACTTACGAACAAATTCATCTCACGAACAGCTAGAACGTAACTCGTTCATAAGCTAGGGATCGTCTGTACTGTGTGGGTGTGTCTCATGTGTGTTGCCTGTACTGTGTGGGTGTGTCTTATGTGTGTCTTATGTGTGTCTTATGTGTATTGCCTGTACTGTGTGGGTGTCTTATTTGGGTCACCTGTACTTTATGGGTGTGTCTTATCGGTGTTACCTGTACTGTGTGCAGGAGCTTGTTGTGGCTCTAAGTCACCTGGTGGTTCAGTATGAGAGCAACTTCTGCACTGTTGCGCTGCAGTTTATGGAGGAGGAAAAGAACTATGCAGTGCCATCACCGGCTAACACTACAGGTACATATTTACACACACACCTCACCTGTACCAGTAATCTTGATGCTAATTCACAGAAAATTTATAAGTATACTGCTCAGAAATAACCGTGTGTGTTTGTGTGTGTGTGTGTTTGTGTTTGTGTGTGTGTGCGTTTGTGTGTGTGTGTGTGTGTGTGTGTGTGTGTGTGTGTGTGTGTGTGTGTGTGTGTGTGTTTTTGTCTGATCAGAGGCAGGGAATGTAACTCCTGTGAGAGAGCGAGACAGTCCGGCGGGCCCTCGTCTTCGCTCCGTCAACTCCTACACCAATATCCGAGCGGCTACAAGCGCCCGGAACCTCAACAAGAGCCTCCAGAATCTCAACCTCAACGAAGAAGGCGTGTATCACACTTGATGTCTTTCATCGCACTTTAATTCATTTATCATCAATCCGTCATTATGCAGTCATAGTGATAACTACTGAGCTCCGCCCCTTGTCATTTTCATATTAAACGGCATTGGGCAAAAGTCTGTCCTTTTTTGTTTCATAACATCACTGGTCTGATTTCTCTGCTCATGAATTTATTCATTTCATTTTTGGCTCTATTGATTGTTTTTGAGGTTCTTCTCTCCAGTCTTCAATTTGCTGTCTGTGTCTCTTTATTCATCTCAGATGAGAATGAGAATATTTTGTTCAATATTGTGTGTAATAATAATGATTGTGTGTATGTGTGTGTGTCTGACGTAGGTGGGCCAGTGACCTTCTCCCCCGGTAACCTGAGCGCCAGCAGCAGCGCTAGCAGCACCCTGGGCAGCCCAGATAACGATGAGTTTCTCCTCTCCTTCGAGACCATCGATAAGATGAGGCGGGTCAGCTCATACTCTTCCCTCAACTCACTTATCGGTGAGACCACACCCCTCTCTTCTGATTGGTGTAGGGTAATTCTATAGAAACTTAAAATGATAATGTGAGTAATTGGATATATATAAATAAACAATAAAATAGATCCAGTGTACTTCATCCTGATCTTATAAACAGATTCATTTTATTTACTCAGAAGTTTTGGAATTTTGTTATGCGGATCGTATGCACACACACACACACACACACACACACACACACACAACTCGTAACTGCAGTAAAGTGTTTCAGTTTTAGGGTCTTACTTCTGATTATTAATAATAAATACACTCCTCATCTGGGGTGATTTTAGGTCACGCGCGCGTGTGTGTGTGTGTGTGTGTGTATGTGTCAGTGTGTGTGTATTGCTCCGCCGCAGTGTTTTTACGAGGCTCTTTATCAGAAAGGTTTGACAGCAATGATGTCTTTCTCTCTCTCTCTCTCTCTCTGTCTCTCACACACCAATCAGACCTCTACTGGAGCTTTAATCCAATCAGAATTCTCCTACACTATACCGCCTCAATACACACAAGGATGCCTTCTTTTTGTTTTGTTTATCCATCTGTCTGACTCTCTGTATTGCTGTCTGTCTCTCTGGTTGTCTGTCTGTTTATTTGCTTGTCTGGTTATGTGTCTGGTTGTCTTTCTGTTTGTCTCTTTATCTATCAGTCTGTCTAGTTACTTGTTTTTCTGTCTGTTTTCCTGGTTATTTGTCTCTTTATCTGTCTGGTAATCTGTCTGTCCACCTGTCTCTCTGTGTGTTTATCAGTTTGATCAGCTTCTGGCCTTTCACTATGTTGCAGGGACAGCTGAATTCCGATTGGATAAAATCACATTCTAACTGTGCTGACCGATGAAAAACACACACACACATGCAGGCATACACTCTCATTATAAACTGGAATCTCTGTGGTGATTATTAACCTGTGTTGTAGCTGTGTGGGGTCAGTGGTGGTCTAGTGGTATAGGGTACTGAATCACTGAGCTTAAGGTTCAAGTCCCATTCTCCACAAGGTTGTCACTGCACACAAAGAACCATTGCTGACTTTCAACAAGAGTAGCTGCAAAGCTGTCAGCGTGTTTCTAATCGGGAGTCGGAGTCCCCTGAGGCAGTTCGTTCACAGTAACGTTCTGGTAACTCCTGCAGCGGCACTGGAACCCAGTCGTATCGGCACTTCACCCTTCCATTGGATCCTTCCGGTGGCACCGAGAGGGGGGGACTTGCTGCTTGGGTAACAGCCTGTCCTCCACTACTCCGTACCCTGGCTCTGCGCACCGGAGAGTATCACCAGCAGGGATACCAGCCAGAGCGCCGCCATAGTCCTTCGGGACTGACGGAGGCTCACTACTGTAGCTGTGTCTGTATTTTGTGTGTGTGTGTGTGTGCGTGCATGTGTGCATGTGTGTGGTGCCTGTGTGGTGCGGGTGTGTGTGTGTGTGTGTGTGTGTGTGTGTGTGTGTTTGTTTTGTGCATGTGTGTGTTTGTGGTGTCTTTGTGGTTTGTGGTGTGTGTGTATCTGTGGTTGGTGTGTGTATGTGGGCGTGTGTTTTTGTGGTCTGTGTGTGTGTGTGTGTGTGTGTGTGTTTGTGTGTGTGTGTGTGTATGTGGGTGTGTGTGTGTGAGGGATGTGAGAGATGGATGCATAGTGCACCAGTTAAAAAAAATTCAGAAAGCTTGTTTAAGTCAGTCTATTTCTGCTACTTTCTGTGTGTGTGTGTGTGTGTGTGTGTGTGTGTGTATGTGTGTGTACACTTGCATGAGTTCAAGAAGCTGGGTTGAATTTGAGGCAGAGTAGCAACACTTTGTGAATGTCAATGACTGGAAGCTCAGCGCGCACAGAGGGTTTCCTGCACACACAGACATGCACACCACGTACACACTCATACACACCATATGCACACATTCACGCACACACAGACTCCAGGACAGGGAAGTCCAAGACAGAAAAATGTGAGGTCAATGAAAGCATGAAGTGTGATGTGCGTGTGGATGTGTGTGTGTGTGTGTGTGTGTGTGTGTGTGTGTGTGTGTGTGTGTGTGTGTGTGTGTGAGTGAGAGAGAGGTTTGTGAGGTGAGTGCGTGTGTGTGTGTGAGAGAGAGATAGATTTGGGAGGTGTGTGTGTGTGCGCAGTAAAGTGAAATGTTGTTGTCTGATAGTGTTTTTTGATAATTTACTGAAATGAATCCAAAGCTCTGAATAAATAAATAAACATTAAATAAATTCTCTTTGTCTCTCTCTCTCTCTCACTCTCTCTCTCGCTCTCTTCCACTGTATCTCCCCCTCTCCTCCCCCCCCCCCCCCCCTCCCTCTCTGCAGGTGTATCCTTTAACAGTGTGTACACACAGATCTGGCGTGTATTATTACACCTGGCCGCTGATCCGTTCCCGGAGGTGTCTGATTTAGCGATGAAGGTGCTGAACAGCATTGCCTATAAGGTACAAATTGTCACTTCCTCCTCATCTAAGTTACTTCCTCTGGGTTACGACCTCTACGACTGGAACAGGTTTATGTTGGGTGAAGTACAGTGTTGTGTTTCAGAGGGTTGATGAATGTCTCTTTAGTCTGAGCTGTTGTGCCTTCACTTGTATAAATCTGCTTTTATTTCTGCGCGTCGTCAGCGATACATTACAGCCAATCAACATCAACTGACGAGGCAGCCCAAATGGGTCTGCTGTGGTGGACAAGCACAGACACGGGAAACCTCCCAATCATACTCCATAATTATGGCACTCCACTTGGGATGATACGGGTTTCATTAAAAGGCTTGAACGGAGATGCTGTGCAGTATTAGAACCCACAACCTTCTGAGACATTTCATTAACAATACAGTGGTACCTCAATTTACTAAAGCCCCAACAAACAAAAGATCCAGGTTACAAAATGCATTTTCCTAAAATTTCTGTCTCTGGATATGAAAAAAGTTCACATTACAAAAGCACCATCTCAAAAATTCAAACAATGCACGAGTTATTCTCCTAACACGCTCTCCCATGTTGATCTCCCAACATCCCGCCCCGCTGGCCTCCCATTGGCTATCTCCCAACATCCTGCCCCGCTGGCTTCCCATTGGCTAGGAGGGATGACATAGCTCCCTCCCATTGGCTATCTCCAAACATCCAGCCCTGCTGGCCTCCCATTGGTTAGGAGGGATGACGCAGCTCCCTCCCATTGGCTATTATGGAGCTGCATCTCCATAATGCTTTTTGTGTAAAGGACTGAGTTACTGTTGTTTCGTGAGTTTTTCGAGTGTGCTCATTGCAACTTTATTTTTTGGCTCCGGCTTTTAACCTTGCATAAACATTTGTAAGATAACTCTGAAAAGAAGACATGTTCAATACACGCGCGTGCGCACACACACACATACACACGCACGTGTGATTCCCGGCGCGAGTGGCATGTGGTTGAGTGATATCACAAAGGAATATGGCCAAACCTGTTGACCATCGGTTCGATATTGAAGCAGAAGGAGGCCTTAAAAAGGGTTTAGGGGGTAGTATTGGGGGTCTTGGAAAGAATCACACATTTTACATGTAAAATGTGGCTCAACTTACGAAAAATCCAGGTTCCGAAACCACTTTTGGAACGGATTAATTTCGTAAGGTGAGGTACCACTGTACACCAAACTTACCCTCTGTCAAGCAATTATTTCTCAATCATATCTCTCTCCTTCCTCTCCCTCCTTCCCCCTCTGTCTTTCCTTCCCCCCTCTCCCCTCTCATTCCCCACTCCTTCCCCAACCCTCACTCATCCCCTTCTCTCCCCTCTCTCGCTAAGCCCCCTCCCTCCCACCCTTCTCTCTAATTATATTTTCATTTGAAAAATTCTGTTTCTTTTAATATGACACACACACACACACACACACACACACACACACAGCTGGAGAAACCAGTTAATGGAATTTCGATGCTAATATGCCAGTTTGAACTGTGGAACTGCGATGGGTGAGGAGTGTGTGCGTGTGGAGAGGACGTGTGTGTGTGTGTGTGTGTGTGTGTGTGTGTGTGTGTGTGTGTGTGTGTTGTGAATGCCTGCATGTGGATGAGGTGTGTGTTATACAAGTGTGTGTGTGTGTGTGTGTGTGTGCACGCGCGCATACCTGCGTGTGTGTCAGGGGTGTACAAGAGAAATTTGTAACTGAATTTAGACAGACTGTGAAGCTTGACCTCTGAAATGCAAACATTGTTTCAACAACCTTTTTCTGTCAGGTGTGTGTGTGTGTGTGTGTGTGTGTGTGTGTGTGTGTGTGTGTGTGTGTGCGCGTGCGTGTGTTAGTATTAGTGTCACTGAGACTGAAGGTGTGAGAGATGCTATGTCTTGATGAGACATGGTCCAGGTGCTTTATC
>CM045730.1:14660000-14667500 GCA_024760905.1 Plotosus lineatus | reverse complement strand
AGGGACAGAAACACGCTGACGACTTTGCAGCTACTCTTTACCAAAGTCAGCAATGGTTCTTTTACATGACAGTGAGAGACATGGCCCGCCTTTCATAACCCAGTTAGCTGCACTGGGGGGACAGTGACAACCTTGTGGGGACTCGAACCCCTAACCGTAGGATCAGCGATCCTGCGCCCTATCCACTAGACCACCACTGCCCCCATGGAGCCCTTTTATAAACTCCTTAAATAGCAAAGAAACCCTTACAGAACTTTTTTTTGACAGATAAGAACCTTTAGTTAGAGAGCAGGCCTTTATCACTTGTTGAGCCCTTCCTAGAACCTGTGAGCCATAAGTTATCCATAGAACCCTTGAAGAATCATTTTAATAAGTGAAAAATCTTGACTTATTTAAATGAACCTTTAAAGAACCTTTTTTTGGGGGGCGGTGACTAGCCATGAGTTTCACAGAAGGCTCTTGAAGTACCTTGAAACATCTTTATTAGGACCTGTGAACCAGGAATTATCCCTGGAATACTTGAAGAACCTTTTTTTTGCAATAGTAGTTAAGGTTGTATTTCAAACCAGTTTACGTTTACGCAAGCTTGTAAGTCAAAATGTTGGTTAGATAAAACAAATTTCCCATAGGAAATGATATAAAACCAATTAATCCGTTCCAACCCCCTCCCAAACTCATATAACCTGACACAAACACATATATTTAACCTAATATATTAAAGATAAACATGAAAAAACAATAAATGTTTTGCAATAATACTAATAATACATGTACCTTAACATTAATAATAATTTATAATAAATAATAATAAAACAAGAATAAACAACAAGTCAACTAACCCTTCTGATCATCAACTTCGGCAAAGATCATGTGGGTGCGAAGATGTCACGTGGGCAGGCATGAGGTGGTGCATAACAGAAGAGGAGGAGCAGAAGAATTTTGTGCATGTGCACACTACTAATGCCAGCGAGGAAAGGCTCGTGGTGAGCTCCCACAAGGCCAGTGCTTCTCAAATAGTGGGGTGCGATGGTTGCCAGGGGGGCGCATATGACCCTTGGTAACATGCTTTTTTGTCATACTGTACTAGAAGTAAATGTAATTGCGCATCCTCTACTACTGTAGAGCCACCTACTGGTGGCAGTGGCGCTCTCATTGTGTTCCCTATGGTGTAGGGGAAAAGCCCCGAGCAACGATATGAAGTGCAGTAAACACTATTTAGGGGCGCTGGGGGGCATGAAATGTTTTTTGTTTTCCAATAGGGGGCATCACAGAAAATAATTGAAAAGCACTGCACAAGGCGTTCTCAAAGCATGAAGGAATACACGTGGAAGAATATGACGCTAATTGGCCCAGAAAAGCCATTTCCCCAGCAGAGCTCGTAAATCAAAATTTTAATATTAGTACAAAATTTTGCTCATTGGATGGGGCAGATTTTTGGTGGGATTGAAGCTCATGTCATGGAAAATTCATTATAAAATAAAAACACTTATAAGTCGAGGTACCACTGTATATATAACATAAAAGTAAGCCACCTCCATTTGTTACAGATTGTGTAATATCCAGTATGTGTTTCAGGGGACTTTTATTATTGAATCTTTGCATACTTTAGCACGACGTGTCTCGCCACTAGCAATGAGCATTTACCAAGTTTTTCTCTTCATTGCTTTTCACAACTAATTCAAGTTGGTATTGATAGTTTACTTTTTTTTTTACAATAATTAATAATAATGAATGACTCGTTGACACGGTGACAACAGATGTTGAATCTTTTATTAACAGTTCATTTATGCTCTATAATCCATTATACTCGTCCAGTAGGCCAGAGCAGTTCCTGACTTTGATTCATGTGACTTTGATTCATTTGATTCTGACTCAAGTGACTCAGTGAGTCAGTGGTTCCAGTCCATGATTCTCTGAAATCAAGAGAATCATTTTGAAAGAAATTGCCTTATTTCACCATGAACGAATCCATAATTTGAATCAATGAATTACCAAATAAGTAAATCAGTATCAGACATTGAAGGTTATCAATAAATGATTAAATTTTACATTATTTAATTTGTCAGTAAACGATTCGTTGAATTATTGCTACAGAGTCATTGATTATTATGCCAGAATAAATGAATAATTTAATTTAATTAGTACAAGTCTCTTTTGGATCATGTAATTAGTGTAATCTGAGCTAAGAACCAACCCAGTATTATGTAGAGAGAGAAAGAGAGAGAGAGAGAGAGACAGTAGAGTAATAAAATTCTTCTTCTCCTTTTGGCTGTTCCCTTCAGGGGTCGCCGCAGCGAATCATCTGCCTCCATCTCACCCTATCCTTTCCATCTTCCTCTCTTACACGATCTACCTTCATGTCCTCCTTCACCACAACCCTGAATCGTCTCTTTGGTCTTCCTCTAGGCCTTCTGCCTGGTAGTTCCAACCTCAGCATTCCTCTGTACATGTCCAAACCATCTCAATCTAGCTTCTCTGATTTTGTCTCCAAAACATCTTACATGTGCTGTCCCTCTGATGTACTCATTCCTGATCGATCCATCCTCATTACTTCCAAAGAGAACCTGCACACGCTTCTTCACCTCTTTTCCACACTCTCCACTGCCCTGGATTGTTGAGCCTAAGTACTTAAAATCCTCTACCTTCTTTATCTCTGCTCCCTGTAACCTCATCGTTCCTCTTGGGTCCTTGTCATTCATACACATGTATTCTGTCTTACTGAGGCTAACCTTCATTCCCCTCCTTTCCAGGGCATACCTCCACCTCTCTCGATTTTCCTCCACTTGTTCTCTGCTCTCACTACAGATCACAATGTCATCTGCAAACATCATAGTCCATGAGGAATCTTGTCTAACCTCGTCTGTCAGCCTGTCCATCACCATAGCAAACAAGAAGATGCTCAGAGCTGACCTTTGATGCAGTCCCACCTCCACCTTGAACTCTTCTGTCACGTCGACAGCAAACCTCACCACTGTCTTACATCTCTTATACATGTCCTGCACCACTCTAACTTACTTCTCTGCCACTCTGGACTTCCTCATGCAATACCACAGTTCTTCTCTCGGCACCCTGTCATATGCTTTCTCCAGATCCACAAAGGAACAATGCATTGATCTTCTCTGTACTTCTCTATTAACATCCTCAAGGCAAACACTGCACCTGTGGTGCCTCTTTCTTGGCATGAAACCAAACTGTTGTTCACAAGTGCTGACCTCTGCCCTCAGTCTAGCTTCCACTATTCTTTCCCATAACTTCATTGTATGGCTCATCAATTTTATCCCTCTGTAGTTGCCACAACTCTGCACGTCTCCCTTGTTCTTAAAAATGGGCACCATCACACTTCTCCTCCATTCCTCTGGCATCCTCTCATCATGAGGATTTAGCATCGTGTTTAACTGCTTGCGAAGAAAACACAGCTCCATGAAGTGTGGACATGCAGTCTGTAAATTTCACGTACACAGATCAGTCAACCAGATGCTAATTTATGCTAGTTTGAGTTCAAGCGTTGTCTCAGGTGGTGTTTTGGTCAGACTGGGCCACCTGGTGGTACAGACAGGAAGTTACTGTAAAAATCACACACGAGTAAAGTGTTTATTCATTCATTTTATGAACCTTTTAATTCTAATTAGGCTCGCGGGGAGGCTGGCACCCATCTCAGCCAACTGGGCGAGGGCAGAGTACACCCTGGACAGCTCGCCCAGCCATCACAGGACAGAAACACGCTGAAGGCTATGCATCTCCTCTTGACGAAAGTCAGCAATGGTTCTTTTACATGAACCTCACACCACAGACAGTGAGAGACACGGCCAGCCTTTGATAACCTAATTAGGGTACCGGGGGCTAGTAAAGTGTTTGGGTTCTTTATTTATTTGTTGAAATTCCTGATTGATACTTGACGGCTTTCCTGCCCTGGGTTCCTCAGAAGTTTTTTTGCATTTTGTTTGTTCTATTTGTGTGTTTGTAACTTTACTGAATGGGAAGTAGGACCTGAGACCCGGCTGACTTTATTCCAGCAGAATTTATTTTTAATCTCTCTCTCTCTCTCTCTCTGTGTTTCTATCTCTGTCATTTCTCTTTCTCTCCCTCCCGCTATCCTCTCTCTTTCACACCCCCACCCCTTCTCTCTGCCTGGAGGTAAAGTTAACAGTGCCTGGATGTTTTGTCATGCTGTTGTCTTCTCCGCAGAGTAATTTTGTCTAATTTTTCCTCAGCAGTTAATTACTGACTTGGTGGCGAGTGAGGTGCGTTAGAGTGAGAGAAGTACATGAACCAGGCAAGACTGGAGGTGGCGGTGACGTGTGTGGAGCGGACACTTTCTTTACACTTTACTCCAAGAACATTTCAGACATGCCTTAAATTATCTAGGTGGGATTCCAGTCCAACATTGTTTTGGAAACAGTGAACCTCGTATCACCCTCGGAACCCTTGAACAAGCTTTTCAGAGGAAACTGTTTTTAATTACCCAATTAAACATGGAAGGAACTTCTGAAGAACCATTTTATGGCAGTTTAAAACCCAGAAATATCGAGTGCTTATATTCTTATCCAATGAAGTGGGGAATCCAAGAGCATGCACTCACCAATAAGTTCTTGAAGAACATTATCTCTGTGTACAGTGAAGCATTAATTATCTGAACAAAGGACTGAAGAAACTTCTGTAAAACCAACAACTTTGACCTGAAGAACCCTTAAAGAACTTTTTTGGAGATGTGAACTTTTTTTCAGGAACTTTGTAGAACCACTTCTTGGTTACCCATTGAACCTTAAAAGAACTTCTGAGGAACCTTTTATTAATTTGTGACCTTGTAATTGAACACTGAATGAAGGACCAGTTTAAAGAATTAATAATCCAAAGAACTGTTGAGGAACCTTTTTGAAGCCAACACGTTTTATTAAATGAACCTTTAATAATACAGAGGTACCTTGACTTACGAAATAATCAGTTCTGAGGGCGAGCTCGTAAGTCAAAATGTTCCTTAAATAAAACAAAAATTCCCATAGGAAATACAGTGATCCCTCGCTACTTCGTGCTTCAGTTTCTGCGGCTTCAGTGCATCGCAGGTTATTCAAAAATATTCATCAAAAATGAAAAAAAATATGGAAAATTCAGGGGTTTTTTTTGTAACCGCTTCATCCTAATTAGGGTCGCGGGGAGGCTGGTGCCCATCCCAGCCAACTTCGGGCGAGGGCAGAGTACACCCTGGACAGCTCGTCAGGCCATCGCAGGGCAGAAACATGCTGACGGCTTTGCAGCCTACTCTTGTCGAAAGTTAGCAATGGTTCTTTTACATGCCTCACACCATAGACAGTGAGAGACATGGCCGGCCTTTGATAGCCCGTTAGCTGCACTGGGGGGACAGTGATAGCCTTGTGGAGAGTGGGACTCGAACCCCTAACCTTTGGATCAGCGATACGGCGCCTTATACCACTAGACCACCACTGCCCCGCAAAGCAAGGCTAATTATGCAAAAACAAAACAACCCAAACCCCTAACAAAATTACTTACATATTTATGTGAGGTGTGCATCTGTGTGTGTATATTTTATTTTCATCTTATGAATTCTTTTTGAATGTTTAATTGTTATTATAAGCATCTATAGCATTGGATATGTATTTATAGATATTATATACACATATTCATAGATATTATATACACATATTCATGTATGTATACGTCAGTCAGGTGGGGTCGATCCTACTTCATGGAAATTGGCAGTCGCGGGGGGGGGCCTCCAATCCCCTCCCAAATTCACATAACCTGACACGAACATGTATATTTCACCTAATATATTAAAGATTAACATAAAAAAATAAGTATTTCATAATAATAATAAAACATGTACATTAACATTAGTAATAATAATAAATAGTAAAAAAAAAAAAAACAAGAATAAACAATGTCAACTAACCCTTCCGATCATCGACTGCGGCAAAGATGTCACTTAGGCACGAAGATGTCACGTGGGCAGGCATGATGTGGTGTGTAACAGAGAAGGAGGAGGAGAATTTTGTGAATGTGCATGCTATGAATGCCAGTGAGGAAAGGCTCGTGGTGAGCTTCCACAAGGCCAGTGTTTCTCCAATAATGGGGTGCGGTGTGATGCCGGGGGGGTGCATATGACCCTGGGGAGCACGCTTTTTTGCCATAATGTACTCGAATTAAGTTTAATTGCACATCCTCTACAGTAGGTGGCAGTGGCGTTCTCACTGTGTTCCCAATGGTGTAGGGAAAAAGCACCAAGCACACAATATGAACTGCAGTATAACACTATTTATAGTCACGAGCGGGGCGCTGGGGAGGGTGTGAAATGTTTTTTATTTCTTCCTATGGGGGCATCATAGAAAATAACTGAGAAGCACTGCACAAGGCATTCTTGGAGCGTGGAGGAATACACGCGGAAGAATATGAGGCTAATTGGCCCGGGAAAGCCATTTCCAAAGCAGAGCTCGTAAATCAAAATTTTGCTTGTTGGATGGGACAGATTTTTGGTGGATCAGTTGTATCATAGAAAATTCGTTATAAAAGACAATTGTAAGTCGATTTATCACTGGACTAATATGAAAAACAACCTGTGAACGCCGAGCCTTCCGAGTAACCTTGGAGAACTATTTCTTGGATAAGGAACCCCTAAAAAAATTTTTGGGAGTTTTAATGTCTGTCATTTGGGTGAAAACTCCGAATCATCCACTGAAGCCTTAAAAACCTGTTTGATTGGGCCCAAAGAAATGTACCTTTTTACCATGTCATGTATCCAATCCCTGAAGATTGGAGAGGGGCCATTGGGACTTTTAATGATGTAACTCATCTCATCTTGAGAGTGGGAGGAAAAAAGAATCTGAAAATGAGAAGTTTTTTGCTGCTTGGTACATCGGAGGAAGCAGGTGTCAGTCATCAGTGATACGGTTCAGCTGCTGACATGCGGCAGGAATGAATCGGAGAACAGATTGAAATGAGATACGATAAAAAATGAAGCAGAATAGTGGAGAAACATGAGCACAGCCCTACACTCACTGTGTAGCACAGTTTCTCCGAGAGTCGTGACTTCTGCATTCATAACACACAGACACACACACACACACACACACACACACACACAGGCAGGCAGTCAATCGTGTGCTCAGTTCTCGCTGTAGGCTTTCAAGACAGCTAGTTTTAAATTCAGGAACAAGTTTCCAGGGGAGCGAGTGAGAGATAGAGAGACAGACAGACAGAGCAAGAGAAAAAGTGAGACAGACAGACTGAATGAGAGAGAGAGAGAGAGACAGACAGACAGACAGATAGAGCAAGAGAGAGAGTGAGAGACAAACAGAGTGAGAGATAGAGACAGAGAGAAAGAGAGAGAATGTGTACTGTAGTGTTTGCCTCCTTCCTGATTTTTTTTTTTCCACGTTTGTCACACCTAAATGTTTCAGATCATCAAACAAATTTAAATATCACACAAAGACAGCACAAGTAAACACAATATGCCAGTTTTAAATGAAGGATTTATAATTAAAGGAG
>CM045730.1:14582500-14655000 GCA_024760905.1 Plotosus lineatus | reverse complement strand
TCTCATTCTCTCACCTGTTTATCTCTCCATCCCTTCTCTCCCTGTCTCACCTTCTCTACTTTAAAGCTCTGTCTCTCTCTCTGTCTCTCTCTCTCTCTCTCTGTCGCTCTCTCTGTTTCCCTCATTCCTGCTTATTGATTGAATTTATTCTTTCATTACTTTCTTTTTTTAACTAATTACATTTTTTTTCTTTTCTTCATATTTTTTGTTCATTTTTTTTCTGCCCATGTACACCTCTCACTTTCTCAGTCCTCCCACCACCATCCATCTCCTCTCTCTCATTTTTGTCTCCACCCTCACACAAATTTTCCCCACCTTTTCAAGAATACAACTCTTCATGGTGTCTGAGATAATCTCTTACTCAGACACGCCGCCACACAGATCTGTCTTTGTCTATCCCCAACAGCCATATCTCTCTCTCTGTCTGTGTGTGTGCTCGCGCGTGTGTCTGATTGCGTACACGTGATTATTTAATCTAAAGCCTATTACTGAACACTTGTAGTGTGGAATTGTGGGAAGGATTTCTGGTTTCCTCACAATGGTCTTGCAGCTCCCCCTAGTGGGTCATGTTTGTTATTGTGCTCTGAAAATTATTATGGTTGTAATAGTCATAGACATCACAATTTTGTGTGTGTGTGTGTGTGTGTGTGTGTGTGTGTCTAGTCGTGTGATGACGTATCGGGAACATGGTGCTTGGGTGGTCAAAGCTCACCTGCAGAGAGAGACAGACGGACACATCACCAGTGTTAGGTAACATACATATACAAGTACACACTGACTTTCAGACTTCAAAGCCGCACATGTCATTTTGTGTGTGTGTGTGTGTGTGTGTGTGTGTGTGTGTGTGTGTGTGTGTGTGTGTGTGTGTGTAGTGTAAATGGAGATGTCCGTTTCTTCGACCCCCGGATGCCTGATTCCATCAATATGTTGCAGACAGTAAAGGGACTGACGGCGCTCGACATCCACCCACAGGCAAACCTGTTTGCATGGTCAGTGACACAGAACACTTCCAGAACTCCAAAAGGGTGAGGTTGAGTACCCTATATACTCGACTGGACTAAACCTCACCCTTTTCAGAATAAAAGGTCCTAAACAACGTTCTGTCCGATATATAGTCCGAAAGAGGATAGTATTGAATGTCAAGGAGGGTATGTGTGCATACTTTTGTCCCTCCCTGGATGGTAGTGATCATTTGAGCAGGTGGTGATAGGTGGGAATTAGATATGATGAATTTAGGGAGAAAATGAGCCACACCCTCTATAATGGATCCTGAACACACCCTCTTCGGTATATAGAATCCAAAATCGCACTCTATTTAGTATAAGGTTCCACATGGCACTGTTCAGTATATAAGGTCCTAAATCGTACTGCAGTATTAGGGTCTGAAGTCACACTCTATTCAGTATATAAGGTCCCAAATCACACTTTGTTCAGTATATATCGTCCTAAATCACACTAATCAGTATTCTTCCTTTGCTTTCGGCTGTTCCCTTCAGAGGTCACCACAGCAAATGATCTGCCTCCATCTCACCCTATCCTCTGCATCTTCTACTCTTACTCCAACTACCTTCATGTCCTCCTTCAAAACATCCATAAATCTTCTCTTTGGTCTTCCTCTAGGCCTTCTGCCTGGTAGTTCCAACCTCAGCATCCTACTGCCAATATACTCAATATCCCTCCTCTGTACATGTCCAAACCATCTCAATCTAGCTTCTCTCACTTTGTCTCCAAAACCTCTTACATGTGCTGTCCCTTTGATGTACTCATTCCGGATCCTATCCATCCTTGTTACTCCCAAAGAGAACCTCAACATTTTAATCTCTGCTACCTCCAGCTCTGCCTCCTGTCTTTTCCCCAGGGCCACTGTCTCTAAATGATACAACATCGCTGTCCTCAACACCGTCTTGTACACTTTTCCTTTCATTCTTGCCGATACTCTCCTATCACACCAAACACTTTTCTCCAACCATTCCAACCAGCCTGCACATGCTTCTTCACCTCTTTTCCACACTCTCCATTGCTCTGGATTGTTGAGCTTAAGTGCTTAAAATCCTCCACCTTTATCTCTGCTCCCTGTAACCTCACCGTTCCTCTTGGGTCCTTCTCATTCACACACATGTATTCTGTTATGCTGAGGCTAGCCTTCATTCCTCTCCTTTCCAGGGCATACCACCACCTCTCTAGATTTTCCTCCACTTGTTCTCTACTCTCACTACGACCTGAAATATTTCAGTTAGTGTGCAATGAATCTAAAATATATGAAAGTTTAATTTTGATCAGTACATTGCAGAAAATAATGAAATTTATCACAATATGCACATTTTTTTAGAAGGACCTATATATATATATAGATATATATATATATATAGATATATATATATATACAGTCAAACCTCGGCTGACGAACGCTTAAGCTCACGAACTTTTCGCCTCAAGAACTTTAAATTCGCGAAAATATAGTCTCGGCTGACGAACTACTTTTCGGCGGACGAACCAAACCACGCGGTCGAACAGCGCCACGGTGGCGGCCACGAGAAGCTGACGCACGCTCACGGCGTCACAGTTCGCCACACCCCTTTCTTTGAATGCGGAAGTGGTTTGTGTTTGCTAGACATTTTGGACCATATTGAGTGTACTTTTGCTATTATGGGACCGAAAAAGACCCCACCACAGGCGGAGATCATTGAAAAACACGAACGAGGTGTGCGTTTGTGTGACTCAGCGTCCCAGTACCAGTACGCTAAGTCTACCACCATCCTTAAGAACAAGGAAGCTATTAAGGGTGCGTGTGTGGCTATGCGTGTTTCCAAACAGTAGGCGTTTCCAAACTCTCCTTCCAAACAGTAAGTCCCTCCCTCTCTCCTCCTCCCCCCACTCCATTCCATCAAGCCGTCAACTACCATCACAAAGGTAAATAAAACGACTTTATTATACAGTACAGTTTATTTCTTTAATTACAATACAATAAACATTTATTATACATAAAATAAGGTATATTTTTGCGTAGTTTTAAGGCTTATTTAGTAGAAAATTATGTTTTATGGGGACCTGGGAACGGATTATTCTCATTTTAATGGTTTCTTATGGGAAATAAATGTTCGGAAGACGAACTTTTCGCCTCACACACACTTTCTAGGAACCAATTATGTTCGTGAGCAGAGGTATCACTGTATATATATATATATATATATATATATATATATATATATATATATATATATATATACCAACTCTAGATTTTCTTCAACTTGTTCTCTGCTCTCACTACAGATCACAATGTCACCTGCAAACATCACATAGTCCATGGGGAATCTTGTCTAACCTCGCCTGTCAGCCTGTCCATCACCATAACAAACAAGAAGGGGCTCAGAGCTGACCCTTGATACAGTCCCACCTCCACCTTGAACTCTTCTGTCACACCAACAGCACATCTCACCACTGTATTACATCTCTCATACATGTCCTGCACCACTCAAACATACTTCTCTGCCACTCCAGACCTCCTCATGCAATACCACAGTTCCTCTCTCGGCACCCTGTCATATGCTTTCTCCAGATCCACAAAGGAACAATGCATTGATCTTCTCTGTACTTCTCGATTAACATCATCAAAGCAAACACTGCATCTGTGGTGCCTCTTTCTTGGCATGAAACCAAACTGTTGTTCACAAGTGCTGACCTCTGCCCTTAGCCTACCTTCCACTATTCTTTCCCATAACTTCATCGTATGTCTCATCAACTTTATCCCTCTGTAGTTGCCACAGCTCTGTATGTCTCCCTTGTTCTTAACAATGGTCACTAGCACATTTCTCCTCCATTCCTCCTGCATCTGCTCACTCTCTAAGACCTTGTTGAATGTTCTTGTCAGAAATTCTACTGCTACCTCTCCGAGACACTTCCATACCTCCACCGGTATGTTATCAGGACCAACTGCCTTTCCACTCTTCATCCTCTTCAATGCCCTCCTCACTTCACCCTTACTAATCTTTGCTACTTCCTGGTCCTCAACAGTCACCTCTTATAATTTTTCTCTCTCTCATTTTCCTCATTCATCAGCTCTTCAATGTATTCTTTCCATCCTCCCACCACACTTCTGTCATCAGTCAATACATTTCCCTCTCTGTCCTTAATCACTCTAACTTGCTGCATGTCTTTCCCATCTCTATTTCTTTTCTGTGCCAACCTGTATAAATAATTTTCTCCCTCCTTACTGTCCAACCTATCATACAAGTCATCATACACCCTCTGTTTGGCCTTTGACACCGCTACCTTTGCCTTACGCTGTCTCCCTGTACTCCTGTTTACGCTCTTCAGTCCTCTCTATGTCCCACTTCTTTTGTACACACTCCTGCACTTCCTCATTCCACCACCAAGTCTCCTTATCTACTCTCCTTCCAGAGGACACACCAAGTACTCTCTTACCTACCTCCCTGATCACATTTGCTGTAGTTGTCCAGTCATTCGGAAGCACTTCCTGACCACCCAAAGCCTGTTTCAACTCTTTGAAGACAACATGACACTCTTCCTTTTTCAGCTTCCACCACGTTGTCTTCTGCTCTGCCTTTGCCTTTTTCACCTTGCTCACCATTAGCATCATCTTGCACACCACCATTCTATGCTGTTTGGCAACACTCTCACCCACGACTACTTTGCAGTCACTGACTTCCTTCAAATTACATTGCCTACACAAGATGTAGTCTACCTGTGTGCTCCTACCTCTGCTTTTATAAGCCACCCTATGCTCCTGTCTCTTCTTGAAGAAAGTATTCACCACGGCCATTTCCATCCTTTTTGCAAAATCTATCAACATCTGTCCTTCTGTGTTCCTGTCCTGGATACCAAACCTGCCCATCACTTCCTCATCCCCTCTGTTTTCTGCACCAGCATGTCCATTGAAGTCTGCACCAATGACCACTCTTTCACCTCTGGGGGTACTCTGCATCACTTCATCTAACTCACCCTGGAATCTCTCCTTCTCTTCTAGCTCACATCCTTCCTGGGGCATAAGCACTAACAACATTGAACATCACACCTTCAATTTCTAACTTGAGACTCATCACTCTGTCTAACACTCTTTTCACTTCTAGAATATTCCTGACAAACCCCTCCTTCAAGATGACTCCAACTCCATTTCTCTTCCCATCCACACCATGATAAAACGACTTAAACTCTACTCCTAAGCTTCTAGCCTTGCTACCTTTCCACCTGGTCTCCTGGACACACAGTATGTCCACCTTCCTCCTCTGCATCATGTCAGCCAGCTCTCTACCTTTTCCTGTCATAGTTCCAACATTCAAAGTCCCTACTCTCAGTTCTAGACTCATGCCTTTCCTCTTCTCTCTCCACCTACGGACACGCCCTCCACCTCTCCTTCTTCGACCAACAGTAGGCCAATTTCCACTAGCACCCTGTTGGTTAACAGCCTGATGGCGGTCATTGTTAACTTGGGCCTCGACCGATCCTGTATGAATTTCGTTTTGATTATTTGCATAAACAATTTTGGAAGTTTTACGTTGGATGCCCTTCCTGTCGCAACCCTCTGCATTTATCCAGGCTTGGGACCGGCGTGAGGGTGAACCCTGGCTTGTGCCCCCCCTCACGGCTGCATTACTCTATTCAGTGTCTGAGATCCTAAATCACACTCTATTCAGTCTATAAGGTCCTGAATCACACTCTATTCAGTCTATAAGGTCCTAAATCACACTCTATTCAGTACTGTATATAGGGTCCTAAGTCACACTCTTCAGTAGATAAGGTACTAAATCACATTCTATTCAGTATGTAAGGTACTAAATCACACTCTATTTTGTGTATGAGGTCCCAAATCACACTTTTTTCAGAATATAAGGTCCTAAATCACACTCTTTATTTGTTATATAAGGTTCTAAGTCATACTCTTTATTTGTTATATAAGGTTCTAAATCACACTCGATATGCTATATAAGGTCCTAAATCACACTCTATTTGTTATATAAAGTTCTAAATCACACTCTGTTTGTTATATAAGGTTCTAAATCACACTCTGTTTGTTATATAAGGTTCTAAATCACACTCTATTTGTTATATAAGGTCCTAAATCACACTCTATTTGTTATATAAGGTTCTAAATCACACTCTATTTGTTATATAAGGTTCTAAATCACACTCTATTTGTTATATAAGGTTCTAAATCACACTCTGTTCACTATGTAAGGTTCTAAATCACACTCTATTCAGTATATAAGGTCCTAAATCCCACTCTATTTGTTATATAAGGTAATAAACCACAGCCTGTTCAGGATATAGGGTCCAAACTCACACTCTATTCAGTATGAAAGATCCAAAATCACACCCTCTTCAATATATCAGGTCCAAAATCTCACAGTATTCCTTACATAAAGTCCTAAACCACACCTGATGAGCCACTAGGCTCGGGTGTAAAAAGCCCAAAGGACTTTACCTTTACCTTCAGTATATAAGGTCCTAAACAACACCCTCCTCAGTATATAAGGTCCAAAATCACACTCTATTCACAGGAGGGGCCGGAACCAAACCTCCGCGACTATCGAGGGCCTACTCTATAAGGTTCTAAACCACACCCTGTTTAGTATATAAGGTCCAAAGTCACACGCTATTCAGGATATAGGGTCCTAAATGCCATTCTGTTCAGTATGTTGGATTCTAAACCACACCATGTTCAGGATATAGCAGGGATGGCGAACAAGTTAGACTCAAAGAGCCAAACTTTTTAACTGTGAGAGTTAAAGAGCCACACCACGTGCTGACCTGCCAAGACACTCTCGCGCACACAAACACACACACACACACACACACACACACACACACACACACACACACACACACACCTCTCTCTCTCTTTCTCCCTTGCTCTGACACACACAACTACTGAACACACTTCAGATACATAGATATGGCCTGTATAATATAAATTGCTGAATATTGAAATATACACACAATCATGTTGAGTCATGTCCTTGGTACATACGCGACATTGATGGGGCACGCAAAACAGCTGTCATCAGCAGAGAATTGGCTAGGCTCAAAGTTGATATCGCTGCTCTACAGGAAACGCGCATAGATAAGATAAGATAAGATAAGATAAGATACAGCTTTATTAATCTCGCAATGGAGAAATTCACTGTTACAGGCTCTTGAGGTACTATCAGTAGGGGGTGCAAAAATAGATACAAGTACAAACATACACACATACATATATTATATAAGTAAATAAATAAATAGATACATAAATAGTATAAATTACTAAACAATAAAAGAAAAGAATGGAGAAAAGAATGGAGCAACTTTATAGACTGGCCTATATTAAAGTGTAATGTATCTGAGGGCAGAGTAGATGGGTTGATATGGTTCACAGTGGGGTAGATGTGGTTGATTAAAGTGCACTGGGTTTTTATTGCACATAACCGGTATTTTCACAGACAGTTACAAAGTGGCGTTGTACAGTCTGACAGCGGTGGGAATGAACGACCTGCGGTAGCGCTCCTTCCTGCACTGAGGATGCCTCAGTCGTCCACTGAAGGAGCTGCTTAGCTCCTCTACAGTCTGGTGCAGTGGGTGAGAGCTGTTGAACAGGATGGATGTGAGCTTTGCTACCATCCTCCTCTCACTCACCTCCTCCACAGAGTCCAGTGGGCAGCCGAGGACAGAGCTGGCCCTCCTGACCAGCTTGTTCAGTCTCTTCCTGTCCCGCTCTGTGCTGCCCGGGGCCCAGCAGATGGCAGCGTAGAGGATTGCAGAGGCTACCACAGAGTCATAAAATGTCCTGAGCAAAGGTCTGCATATGCCGAAGGACCTGAGTCTCCTCAGAAGGTGGAGGTGACTCTGGCCCTTCTTGTACAGGGCGTTGGTGTTGTGGGACCAGTCCAGTTTATTGTTAAGGTGAACACCCAGGTACTTGAAACTGTCCACTGTCTCAATGTCCTGTCCCTGGATGTTCACTAGTAAATGTGTGTGTGTGTGTGTTTGAGTGCTTCTCCTGAAGTCGACCACCATCTCCTTCGTCTTCCTAGTGTTCAAGCACAGGTGGTTGCGCTCACACCAGTCCATGAAGTCAACGATGACCGACCGGTACTCCAGCTCGTTCCCCTCTGACACACGGCCCACGATGGCGGAGTCGTCCGAGAACTTCTGGAGGTGGCAGCTGTTTGTGTTATATATGAAGTCCGAGGTATCGATGTTAAAAAGGAAGGGTGAGAGGACGGTGCCCTGCGGTGCCCCCGTGCTACAGACTACCACCTTTGACTTACAGCCACAGCCGCACGCACTGTGGACGGTTAGTAAGGTAGTCAATAATCCAGGCAGCAAGATGCCCGTCCACTCCCACGTCCTCCAGCTTCCCCGCAGGCGCGCTGGCCTGATGGTGTTGAAGGCGCTGGAGAAGTCAAAGAACATGACCCTCACAGCGCTGCCGGCGATCTCCAGGTGGGTGAGTGCCCGCTGCAGAAGGTAGATGACGGCGTCTTCTACTCCGATGTTGGGCCTGTAGGCAAACTGCAGCGGGTCTAGGGTGGGGCTCACCATAGAGCGGAGGTGTTCAAGGAGGAGCCTTTCCATGGTCTTAATGAGGTGGGAGGTCAGGGCGACAGGTCTGTAGTGGGCTGGTTCCTTCACTTGTGCTGTTTTGGGAACCGGAACCACACAGGAGGTCTTCCACAGGACGGGAACCTTCTCCAGGCTGAGGCTCAGGTTGTACAGGTACAGGCATAGCTGGTTGCGGAAGCCTAACGGAAAAGGAATACACATTTTTCTGGCAGGGTAGAGATGAAGATGAGCCTAGAGTACATGGAGTTGGTTTTGCTGTTAGCAACAAGCTAGTACAGATGGTGGAATTAGGCTCAACCAAGTCCGAGCGCATCATGCACATAAAATTCAATACCGATTTAGGTCCTACCAACTTGCTTTCTGTCTACGCTCCAACCCTGACTTCGAGTACCAATGCCAAGGATACCTTTTACAGCCAATTGGACGATGCTATTAAACATATCCCAAACAACGAAGTGCTGATTCTCCTCAGCGATTTCAATGCTAGAGTGGGCAACGATCAAGGCTCCTGGCCCGATTGTCTTGGTCATTTTGGTGTTGGCAAATGCAATGAAAATGGTCAACGCCTTTTGGAGCTTTGCACTTATCATCATCTCTGTATTACAAACACATTCTTTGGCGTGAAGCTGCACCATAGGTCCTCGTGGATGCACCCCAGATCTAAAAACTGGCACCAACTCAACCTCATCATCTCAAGACAGGAACACCTTAAGAACATTCGTACTACAAGGGCATACCACAGTGCTGATTGTGACTCTGATCACTCCCTTGTCTGCACAAGGATCCAGTTACGCCCAAAGAAGTCCCGTCGCGTCAAACAATCTGTTACACTTTGTATTAATGCTTCTGCCACCGCCATCCCTGAAAATGTCTCTATTTTCAACGACATTCAGAGCTCGAAACTTGGAGACTGTCTGGAGCTTAACACAGAGGACCACTGCAGTCATATCAAGGACACCACCCTTGCTGCAGCGTTAAAGGCCTTTGGCAAGAATGTACGCAAAAATCACGATTGGTTCAATGCAAACATCGCGACTCTTCAGCCACTCATTGAAGCAAAGAGGAATGCCCTGCAGAACTACCAGCGAAATCCATCATCTAGTTCTTTGGAAGCACTTCGGAAGGCCGGGCGTCATGCGAATGTGAAATGTAAGATCTGTGCTAACAACTTTTTGGATGAATCTCTGTGCAGAAATCCAGTCAGCTGATGACACTGGAAATTCTAGGGGCATGTTTGAGGGTATCAAGAAGGTGATTGGACCTACACAGTCCAAGTCCTCACCGCTCAAAACATCAACTGGTGAAATCATCACTGATAAATCAAGACTGATGGGGTGCTGGGTGGAATACTATAGCGAGCTCTATGGTAGATCGAGCTCTGTCTTACCCTCTGCCCTTGATAGTATTGAAAGGCTTCCCATTATGTTTGAACTAGATGAGCCCCCCGCCAAGGAAGATCTCTCCAAGGCAATCAGTCACATATCGTCTGGGAAGGCCCCTGGGCTTGATGGTATCCCGGCTGAAGTCTTCAAATGCAGTGGAAACCAACTGCTCGACAATCTTCACCAGCTACTCTGCAAATGCTGGGAAGAGGGATATGGAAGAGGGATATGTTCCCCAGGAGATGAGGGATTCTATTATCTCAACCCTATACAAGAACAAGGGAGACCACAGTGATCGTTACGATTACCGTGGCATCTCACTTCTGTGCATTGCTAGAAAGCTGTTTGCCTGAGTAGCATTTCAAAAGCCTTCAAAAGATTGCTGAAAGGGTGTACCCTGAATCCCAATGTGGTTTCTGCTCTAATCGGTTGACTGTGGACATGATCTTCTCCTTGAGACAGCTCCAGGACAAGTGCAAAGAGCAACAACAGCCACTCTACATTGCATTCATCAACTTGGCGAAAGGCGTTTGACCTTGTTAGTAGAGATGGCCTTTTTAAGATTCTGCCTTTACTTGGCTGTCCTCCTAAACTCCTGAGCTTCGTCAAATCGTTCCATGATGGGTCTAGGGGTATAGTGCAGTATGACGGGAACAGGTCTGAGGCATTCTACATAAACAGCGGTGTAAAACAAGGATGTGTGCTAGCCCCAACTCTCTTCAACATCTTTTTTCAGTTCTACTTAATCATGCTTTCAAGTCCCTTGAAGAAGGCATCCTGATACGATCTCGTTCTGATGGTAAACTTTTTAACCCTGCGCGCCTTAGAGCCAAGACCAAAGTGCGCAACGTAGCCATCCGTGATCTTCTCTGCTGACGATGTTGTCCTCGTTGCTCGCAGCGCTGAAAAACTCCAGCTCCTCCTTAATCAGTTTTCTGACGCATGTGAGGCTTTCAGACTTACAATCAGTCTAAAGAAGACGAAAGTCATGTGCCAGGCAAATGCAGCCACGTCTGCCGTAAAAATGAAAGATTACACCTTGGAAGCCGTCACGCAGTTTACCTATCTCGGCTCCACCACCTCCAATAACAACTGTCTTGAAGTGGAGATCGGAAAGAGAATTGGTAAGGCTGCAACCTACATGGCTAAGCTGTCTGCCCATGTCTGGGAGAATAAGAAGCTAATTACTCAAACTAAAGTTGCTGTGTATGGTGCCTGCATCGTGAGCACCTTATTGTTTGGTAGCGAGTCTTGGACTACTTACGCTAGTCAGGAGAAGCGCTTGAAAATCTTACATATGAGATGTCTCCGTCGCATCCTCTCCATCTCATGGACAGATAAGGTCTCTAACAATGAGGTACGTACTTGCAAGAGCCAATACCCCCTCGATGTTCACCCTGCTGAGACAGCGCAGATTGAGGTGGCTTGGTCATGTGTACCGGATGGAGGATGGGCGAATCCCTAAGGATCTGCTGTATGGCGAGTTGGAATCCGGTTCGAGGCCTATTGGCAGACCTAAGCTGCGTTTCAAGGATGTATGCAAGAGAGATATGCTCGCCACTGGCCTACCAATAGATAACTGGGAGCTACATGCTGCAGATCGGAGTGATTGGAGGTCTGTGTGCAGTCTGGCTCTCCAGGCAGGAGAGGAAAGGCTGAAAGCTGAGGCTGTTGATAGGAGAGCTAAGAGAAGAGCAGAAATGAACAAAGCAATGTGTGTTCCAGTGGCATGTGTCTTTGCGTGCAGTGGATGTGGCCATGTCTGCTGTTCTAGAATTGGGCTTTTAAGCCACGAGAGAAAGTGTTTGTCGCAATTGCTCTAGTCATGGACATGAAAGTCCGACAACTGCCTACTACTACCTACTACTACATGTTGAGTCAGGTGTTTTTACCTTTGGGGAATTCCGTGTCAATATTAGCATGGAGTTGCTAAAATGACGCTGCAGATTTGAAGCCTTGAAATGTGATATCGTGGTACTGCTTAATAAACAGAGCGATTTTCCATTCCGTTCAATAAAAAAGTAAGCATCTTCCCATTCTCCCAGAAATGTCCTGTGTTCATCTTTATATTTTCGTTTAGGTTTGCATTTTGCCATTTTTACAAAGAGGGTAAGCCTGCATGCAAAAAAATGTTTACTTAATTTCCCAGCATTAGACGTCATCCACTCAGATGCTTGGCGGTCACTTATGTGTCAGACACGGCATAAAAACACCCAACCTGTCAAAATTATTTTCAAATATTATTTATTATTTGTTTTTAATAACCTCTGAAGGATTTGTGTGTTTTAAGATTAAAAAAAAAAAAAAACATGAAAAGAGGCAAAGAGCCACATTATATAGAAATATGATAAGAGGCAAAGAGCCACATTCTTATTGATCGAGAGCCGCATGCGGCTCGAGAGCCGCGTGTTCGCCACCCCTGGCATATAGGGTCATAAACCACACCATGTTCAGTATTTAGGGTGCTAAACCACACCCTATTCAGTATATAGGGCCCTAATCCACACCCTGTCCAATATATGTGGTCTTAAACCACATCCTGTTCAGCATATAGGGCCGTAACCCACATCCTGTCCAGTATATGTCTTTAACCATGCCCTGTTCAGTGCATGTCCTAAATCACACCCTGTTGAGTATATCTGGTCCTAAACCACACTTTGTCCAGTATATAGGATCCTAAACCACACCCTGTTCAGTATATGTCCTAAACCACACCCTGTCCAGTATATATGGTCCTAAACCACACCCTGTTCAGTGTATAGTGCCTGTTTTTTGCCAATTTATGCTGACTAGGGCTGTGGTTTCGTGCTGCGTTTAGAATAGTAATGAAGATGAACACTGATCTGTTTTAGCCTCTTGTTAGTGTGAATGCAGTGGCTGAAGTGTGAGTAACAGAATAGTCTGTCTCTCTTTGCAGTGGCTCCATGAATCAGTTCATCGCCGTGTATAATTCGAGTGGAGATGTCATCAGTAATATTAAATATTATGATGGCTTCATGGGGCAGAGGATTGGCGCTATCAGTTGCTTAGCTTTCCACCCATACTGGGTAATACACACACACACACACACACACACACACACACACACACACACACACACACAGAGGTTCTCCATCTTTATGTGACACAGATGTGTTTTTCTCCCTTCAGCCGCACTTGGCCGTGGGCAGTAACGACTACTACATGTCCATCTATTCAGCGGATAAGAGACTGAGATAACACCATGACCCTCTGACCTTTTGACTTTACATGTCCCAAGTGGGCGGGATGTAAAAGACTGTACATATGCAACTACCACCCTGAATGTTTAGTGAAGGCTGCTGAGCTCTCACAGTCAATCAGAATAACAACAGTAATAATAGAGTAATTATTATTATTATTATTATTATTATTATTATTATTATTATTATTGTTATTATTATTATTTTGGAATTCTTGATTGTGGACTTGGCTGTCCTGAGCAGTATGTATATTTAAACTGCATTTATCAAAAACAGATATGTATATTTTACAGATTAGTGATGGAGGCCGGTAAGTTGCCTCTGTTTAGAATCTAAAAGGGGCAGAGCCTGTGTTGCGAGGGCAGGAAGTGCCCAGAGTACCCTTTACTAATGCATTATATTGAGAAATGAAGTGTTATAAGTAGGTGGAGTCTTACTGTTAATACATTATGTGAAATTTTGAGCATAGATATGGGTGGGGTCTTGGAGTGTTGTTGGAATCATGTAGCGCTTGTGTTGAAAAAGTGTGTCGTCCAGGAGTCTTAAAAGAGAGGAATCTGTGGAATGGGTCCTTTAAAAGAGGCCTTGAACGTGGTTGGGCTCAAAGGGGGTAGCCCTCGAAGTGGGTTGAGAAATGTAATAAATGCATTTATGTGACATTGCCAGTTGAAAGAAGGGGTGGAGTCTAGGATATGTGTCTCTGTTCAGGGACTTTAAAAAAAAAGCACTGGCTTAAGTGTGGGTCGAAGAATGGGCGGTGTCTTAAATGCATTATCTGAAATCAGAGGCCTTAAATCAAGGTGGGATTCAAGCTTAATGCATTGATTATGACCTTTAAAGAGGGGTGGCGTTACTGGACATGGGGCGAGTCACTATAAATGCAATAGAGATTGAGTGTCTACAAAGGGGTGGAGTCTGAGGTTTATGTTTTGCTAATGTATTTTCTGAGGTCACAAGTCTAGAATAGGGGTTGGGACTGGGCCGAGTCATCTAGAGGTGTGTGGGGTTATGCTTTTAATGCTTTATGAACTTGCCTAGAAAAGGGGCGGAGTCTCAAAGTTTTTGAGATTCAAACTGCTGTGTTACGTGAGATAAGGCGATGAAAATGAGCATAGTCTTGAAATCCCAGTATTTATATTTTTTTGAGAAAAAAATTATCTGAGAGAACTTATAAAGGTTCTCTGTAGAACCCACCAGCCTGGTGTTCAGGGTTTCTTCTTTTGCCTTTTCTTTTTTTTTTTTGTTGTTGTTTTTTTGTTATCGTGTGTAATGTTTTATTTTTGCTGTTTACATCATGTGCAGGTTTTTTGGTGATTATTTTTACGCTTGTGTTTTCTGTATATTCATCAACACGTCCTCGTCTTTCACAGTTCCCCTCACTTCCTGTCATATGACAGACCACTGAGGTACAAAAGGAACATTTTGGCACAGCTTGCTATTTATCGGTCCATTCCAGGTTTTAGAATCCAGATTGCCTACCAAAGTTGGATAATTTATATAGAATTAGTTTCCATTCAGATTCACACACGGTGTTTCATGGTGAAGTGTGTGGTTTTTAAATGGAAATGTATAGATTCTTGAGAGAAAATCTGTTTTACAAATTTCCATCCAGTAAACTGTGCTAGATTCTATTTCAGGATTGTGTTATTGTTAAGCCCCGCCCATATCCATAAGAGAACACCACACCTCAGAAGGAAGGTATGTAGAATTTCAGAAGATGGCTGTGTGGTTGTTGATTGGGGAGAAATGAAGAATGGAATTGTTTTCCTCTCATTACCTCACAGGCAGTAGGGGGCGCTACATATCGGACACTGCTCTTTTAAGATGACAAAAACTTTTCAGCCAATTGAAGACTTCCAGTCTTCAACAGTACTTGTGCATTTGTTTATTTTTTTTTCTGTTGCTCTTTTTTAGGGGGGGTTGTGTGTGTGTGGTTGATGATTTTTTTTTTTTTTTTTCTCGTTGCTGTGAACAATGTTTCAGCTGGAAATCTCTCCACACCCACCTCACTCTCCTCACATCCTACTTACGCCATGAAATGTTGATTTAAACACAGCAGCCCACCACCAATCCGACTGATTTCAGGTGCTCAAAATGAAGGACTTGGCCCACTTCACGCCCACTTCATTGACCTCTAGAGCTGCGAGGAGTCCCATGCACACCTGTACGACTATCTCGCTTTGAGTTTTAATGTTTTAGATTTAAAATGTTTAAAAAATTAGAAGCTAGTAGAATGAACTGATGCAATCAGACGTCCTCTGTGACTGTAGACTGCTTTTCCTGGCTGTGGTTTTTATGAAAGGAGAAGAAATCATTGAAATAAAATCAAATACGTGAATGAACGTCAGTCTCATCTGCTTACATTTTATAAAATCTGTTTCGATCCGAGCTCATGGCTGGAATTTGTTTGTTTGTTTGTACTTTTGTTGTTTCATAGCGCCGTGTTTAACAGATGAACTCGAGTCTCATCTCATGATTTAGTTATGTAGTTAATGACATCACAGATTATATTCCAATTTAGATATTAAACCTTAATAGCAATGAACAAAATTATGGTTGCTATGGTAACCAAGATATTAGAAAGCTTAAAGGTGGTTGTTGTAGTACAGGTCCTTCTCAAAAAATTAGCATATCGTGATAAAGTTCATTATTTTCCTGTAATGTACTGATAAACATTAGACTTTCATATATTTTAGATTCATGACACAAAACTGAAGTAGTTCAAGCCTTTTATTGTTCTAATATTGATAATTTTGGCAAAAAAGTAAAGAAAAACCAAAAATTCCTATCTCAAAACATTAGTATATTTCATCTGACCAATAAAAAAGTGTTTTTAATACAAAAAAAGTCAACCTTCAAATAATTATGTTCAGTTCTGCACTCAATACTTGGTCAGGAATCCTTTTGCAGAAATGACTGCTTCAATGCGGCGTGGCATGGAGGTAATCAGCCTGTGGCACTGCTGAGGTGTTACGGAGGCCCAGGATGCTTCGAAGCGGCCTTAAGCTCATCCACAGTGTTGGGTCTGGTGTCTCTCAACTTTCTCTTCACAATATCCCACAGATTCTCTATGGGGTTCAGGTCAGGAGAGTTGGCAGGCCAAGTGAGCACAGTAATACCATGGTCAGTAAACCATTTAGCAGTGGTTTTGGCTCTGTGAGCAGGTGCCAGGTCGTGCTGAAAAATGAAAATCTTCATCTCCATAAAGCTTTTCAGCAGATGGAAGCATGAAGTGCTCCAAAATCTCCTGATAGCTAGCTGCATTGACCCTGCCCTTGATAAAACAGTGGACCAACACCAGCAGCTGACATGGCACCCCAGACCATCACTGACTGTGGGTACTTGACACTGGACTTCAGGCGTTTTGGCATTTCCTTGTCCCCAGTCTTCCTTCAGACTCTGGTACCTTGATTTCCGAATGACATGCAAAATTTGCTTTCATGCGAAAAAAGTACTTTGGACCACTGAGCAACAGTCCAGTGCTGCTTCTCTGTAGCCCAGGTCAGGCACTTCAGCCGCTGTTTCTGGTTCAAAAGTGGCTTGACTGTAGCCCAGTCCACTGCTTCCACAGGTCCCCCAAGGTCTGGAATCGGCCCTTCTCCACAATCTTCCTCAGGGTCTGGTCACCTCTTCTGGTTGTGCAGCGTTTTCTGCCACATTTTTTCCTTCCCACAGACGTCCCACTGAGGTGGCTTGATACAGCACTCTGGGAACAGCCTATTCACTCAGAGATTTCTTTCTGTGTCTTACCCTCTTGCTTGAGGCAATGATGGCCAATGATGGCCTTCTGGACAGCAGTCTTACCCATGATTGGGGTTTTGAGTAATGAACCAGGCTGGGAGTTTTTAAAAGCCTCAGGAATCTTTTGCAGGTGTTTAGAGTTAATTGGTTGATTCAGATGATTAGGTTAATAGCTCGATTAGAGTAACTTTTCATGATATGCTAATTTTTTGAGATAGGAATTTTTGGTTTTCATGAGCTGTATGCCAAAATCATCAGTATTAATACAATAAAAGACCTGAAATATTTCAGTTGGTGTGCAATGAATCTAAAATATATGAAGGTTTAATTGTCATCAGTACATTACAGAAAATAATGAACGTTATCACAATATGCTCATTTTTTGAGAAGAACTAGAATAGTGAACATGGACGTCGTCCTATTCCAAGCGAGCACTGATTTTTTTTTTTTTTTTTTTTTTACTCTGAATTGACTGATTTATGGAATGCTGTGATTTGAGTTATTGATTGATAAAGCGATTAACTGATTTCTGCAAGCTGTTCAACTGAACCAAAACATGGTGCTGTAGTGCTGCACAAACATTTCAGAGAACAAAGGATAAACAAAACACGAAAAGTTAAACACTGGATGACACAGAAAATATTTTAGCTTCATTTTTTTATACGATATAAGCATAATAGTTTCCAGGTGTTCGGAACATGATTGAGGTGAGTGGCTCGACCAAGGTATGTATCGTGATGAAATAGTGACTGGATGTGCAACACATTCTATATGCCATTAACCCAGATTTGAGTTTTCATGCACCTTGTTGATGCGCCACTCAGGAGCCCCCTGAACCAATCCTGGGCCGAGTGAGTGTATCATGATGAGCAAAGAGAACCAGACCCCCTGCTTCTCCACTTTAGAGATGACCTAAATGAGCTTCCTTCTGTTCAGAATCAGAACCATACTTGTCTTGTCTGGTGTTCTCTCAGACGCAATTACAGGACATAACTTCACTGTGATTGGATAATCAGGAGCCAATCAGTAAAGAAGCATTCGTTTTATAATAAATGTACAGTGTCCAGTCCTGTGGATGAAGCAGGGTATGAAGGGGTTAAAATTAATTTAACTATTCCTTATAAATCTGTCCCAAAAATCTAAGTCCACATATGTGCTGATTCTCTGATTGGTTGCTTGTGATTGTGTGACAGTATTTTCGGGTGTGTTTAGATGTCGGAGTGCTTACCTGCATTGAGATACAGTATTGGTGTATGAGTGCAGAGTAATGTTCTGAGTCTGAACATTCCAGTCCATGCCCTCAGCTTCGCTCCACACTTCCTCAGGAAGCAGCCATTACTTCCTGTCCAATTATCACAGCGAAGGCTGTACAGCGTGATAGTTACTGTGACTCCTCCCGTCACTACACACACTCGCACCATTTCTCACACTCCCCGATCAGTGTAGTGCCAGCCATGAGGACAATACCATGTTCCCGTCTCCTGCTCCGCCTCCTCTTCTTCACCTTCATCGGCATCACCTGTAAGGACTCACCTGTTGCTCTAACACTGGAATTTGATTCAACTCTCAACATACTGTATTCCTTTAATCTCTGTTTCTCTTTTTGTCCTCTGATGACCTTCGACAGGTCCACAAGCAGAAGCAGGTCAGTATAAAATTACTTACTCTTTATGCTAACATGCTCACTGAATCATTTAGCATCAGGGAAGGAGTCTCCAGTGTCAGAGCTTTGGAACTACAGTACATTTTTTATACGTTAAGGCTGGTTAGGGAATAAGTGTTTATCACTGAGAACATCAAGAAGAACCTGGAACCAACGTTTCAAGAACATTACACAACATTAAAGTGAAATAAAACATGATTTTAAAATTATTTTATTAGTAAAAATTATAAAACATTTTCATTATTAAAATGATACAGATGAAAAAATAAAAGTTGGACATAAAATATAAGGACTCTATGGTGATGATCAGCACGACTGCCTCACAGCAAGAAAGTACCGGGTTCAAGTGGCGGGTTCGACGAGTGTATATGTACGGAGCTTCTGTGTTCTATACCATGTTTGTATGGGTTCCTCGGGTTACTCCAGTTTCCCCATGCGGTCCGATAACATGCACATTAGGCAAATTGGCTGTTTCAATCTGTCCCTGAATGTGAGTGTGAATAGTTGTGTATGTTGGCTCTGCTACGGACTGCCGAGCTGTGTATGGTGCACCAAGAATCGGATAAGATGGGCTTCAGCCTCTCTGCGACCCTATTAGTGTTAAGTCTTTCCAAGAAGGATATGAATGAATGTTTATTCAATAAAAGATTGTTGTAGCACAACAGGAATAAGACACTTCGGCACATGCTGTGAATAAATTAGAATTAATCCAGCATGGTTGGGTCATGAATTTGATTGGACATCACAACTCAGATTATTGTTCTGATGTGTAATTGTTGCTATAGTAATCTCGTAATCTGATCCCGTCATCTGAGACCAATATAACCGGACGTATTCTTTAACTGAGGAAAACATTTGATTTAAAAAACATAAAGAAATGAAAGGCATGTTGGTGTAACAGCACGTCTGCTTCACAGCAAAAAGGTCCTGGGTTCACGTCCTGGGCTCGATGAGGGTGAGCTGCTTGCAGTTTGCATGTTTTTCCAGTGCTTGTGTAGGTTTCTTCTGGGTACACCGATTTCCTCCTATGGTCCAAAGAAATGCACATTAGCCTAATTGGCTGTTCCTAATTGTTCCTATAAAGGAATGGTTGTGTGTGTGTGCGTGTGTGTGTGTGTGCGTGTGTGTGTGTGTGTGTGTGTGTGTGTGTGTGTGTGTGTGTGTGTGTGTGTGTGTGTGTGTGTGTGTGATCTTCAAGTTCAGGGTGTATCCTGCCCATCAGTGATATAGGCTCGCGGTTCGCCTGAGTTACTACTAGTTAGTACTAGTTAGTTATGTCTAGTTAGTACTAGACATGAATTTGATTCTCAAACCCAGGACCGCTTGCTTTGAGATAGACATGCTCACCATAATCCAAGTCAGAGACCATTAAATCTGGAAATGACATGATCATGTGACCTCACACTGACAGGCGATATTTTTATAAGCTCACCTGTATTTTTTAGAAAGTATATGGCATGACTTGCATGATCTCATCTTTCACTGTGTGTGTGTGTGTGTGTGTGTGTGTGTGTGTGTGTTACTGGGTGGTGTCACAAAATTTAAAATAGCGCCTGTCCCTCGCGTCCCTCTCAGTGTGGGTTTGTTTATATGGAGTGATTTCCCTTCCTGTTGTGGCTCTCATGGATCAAGATGGACGGATAAAGCCGTCATCCTTCCATCTCGTGTTTTTTATCATCGTATCTCATGCTCTCTTTCCCATATGGACTCCATATCTCTTAAATGTAGCATAACCGGCATAATTTCAGCTCTCATTTCGACATTCGTAAACTTCATATATCACATAACTACCAATCACTGACTGAATAATTATGTTCACCACTTATGCTTATTAGCAACTGGCTAATAACTGACTTTTTTGATTTGTTGTATTAATCATGTAAAGGAAATTATTTTCGCTGTACAACATGCAAACATCATAGTCCATGGAGATTCTTGTCTAACCTCGTCTGTCAGTCTGTCAGCCTATCCATCACCATAGCAAACAAGAAGATCCTTGATGCAGTCCCACCTCCACCTTGAACTCTTCTGTCACACCGACAGCACACCTCACCACTGTCATACATCTCTCATATGTGTCCTGTACCACTTTAACATACTTCTCTCCCTCTCCAGACTTCCTCATGCAATACCACAGTTCCTCTCTCGGCATCCTATCATATGCTTTCTTCGGATCCACAAAGGCGCAGTCCATCTCACTCTGACCTCCTCTGTGCTTCTCTGTGGAAGTCACTGACTTCCTTCAAATTGCATCATCTACACAAGATGTAGCCTACCTGTGTGCTCATACCGCCGCATTTATAAGTCACCCTATGCTCCTATCTCTTTTGGAAAAAAGTATTCACCACAGCCATTTCCATACTTTTGCTAAATCTATCAACAATCTGTCCTGTGTTCCTGTTCTGGATACCAAACCTGCCCATCACTTCCTTGTCACCTCTGTTGCCTGCACCAATATGTCCATTGAAGTCTGACCACTCACCTCTGGGGGTACTCTGCATCACTTCATCTAACTCACTCCAGAATCTCTCCTCTTCTAGCTCACATCCTGCCTGTGGGGCATAAGGACTAACAACGTTGAACATCACGCCTTCAATTTTTAACTTGAGACTCTTCACTCTGTCTGACACTCTTTTCACTTCTAGAACATTCCTGACAAACCCCTCCTTCATGATGAGTCCTACTCCATTTCTTTTCCTATCCACATCATGATAAACAGCTTAAACCCTGCTCCTAAACTTTTAGTTTTGCTACCTTTCCACCTGGTCTCCTGAACACACAGTATGTCCACCTTCCTCCTCTGCATCATGTCAGCCAGCTCTAGCTTTTCCTTGCATAGTTCCAACATTCAAAGTCCATACTCTCAATCCTCCCGCCTCTCCTACCAACAGTAGCCCAGTTGACTTATTGTTTATTCTTGTTTTATTATTATTTATTATTAATTATTATTAATGTTAATATACATGTTATTATTATTATGAAATATTTCTTGTTTTTACATGTTTATCTTTAATCTATTCAAATATACGTGTTTGTGTCAGGTTATATGAGTTTGGGAAGGGGTTGGAACAGATTACCGTGGAGTCTCTGTATTCGAATGCTTTCGAGTTCAAATTGGAATTCGAACAAAAAAAAAAAACAGGATTTTTTTTTGTCCCGGAAGTTAAACTCAAAAAACGTGCGAGAAAAAAACGAGACCGAGAGGGAGGAAAAGCACATGACTTCCGGAAGTTGTTGATTCTATGTATCACCCTGATAAAGCTACCGCTGTTCTGGGGAAGCCTGGAAGTTATTGATACTATATACCACCCTGATAAAGTTAAAGCTAAGTTAAAGTGCTAGCTGTGAACACCTTTAATAATGAGGTCATGAGCCACTTCTGTAAGGTTTTGAAAAGAAGGCAGAAACAAACCACATTAGAAATGTTCTTCAATAAAAGAAAGGAACATCCTGAAGAAGAGTCATCCATGTAAAGCGGTATCAAGAGAAAGAAAACACCTTTGGCTGATTTACTTGAAGCTGTTATGAACGGGAATCCTCTTCTCTTCCTCTCCAACATTTACGTATGCCAACTGCTCACCACCACAAAGTTTAAAATTCTTATCTTTATTGATCTTATGCTTTAACTGTACTGTGGGTTTTATTTTAGTGTGTTATGGTATCTTTTGTGAGACTGGTTTTGGTGGCTCTTACTCTCTTTCTCTCTGTGCATTGGAGGGGCATGGCTGCCACACGCGGGTGGAGTGCTAAACAAACACACACCTGATTCCACTTAGCAATCACAGGGCTTCTCTAACAGTGACTACAATTTCCCCGTGTTCTAGTGCCTTCCCTGTGAATAATAAAGCTCATCCATATTCATCATACCCTGTCTCCTGAATTTTTGCTGAATGTTCCTGGCATCATACAATCTTCTCGCCCTTCTGTGACACCAGCTAGTGGAATCAGGTGTGTGTGTTTAGCACTCCACCTGCGTGTGACACCCACACCCCCTCCAACACGCAGAGAGAGACAGAGAGTTACAGCCACCAGAACCAGAGTCTCTCACAACACAGACCATAATATAATGTACTGTTTTCAATAATTTTTTCACTTAATTTGCAGACCTATGGCATAAGTTATGGTACCACTAACTTTTGTTCAAAAGACTACGGAACGAATTAAGACCATTTATATTATTTGTAATGCGAAAAGCGAATTTAGACTTCAAACAAATCAGAATTCAAACATCCATCTGGAACAGATTAAGTTCGAGTACCAAGGCACCACTCTAATTGTTTTTCTATCTTTCCTATGGGAATTTTTGTTTTATCTAACGAACATTTTGACTTACAAGCTCGCCCTCGGAACATATTACTTTTGTAAGTCAAGGAACGACTGTACTTCTGAAATAAGACTAATATTAAAAAATTAACTAATGTAATAATACTAGGTTTTAGCCTAGCATTGGGGATGCTAATATCGGCTAGCAGTTGAACTAGCATTCAAAGAATGATTTTTAATTTACACTGTGCAGTAAATCCTTTTAAGAAGTCACTACTATTATTAATAATAATAATGATAATTATAATTATAATAACAACAAGTAAAAGAAGAACATTAACTAGATTCTGACAGTAAGACTTAGCATAATGTCTGCATTGCTAGCTTCAGTTGTTTTAGACTAAGCAATGCAATGTAATTAAAGAGATTATTATAGCGTCATATCTGCTTGCTAGCCATGCTTGAAGAAGTCTCATCTTCATTCTAGTCTAATAAAATTAGTTTATTAATGAAACCTGATGATGGTGGTAATAGTAAGAAAATTAAATGCACTGCTAGCTTCAGTTTTGTTTTGCTCAGAACGGCTAGCGTTTATGCTACTTTAGTAGAAACACTGTTTGAAAGCCTGTAATCACATCACCGGCCTGTCTTTCCTCAGTGATACATCTTAAAAATGTCAGCCTTTCCATCGAACCTGCGAAAACGGTAAAGCGGGGATCGGAGCTAAAACTGACCTGCAATGCTGCAGTGGTCTCCTCTAACACGGCTTCACCCTTCTTCCAGTTCAGCTTCTTTAAAGACTTCAACAGGCATAACACCGTATACATATCACCGGCCAACACCAGTCATCAAGTGGCGTACACCATCAGCAACGCCCGGGCCTCCCACTCGGGAACGTACCAGTGTGGGGTGAAGGTGACCGACAATAATTACAGTGACAGCAGAGAGAGTACCACAGAGACGATCGAAGTTAAAGGTAAAGTTCTCTTTGCATGACTGAAGCATTGTTTTCTAAGCAGTGGCACTAAAGTTAGTTCACCATGAGTAAGATTTACGCTGTTATTAATTCTATCACTTGAGCATGTTTATAATATAAAATATAAAAATCTTAATTCAATTATTCGTTGTTACATCTGGGTTGAGAAGAAGGGGCCGTCTTTAAAGGTGCAATAAGTAAAATAGTTATCCTGCTGTACTGGCTCTGAGTGGAAAAAGTGGCTGTCATTAAAGGTACAATAAGTAACATATTAATCTGCTGTAGGAAATTCTAACTAATTTGTTACTAAAGGTGAGAAAATAATATTTTATAGTGTTCTACTGGGGGTTTGCAGGGTGGATGGAGTCGTATATTAAATGTGATTACCGCTTTGTTCTGCTTTTAGATTGGTTTTTGAATTGTTATTTAAAAATTTTGTTGCCATACAAGCATCAGCCACTAGAAGGCTGAAAACTTCCCAAGGAAATGTCATTTACATCTGTATTCAGAAACATTGAAAATATTGAAGCTTTTTGGGATGTTATATATATTTATATATATATATATGCAAATCACTGTGCTACTCCCATCTTGTTCTTCACAAGGAAACATAAATATATTTTGTTTCCTCACATGCAGGGATGCAGACTCCAGTGATAAATGTTGATAAGAATAATGCGACTGAAGGTGACCCTGTGCAAATCATATGTAGTGCAGAAGAAGAGTCCGGTCAGCTGAGCTTCATTATTAAAGATGGCTCAGAAGACATCTATAAGCTCACTACCAAGAGTAGTGAGGTGCACTATCATCACATCCTCAAGAATGAAGGGATGGCCAGGCTGACCTGCTCGTATTTGATGATGACAGGAACTGGAGTTCTTTATTCAAACGTTAGCAATGAGGTCATCGTGAATGTGAAAAGTAAGCAGCATTCAGTTTTATTTCATTCTGATTGGGCAAGACAATACCATCACTCACATGTGAGAAAAGAAAAACAAGTAAAATATGTATACTGCTGTAGGCTGTGGGGGGGAACACTTGATATTATTGATATATCAGTGTGTGAGCACTTCTCTTCATTGTCTAGTTCTGTCTCTCGCTGACTCTGAGATATAGTCGTCTCGCGGATCAGTCATTTATGTCATCCAGAGCTCTGGGGCGGCTTGCAATAAAGAGTAAAAACCACAATAAAGTGAAGTTCTTTATTCACAAGCTAGTCGAAGCCTACAGAGGCAAACGGAGTACAGTGGTACCTTGACTTACGAGTGTCTTTTATAACGGTTTTTCCATGATATGATCTTCGATCCCACCAAAAATCTGCCCTATCCTACCAGCAAAAGTTTGATTTATGAGCTCGAGTGGGGAAATGACTTTTCTGGGCCAATTAGCCTAATATTCTTCTGTGTGTATTCCTCCGTGCTCTGAGAACACTTTGTGCAGTGTTTCTCAATTATATTATGTGATGCCCCCATAGGAAAAAAAAAACATTTCACGCCCTCCCCAGTAAACCACACGCGACTATAGTGTTTACTGCACTTCATATTGTTTGCTCGGTGCATTTTCACTACACCATAGGGAACACAGTGAGGGCCACTGCCACCTGGTGTAGAGGATGCGCAATTACACTTAATTCTAGTACAGTATGGCAAAAAAGCATGTTCCCCAGGGTCATACGTGCGTTCCCCCGGCATCATACCGCGCCCCTCCCCTAGGTCTCTATTTGAGAAGCACTGGCCTTGTGGGAGCTCACCACAAGCCTTTCCTTACTTGCATTCATTGCATGCACACTCACAAAATTCTCCTCTTCCTATGTTACGCACCACCTCGTGCTTGCCCACATGACATCTTTGCCACAGTCGATGATCAGAAGGGTTATTCAACTTATTGTTTATTCTTGTTTTATTATTTATTATTAATTATTATTAATGTTAATGTACATGTATTATTATTATTATGAAATATTTATTGTTTTTACTTGTTTATATTTAATATATTAGGTGAAATCTACGTGTTTGGTGCAGGTTATATGAGTTTGGGAGGGCGTTGGAACCGATTACAGTAGGCCCTCAATATTTGTGGGGGTTCGGTTCCGGGCCCTCCCGCGAATTGAGATAATCCACGAGTTCTGTACCCGGAAGCAAAACCCCATGTATCACGTCACATGCGCAAATGAGCAGTCGGAAGTAAAATACTATGTATCTATTACATGCGCTAAAATATGCTTCTTAAACACATTCTATAGAGTCTTACTCATTAATTCGGTATTTAGTAAAATGTAGTAATGATTAAGAAAAACTTAATTTTTTTACTGTAATATTGATTGATAATAAAATATAAACATTATACGGCATACATATAAAAACACCTTTCAATGCATTCTCTTTGAAAAACAAAGAGCACTGTAGTTTTCAAAAATGCCCACTAGAGGAACGTATTGCATTAGACATGTACGGACAGGTATTAACTGCATTAAGTCCGAGCAGCTCAGCCACGCCCCTCAGCCAGAGTGAGTACAAAACAAAATTTTAGAGTGAGAAAGTTAGAGAGCATTACAAACCAAAGAAGCGGTGATGTGATGTGAGTTTATCCTCTGGTGCAGAGGAGAGCATGCTTTTGTTTATTGGGAGTAAATGAGAACGTGCTACTGAGCAGCTCAGCCACGCCCCTCAGCCGAAACGGATAGTAAACAGTTAGTTGGAGGCACAGTGCCAAAATCAAAGTCCCCCAAAACACAGATCATAACAAAAAAGACATAAAAGAACAAGAAATGTAATAAATTGGATAAACAAAACAAATTGAGAAGCATGCTACACCACAGTAAATAAAATACAACACACAAACATTTTAAACATTACCTTAGGTCATGTACTGGAATAATAATTGAAAAAGACTATAATAGTGGAGTGTTTTACAACAGTTCAGATGATTATTCCTCTTCAGGCACTTCAGAAGAAACTGTCGTTTCTTCCGGAGAAAATCTTATTTCTTCAGAAGAGACATCCAACGTCATTACCTTTTTCTGGTGCTCAGCAGGCGTTTGAGTGACATCATAGAGTAATGATATATATATCATTAATATATAAATAACTGGTAATTAAAACACACTAAAAAAAGGCTCATTGCCAACTTGTGCGCGAATGAGGAAAAAGGGGCATTACATCATCTCAACCAATCAGCAGGAAGGAGGACAGCCATTGGCTGAATTTGAATCACGTGCGAGTTGCTTGGCAGTCCGCGAATACTCAAACTGTGAGTGCAAAGCCGTGAAGAGTCAAGGGCCTACTGTAATTGGTTTTCTAATATTTCCGATGGGAATTTTTTTTTTTAATCTAACGAACAATTTGACTTACGAGCTCGCCCTTGCAATGGATTAATTTCATAATTCAAGGTACCACTTCATATATAATATTTTAAGTGGGTTACAGTGTTCATGGGCCAGGGTAACAAGACTGTGGTGTCCCGCCTAAAGTGTGCTACAGTGTGGCTCTAAAGCTCTAACGATAATACAGAGAATAGGTAACAGAACAAGATATGAAGTTCAGAGTGGGTGCAAGGAGCTGATTACTGAAACCATGTGTGGTTCATCTGGTGACGGTTTCATGAGAAAAGAGGAGCAACATCTTTGGCTACAATAATTATAAGAAAACGTGCTTTTCCATAAGGGAGCAATTGCAAGTACATAATTAAAGGATATCAAGCACAGAAATAAAAATTACTGCAACAATGAAAACCCCTTTCAGAGTGTTGCTTTACCTTTTATGGAAGGACCCTCCAGTGTGGCGGCACGGTGGTTAGCACATACACCTAACCGCAGAGGGATCCTGTTTTCAACTCTCGGGCTCGGGTGGTTCTGTCTGCAGTTTGGATGTTTTCTCCATGCTTGCATGGGTTTCCTCCAGGTACTCTGGTTTCCTCCCACAGTCTCACACAAACGTACACAGTAGGCTGGTTGGCAGTTCCAAATCGCCCTTAGGTGTGAGTGTGACTGAATGGTTTTGTGTGTGTGTGTGTGTGTGTTGGCCCTGCAATGGTTTGAAAAGCTGTTCAGCGTGTACTTCGCCTTGGATCAATATCAGCTGAGATGGGCACCAGCTACCCCGCGACCTTAATTGGGATAAAAGCGGCTTAGAAAATGAATGAATGAATGAATGGATGAGTGAGTCTTCAGTGCCAGCTTTTTAGGATTTGTTGTTGTGGGTAGTTTATAATCTACAGGCATCTACTGAATGGTCCTTTATTTTAGTCACGTGTGGCTGTTTTCTTTCCAACCCAGAACTGAACCTCATACCACATATCATGGTTCTTCCATCATCGGAAGTCATAGAAGGAGACACGGTGCTCATCACCTGTCAGGTAATTGGAGCATTAGTTAGCTCAGCTTTAGTCTCATTAACCAAAGGATTGCATCTCATCCAGAATCAAAACGGAGCCGAGTTCAATGCCACTGTGGTGGCGTCCGATTCTGGGACGTATGAGTGCAGTGTCATGGTGAACAACATAGAAAAGTACGTCCGCGCAAACCTTACCGTCAAAGGTGAGAGAGTGCCTGGAGAGCGGCATGCTGTAATGTTTACTTATCTTTACTGGAACTAATGTTCAGCCGCAGAGAACTAGCAGTTCCTTTTGGTGCCATTTTCCAGAGTTGTTTTCCAAACCAGTGCTGAGCATCACTCCACTCGAAGTGTTCGAGAACAACGAGTTTACCATCACCTGTACAAGCTCGGAATTTGCATCACAGAGAATCAAACACCATGATGTGAAGTACACCATCTACAGGGACAGCCAGGAGATAACCGGCATGTCGGATGGCAGGCACATGAGCACGGCGAGCGCCGCGACTGACGGGAATTACACGTGTATGGCTCAAGCGAACAACATCATCAAATGGAGCCAATCCCTGGTCTTCAAAGCAAAAGGTAAAACTGCATCCTTCTAAACATTCTGTTCTAATTAAGTGCGTCAACAAAACGAAATTAACAATAAAATCCTGACCTGCGTTCATAAGAGCGTACGAATAGCATTTTTTAAGGAATAAACCCAGAGCATGTTTATTTTTAAAAGTTAAACTCATCCTTAAAATGCTTATTAGTTCCTTTCAAATGTCAAATCTGGAATGCAATCTCTTCTAAAGTCGTCCACCACCAGATGAAGCTTCATAGAAGAACCAGGCTTCTCTTGAAGCACAAATCTAGATGAGTATGTGCTTGATGAGTTCCATACGCCTGCAGCACACCTATCGATCATGATCCCAAAGATATCTACAGATGGACCTGCTGTTGATTTGAGAAGACCCTTCTAGATCATGTAATGTTTTCGTGGTGGTTACACTTAGTCCGAACTTTTTCTCCCTCCTCCTTTAGTCCATGTGTCCAAACCCGTCATCATGGTGCTAGATGATGTTTTCCTGGGGCGACAGTTTCGGATCAAGTGTTCCTCAGAAACTGGGAGTTTCCCCATCACCTACAGTCTGAAAGAGAACAACAGAAATCTGGAAAGCGTCACGGTAACAAGTTCCGTTCAGGACGCCATCTTTACCACCACCATAAACTCTCAACACCAAATAAGAGGCTTGAGGTGTGAGGCGCAGAACAGCGACCACTTCACCAGTCAGACAAGCGAAGCTCTACAGGCTCCTGTGATAGGTGAGAACCTTCCATCTGGACCATACCGCCGTTTTACCTTCTACACTCTTTCCGTGCTTATTTTCTGACATTAGGCTTTAGAATAAACAATGCCTTGTTCTTTTACCTGTTAGTTCCTGTAGGGAAGCCAAACCTGCTCACCCTCCCGGTGCCTGATGACATCAGCGAAGATGGTGGCATCGACTTTGTGTGCAGCGTTTCGGACGGAACCCTGCCCATCACCTTTAAATGGTACAAAGACGAGAGGCAGCGTCCAGTACACACTGATACAGTGTCCAGGAATTACTCCAAGTACAGTCTTCCATCCGTGTCAAGCGTCCATAGTGGCAAGTATCAGTGCGAAGTATTAAATCAAGCGGGAAAACAGATGAGCGACCACGTCATGGTTACAGGTGAGGGACAGCAATAATAATAATAATAATCGTAATAAAAATAATAGTAATAAAATTGATGGTGATGATGATGATGATAATAATAATAATAATAATAATAATGATGGTGGTGATGATGATGATGATGATAATAATAATAATATTGATGATAATAATAATAATAATCATAATAATCTATCTACATAGTGCCTGAGTCGTACGACGACCATTGGCGACCCGCCATGAAAGATAACGCCCTGGTTATCATCTTCATGGAGGTTTTTCTTGGCAGGATTAGTGCAGTGGTTTGCCATTGCCTTCTGCATGATGCGAACCTACGGGCAATTTAGAACAGCCAATTAACCTACTGTGCATGCCTTTGGATTGTGGGAAGAAACCGGAGCACCCGGAGGAAACCCACGCAAGCACGGGGAGAACATGCAAACTCCACACAGAAACACCCAGGCCAGGAATCAAACCCAGGCCTTCTTGCTGTGAGACGGACGTGCTAACCACTACGCCACGTGCCGCCCAAATAATAATAATAATAATAATAATAATAACAATAAAAATGATGGTGGTGGTGGTGATGATAATAATAGTAATAATAATATTGATGATAATAATAATAATAATAATAATAATAATAAAAACTACCTACAAAATGTACAAAAAGCTACAACCACGTTCCGGAGGAGGCGGGGGACATGGAATCCGAATGGGCCATGTTTCGTGCCTCCATTGCTGAGGCGGCAGCCCATAGCTGTGGCCGTAAGGTCGTCGGTGCTTGTCGTGGCGGTAATCCCCGAACCTGGTGGTGGACACCTGCGGTGAAGGGGGCCGTCCAGCTGAAGAAGGAGGCCTATCGGGTTTTATTAGCCTGTGGGACTCCTGAGGCAGCAAACGGGTACCGGCAGGCCAAACGTGCTGCAGCTAAGGCTGTCGCAGATGCAAAATCTCGGGCGTGGGAGGAGTTCGGCGAGGGCCTAAAGAGCGATTATCGGTTGGCCTCAAAAAGGTTCTGGGCCACCATCCGACACCTCAGGAGGGGGAAGCAGTTCTTCACAAACACTGTTTACAGTGGAGGCGGGAGCTGCTTACCTTGACTGGGGATGTTGTCAAGAGGTGGAGGGAATACTTTGAGGACCTCCTCAATCCCACCAACACGCCCTCCGTGGAAGAGGAAGACCCTGGGGGTTCAGGTGAGGGTCCACCCATCACTGGAGTGGAGGTCACTGAGGTTGTCAACAAGCTCCTCGGTGGTCGAGCTCCGGGGTTGGACGAGATCCGCCCGGAATATCTCAGGGTTCTGGATGTTGTAGGAGTGTCTTGGTTGACACATCTCTGCAACATTGCGTGGTCATCAGGGGCTGTACCTCTGGATTGGCAACCTGGGGTGGTGGTCCCAATTTTTAAGAAGGGGGACCGGAGGGTGTGTTCCAATTATCGGAGAAGTACACTCCTCAGCCTACCTGGGAAAGCCTATGCAGAGGTACTAGAGAGGAGGATCCGACCAATAGTCGAACCTCAGATTCAGGAGGAACAATGTGGTTTTCGTCCTGGCCGCAGCACTCTTGACCAACTCTATACGCTCCACAGGATTCTGGAGGGGGCATGGGAGTTTGCCCAATCTGTCCACATGTGCTTTGTGGATTTGGAGAAGGCTTTCGACCGTGTCCCTCGAACGATCTTGTAGGGCGTGCTCCGAGAGTATGGCGTTCCGGATCCGTTGCTACGAGCTATTCGGTCGCTGTATCACCGGAGCCAGAGTTTGGTCCGTATTGGTAACAGCGGGTCGGATTCGTTTCCAGTGGGAGTTGGAGTCCGCCAAGGCTGTCCTTTGTCACCGATTCTGTTCATAATTTTTATGGACAGAATTTCTAGGCGCAGTCGAGGCGATGAGGGGTTCTAGTTTGGTGGCCATCGGATATCATCTTTGCTTTTTGCGGATGATGTTGTCCTTTTGGCTTCATCAAGTCGGGCACTCCAGCTCTCATTGGAGCGATTCGCAGCTGAGTGCGAAGCAGCCGGGATGAAGATCAGTACCTCCAAGTCCGAGGCCATGGTTCTCAGTCGGACAATGGTGGAATGCACCCTCCGGGTCGGGAATGAGGTCCTGCCCCAAGTGGAGGAGTTTAAGTATCTTGGGGTCTTGTTTACGAGTGAGGGAAGGATGGAGCGAGAGATCGACAGACGGATCGCTGCAACCTCTGCTGTTAAGCGGTGCCTGTACCGGTCTGTCGTGGTGAAGAAGGAGCTGAGCCGCAAGGCGAAGCTCTCAATTTACCAGTCGATCTACGTTCCAACCCTCACCTATGGTCACGAGCTTTGGGTAATGACCGAAAGAACAAGATCACGGATACAAGCGGCTGAAATGAGCTTCCTTCGCCGGGTGGCGGGGTTCTCCCTTAGAGATAAAGTGAGAAGCTCTGCCATCCGGGGAGAGCTCGGAGTAGATCCGCTGCTCCTCCGCATTGAGAGGGGCCAGTTGAGGTGGCTCGGGCATCTGATCAGAATGCCCCCCGGACGCCTCCCTGGTGTGGTGTTTCGGGCATGTCCAACCAGGAAGAGACCCCGGGGTCGACCTAGAACACGCTGGAGGGACTATGTCTCTCGGCTTGTCTGGGACGGCCTCAGTGTCCCCCCGGGAGAGTTGGAGGAAGTGGCTCTGGAGAGGGACGTCTGGACCTTTTTGCTTAGGTTTCTGCCCCCGCGACCCGACCCTGGACTAAGCGGAAGATGATGATGATGATGATGAAAATGTTGCTTGCAGATCACTGAAGTCTGTACATAATGTTTTTTTTATAGAGTCTAGTAATGTATGCTGTGTGTGTGTGTGTTTTACCCCCATGCAGTGAGAATGAGCATGTGGAAGAAAAGCCTGATCGTCAGTGTGTGTCTGCTGTGCGTGATCGGCCTTGTGCTCGCCCTGCTGATACGCTACAGGGCTAAGCGAGGTAGTGAGAGCTACAGCCCACATAGCGTGTCTATAACCCCCATGCCTGACTTTTCTCATAACAAAATACCCCCTTTTTCATCCTCTCTCTCTGTCACAGGTAAACGAGAGGCCATGGTCGAGCTCTCACTGTGAGTTCGCTTGCTTCTTCGCTTCTCAATTCTTCCTCTGTCGAGATCAACCATTAGCTTTGAATGCTAGCTATTGTTAGCAACGTGTAGCAGTAATTCAGCGTTTCATTATTATACAATGCATGGTTCGCGCGCTGCTCAGTCAGTACGTTAGGCAGAATGGTACGCTACTCAAGTTTAGTATGTACTGTGCGTCGGTGTGATAATTATCGGCATCCTTCTGCAAAGGTACATGCGCATGCCTCAGTTCAGATTTACTTGGCCTGGACATGTTTGGACATCATAACATCACTTCCTGTAATGATTACTAAATAAAATTAATCTTGATTAGTTTTAATGCTGCAGATCCACCAATAGAAATTTAGTTATCTTTCCAGAAAATTTGATACGGATGAACTGAATAAACTGTTTTGTCTTGTTTTCGCTATTAGCATGTGCTAACAACCCATCACATCTTACAAACAATATTCTATTTACCGAGCTGAGAACGAAGCTAGTTTATTCTGTTCAAGGAAACTGTACGTCCCCTCCAGGTGCAAATTGCAACAAAAAAAGGATTGGGGGGGGTCAAATAGTTTTGGCACACATCCTTGACTGGATTTTTAGGTCATTGTTTATACAGTAAATTTAATTGTACTTTATATATATATATATATATATATATATATATATATATATATATATATATATATATATTGATATGTATATTTTTTGAGATTCGGTTTATCCTTGTAAAGATTTCTGAAAATAGACACATGTTCTTTTAATTAAATACTGAATAAGTCTCATATTGTTTCCTTCACCCGCTCCTCAGAAAGCCTGCGATCTCTAAGTACAATGATGACTCAGTAATCTCTTACCCATGATTCCTGGCATTTTATCGCTCAAAAGTCCTAAAGGTAGCGCATTTTTATTCTTCCTTCGCCTCTTAATACCCATCATTAACCCACCCATCACGATGTTCTCCATTCTGGACCACAGAGAAACGGCACGGCTGAGCTATGCTAAGTTGCTGCTAGCATTAGCTCTCGCTTTTGCTGAGCTTTACTTTAATTTCTTGCGATGACACGGGACGATTCAACTCCACAATTCTTATTCCAGACGAAGCGCTGAACTCTGACACCAAATGGACAAGAATGATTGATGCAAATACAAGATGATCTGACATCACTTCCTGTTTGCAGGAATAAAGGGACCACCTGTAGGATTCTGGAAAATGTGTAAACATGGACCACAAAGCTTGTTTTGTTTTTTTTCTTGGAAAATTTTCACAATCGGGATTTAACAGGAAAAGGAGGAAGTGGAATTTCCACAAAAACGGAAGAGGAATATGACCTATGCAATATTTTTAAATTGACTGAACCCTGATTACAGACGACCTTTTGGCTTTCTTTCTATTTTCCTCCCATCATTTTATCCCGTATTGATGTTTTTCAGATTTCCAGAAATGTCCTTCATGCAGTGTTGAAAAATCCAAACATTGTAAAAAAAGAGAGAGAGATTTCGAGCTTTTTTTGATTCACTTCACTACACATTCTTTTTATTGTATTTATTTTTGTTTACTTGTTTATGTGTTGATCTTTCTTGTAATATAGATTTTTGTGGACCCCTGTTTGTAGTTTAAACTGAACACATGTTTATAAAATGGCTTAAAAATATCACAAGAGTATCATTGCTAATCCATCACACTATAAATAAATCATGCCTTATTTTGGTCATGCCTGCCTGGATTATTATTATTATTATTATTATTATTATTATTATTATTATTATTGTTGTTGTTGTTGTTGTTGCTGTTGTTGTTTTCATCAAGTGTCAAACCCTTCATATTTAAATTATTTATGATTATTTATTACTTTTTAATTGTCGTAAATCTGGACTCCACGTAACTCATGCAAACCTCATTTTGAGTCAGTAAATTAGTTCCAGATGAGGAGGAAACACTCTGATTGCTGCTAAGTGGCGGCGTCAAAGTGCATCTTCCTGTTTAGGCTCCTGTTTATCTCCAAAACTGTGCTGTATTTATTATATTCACACATAATCTCAAATCCAGTGGAAGAATTCAGTGATTTCTCTCATTCTCTTCGTACCTGCCATGTTATTCTAAAATCCCATAATTTTAACCCGTTGCTCGAGGTTAAAAACCGTTGCTCTAGGTTTGTCTTGAGCTTCGTTATTGATCTGTTAGAAATCAGAGGTGGCGAGTTTTACATGCAAAAATTTGACAATTCTAGGTAAAGTCCTTTGGGCTTTTTTCACCCAAGTTTAGTGGCTCATCAGGCCAGTGCTTATCCCCGGTTTCCACAGTGTGAAGCGACCAGGAGTTTATCTCCTCCTGGATGGGACGCTAGTGCATTGCAGGTTACCTTCCCAGTATATTTTTACTGGTACCCATTTATACTGCTGGGTGAACAGAGGCACACTTGTGGTTGAGACCTTGCCCAGGGGTCTTAGCACAGTAGGGATCTAACTGGGATTCGAACACCCAACCTCCTGATCATAAGCCCAGCACTCTAACCACTACACCACTGGCCCCACACTGACAATTCTAGAACTTTATTTATGTAAAGCTGTTTGTTTTTGAGTCGCGGAATCTTCCACTTAGCTTTGCATGCTCGACCTCTGAGTTGTGCCACATTGTTATCAGAGAACCCAGATTATACTTTCACTCTTCAGCTGTATTTTTCTAGTTCTGGGTTTTTGTTTTGCTTTTTTTTTGCGGCTCCATGTTGATTCTTAAATGAATAATTTCATGATTTGAGTGTGTACTCTATGACTGTTTTGTTGTTCTAATCTGTAGATTTCTAATATTTGAATTATATTTCCATCATCTACAAAACGATTTTGCAAAGTGTTATTGTAGTGTTACAGTGTTATTAATTAAATAATTTAAATCGCCTTCGATCAGCTGATTCTTATCTTCATTCTGGAACTCTGATTTATTTGCTGAGGGTGTGTGGATTCTGGATTTTACGCTAGAACTCGGCAGTTTTATCAAACTTGGGTGAAATTCGCGATGTTTGATTGTTATTGTGGAAGAGAATAACTGAGGTGCTTGTGTGGTGATCTCGGTTTAAGTTCATTATTAGTATAAGATTCTCCACTCTTGCTGTAGAACTCGATAATTCAGTACATAAAATTCTGTGTATTTTAGACTTAGATTTAATCCCTGAGGTCCTCGAAGTCTTTAATTTGAATAATTTTTCTAGCTCCCTGTTTTCGTTTAGAAATTTTAGATAATTCGATTTTCTGCTGCAGGACTCTGATGAACTTTTTTTTTCTTGGCATCCATTATTTGATGTTTCATTCCAGAAGCCAGTTTTGATTTATTTCTCCAGATATTTGGAGTCAGGATCTTTTCTGAAGTTAGCAGCGATCAAGAAAATTCCAATGATGCCCTGGGTTCTAGAGTTGTGAACCACCGGAGTTATAATTTAAGTGCGTTCTAGAATCAGGTTTGAACTCTGTATAGAAATCGTGTGCAGTTGTCTTCAGGGTTTTACTTCAATTGGACTCAGATTATCAGGGAAATTAAAAGCAACTCTATTTATTCAGTTTAAAGTTCTCCTGATGGGCCATATTTTAAGGAAATTGTAAGAACTCTTGTTTGACTGGAATTACAATTTCATGAAGAATCTGGAATCATTTTTATATTTTTAAAGAATTTAACTAACAAAATAAAACTGAGAGACTTGATCTTGTCCAGCGCTTGTTGTAGTATATTGGTTCTTCTGGAGAGTTCTGGATGACTGTACATGTTGATATATTGCCAGTAATTGGATGCTGATTTTTTTTTTTTTTTATGTTGTGTTTTGTAGTTAAAGTCACTGGCAGTAACGGAGCAGGAATCTGGAGCGTGAGACCGCCGGGTTTAGGTGAGTTATCGTCCTGGACCTGAATGCTTGAGATAACTCAGATCACCACAGGGGTTTTAATGAATGGGCAGCACACATCCACAGCGTTTATGAAATACAGAGGTGTGTGATTGCTTGTGTGACAGAGAGTAGTGAGGTGGTGGATGTCGAGGAACCTGAGGAGAACGTGGAGTACACCGAAGTGCTACATTTGCAAACCGCTGACCCCGCGCGAGGTAAAACAAATTTTATTTTTATTAAGAATTCCACTAAAGGAGGACAATGCATGTGCACCAAGTATAAAACTGTAAGCTAAAAAAAATAGTTATGATAAAGCAGTTTCTGTGTCTTTGTCCTTTATACAAGCACACAATACAGCAGCCGTCGGGAACTGTTTTGACTGAGAGCCAAAAATCCCACATATTTTAAAAAGTAATTCTATAAGACCAAATTCACAGTGATACCTCAGCTAAGGGGTTTAATCCATACGGATAGTGAGCTTGTAAGCCGGAAAGTTCGTTAGATGAAACAATTGTTCCCAGAAAAAAGAATAAAACAACAATTAATCCGTTCCAACCCCCTCCCAATCTCCTAGAACCTAAGACGAACCTGACACAAACATAACCATATATTTCATACAAACATATATTTCACCTAATTCATGTAAGGTAAACATGTCAAAACAATATTTCATAATAAGAATACATGTACATTAATAAGAATTAATAATATATAATAATAAAACAAGAATAAACAATAACTCTTCGGCACCAACGCTTCCAATTATCGACTGCGGCAAAGATGTCATTTGGGTGCGAAGATGTCACGTGGGCAGGCATGAGGTGGTGCAGAACAGATGAGCAGGAGGAGGAGGAGAATTTTGTGCATTTGATGAATGGCAGCAAGGAAAGGCTCATGGTGAGTTCCCACAAGGCCAGTGCTTCTCAAATAGTGGGGCTCAGTGTGATGCCAGTGAGGGGGGGGTTTAACCCTGGATAACATACTTTTTTGCCACACTGTACTAGAATTAAGTGTAGTTGCGCATCCACTCCAGTAGTTGGCAGTGGCACTCTCATTGTCGCACTATGATGTAGGGAAAAAGCACCAAGCAAACGATATGAAGTGCAGTAAACACTATTTATAGTCGTGCATGGGAGCTCGTAAAGTGAATTTTTGCTCATTGGATGGAGTAAATTTTTGGTGGGTTGGAAGCTCGTATCATGGAAAATTTGAGGAGCACTCGTTAAACAAGGTACCACCATGTGTGTGTATGTATATAGATATATATATATATATATATATATATATATATATATATATATATATATATATATATACACACACACACACACATATAATGCAGTCATGAGGGCAGAGCACAAGCCAGTGCTCTTGATCATGCCAGTCCCAAGCCCGGATAAATGCAGAGGGTTGTGGCAAGAAGGGCATCCGGCATAAAACCTGAGCCAGATCAAAGATGCAAATGACAAATATTACCTCCATACTGGATCGGTCGTGGCCTGGGTTAACAACGACTGTCATGAGTGCTGTTAACCAACAGGGTGCTGGCAGAAATTGGACTACTGTTGGTCAAAGAAGGAGAGGCGGGCGGCGTGTCCATAGGCGGAGAGAGAAGAGGAAAAGCATGAGTCTAGGACTGAGAGTAGGGACTCTGAATGATGGAACTATGACAGGAAAAGATGAAGAGATGAAGAGGAAGAGAGCTGGCTGACATGATGCAGAGGAGGAAGGTGGACATACTGTGTGTTCAGGAGACCAGGTGAAAAGGTAGCAAGGCTAGAAGGTTGTTTTTTCATGGTGTGGATGGGAAGAGTAGGAGGAGGGGTTGAAGGAGGGGTTGAAGGAGGGGTTGGTCAGGAATGTTCTAGAAGTGAAAAGTGTGTCAGACAGAGTGATGAGTCTCAAGTTAGAAATTGAAAACGTGATGGTCAATGTTGTTAGTGCTTATGCCCCACAGGCAGGAAGTGAGCTAAAAGAGAAGGAGAGATTCTGGAGTGAGTTAGATGAAGTGATGCAGAGTACCCCTGGAGATGAAAGAGTGTCATTGGTGCAGACTTCAATGGACATGTTGGTGCAGGCAACACAGGGGACGAGGAAGTGATGGGCAGGTTTGATATCCAGGACAGGAACACAGAAGGACAGATGTTGATAGATTTTGCAAAAAGGATGGAAATGGCTGTGCTGAATACTTTCTTCCAGAAGAGACAGGAGCATATGGTGACTTATAAAAGCGGGGGTAGGAGCACACAGGTAGACTACATCTTGTGTAGATGATGCAATTTGAAGGAAGTTATTGACTGCAAAGTAGTAGTGGGCGAGAGTGCTACCAAACAGCATAGGATGGTGGTGTGCAGAATGATGCTGATGGTGAGGAAGGTGAAGAAGGCAAAGGCAAAGCAGAATACAAAGTGGTGGAAGCTGAAAAAGGAAGAGTGTCATGCTGTCTTCAAGGAGGAGTTGAACAGGCTTTGGGTGGTCAGGAAGTGCTTCCAGATGACTGGACAACTACAGAAAATGTGATCAGGGAGACAGGTAGGAGAGTACTTGGTGTGTCCTCTGGAAGGAAAGTAAATAAGGAGACTTGGTGATGGAATGAGGAAGTGCATGAGTGTGTACAAAAGAAGAGGTCAGCTAAGAAGAAGTGGGACATTGAGAGGACTGAAGAAAGTAAACAGGAGTACAAGGAGACAGAGCGTAAGGCGAAGGTAGCAGTGTCAAAGGCCAAACAGAGGGCGTATGATGACTTGTAGGGAGAAAATGATTTATACAGGTTGGCACAGCAGAAAAATAGAGATGGAAGGACATGCAGCAAATTAGAGTGATAAAGGACAGAGAGGGAAATGTATTGACTGATGACAGAAGTGTGCTGGGAAGATGGAAAGAGTACTTTGAAGAGCTGATTAATGAGGAAAATCAGAGAGAAAAAAGACGTGATTGTTGAGGACCAGGAAGTAACAAAGATTAGTAAGGTTGAAAATGGCATTGAAGACGATGAAGAGTGGAAAGGCAGTTGGTTCCGATGACATACATGTGGAGGTATGGAAGTGTCTCAGAGAGATAGCAGTAGATCTTCTGACAAGAACATTCAACAAGGTCTTAGAGAGTGAGCAGATGTCGGAGGAATGGGGGAGAAGTGTACTGGTGCCTATTTTTAAGAACAAGGGAGACGTACAGAGTTGTGGCAACTACAGAGGGATAAAGTTGATGAGCCATACGATGACGTTATGGGAAAGAACAGTGGAAGCAAGACTAATGGCAGAAGTCATCAACAACAGTTTGGTTTCATGCCAAGAAAGAGCACCACAGATGCAGTGTTTGCTTTGAGGATGTTAATGGAAAAGTACAGAGAAGGTCAGAGGGAGCTGCATTGTGCCTTTGTATATCTGGAGAAAGCAGGGTGCCGAGAGAGGAACTGTGGTATTGCATGAGGAAGTCTGGAGTGGCAGAGAAGTATGTTAGAGTAGTGCAGGATATGTATGAGAGATGTAAGACAGTGGTAAGGTGTGCTGTTGGCTTGACCGAAGAATTTAAGGTGGAGGTGGGAATGCATCATGGATCAGTTCTGAGCCCCTTCTTGTTTGCTATGGTGATGGACAGGCTGACAGACGAGGTCAGACCAGACAAGAATCTCCATGGACTATGATGTTTGCAGATGACATAGTGAGAGCAGAGAACAAGTTGAAGAAAATCTAGAGTTGGTATATATATATATATATATATATATACAGTAAAACCTCCGCTGACGAACGCTTAAGCTCACGAACTTTTCGCCTCAAGAACATTAAATTTGCGAGCATATAGTCTCTGCTGACGAACTAGTTTTCGGCGGACGAATCAAACCACGCGGTCGAACAGCGCCACGGTGGCGGCCACGAGAAGCTGACGCATGCTCACGGCGTCACAGTTTGTCACCCCCTTTCTTTGAGTGCGGACGTGGTTTGTGTTTGATAGACATTTTGGACCATATTGAGTGTACTTTTGCTATTATGGGACCGAAAAAGACCCCACCACAGGCGGAGATTATTGAAAAACACGAACGAGGTGTGCGTTTGTGTGACTTAGCGTCCCAGTACCAGTACGCTAAGTCTACCATTGCTCCCATCCTTAAGAACAAGGAAGCTATTAAGGGTGTGTGTGTGTGGCTAAGGGTGTTTCCAAACAGTAGGCGTTTCCAAACTGTCCTTCCAAACAGTAAGTCCCTCCCTCCCTCCCTCCCTCCTCCTCCCACTCCATTCCATCAAGCCATCAACTACCATCACAAAGGTAAATAAAACGACTTTATTATACAGTACAGTTTATTTCTTTAATTACAATACAAGAGCACATTTATTATACATAAAATAAGGTATATTTTGTGTAGTTTTAAGGCTTATTTAGTAGAAAATTATGTTTTATGGGGACCTGGGAACGGATTATTCTCATTTTAATGGTTTCTTATGGGAAATAAATGTTCGGAAGATGAACTTTTCGCCTTACACACACTTTCTGGGAACCAATTATGTTCGTGAGCAGAGGTATCACTGTATATATATGTATATATATATATATATGTGTGTGTGTGTGTGTGTGTGTGTGTGTGTGTGTGTGTGTGTATAGGTCCTTCTCAAAAAATTTGCATATTGTGATAAAGTTTGTTATTTTCTGTAATGTACTGATAAAAATTAGACTTTCATATATTTTAGATTCATTGCACACCAACTGAAATATTTCAGGTCTTTTATTGTTTTAATACTGATGATTCTGGCATACAGCTCATGAAAACCCAAAATTCCTATCTCAAAAAAAATTTGCACATCATGAAAAGGTAGTCTAAACGAGCTATTAACCTAATAATCTGAATCAACCAATTAACTCTAAACACCTGCAAAAGATGCCTGAGGCTTTTAAAAACTCCCAGCCTGGTTCATTACTGAAAACCGCAATCATGGGTAAGACTGCCGACCTGACTGCTGTCCAGAAGGCCATCATTGACACCCTCAAGTAAGAGGGTAAGACACAGAAAGAAATCTCTGAACGAATAGGCTGTTCCCAGAGTGCTGTATCATGGCACCTCAGTGGGACGTCTGTGGGAAGGAAAAATTGTGGCAGAAAACACTGCACAACCAGAAGAGGTGACCGGACCCTGAGGAAGATTGTGGAGAAGGGCCGATTCCAGACCTTGAGGGACCTGTGGAAGCAGTGGACTGAGTCTGGAGTAGAAACATCCAAAGCCACCGTGCACAGGCGTGTGCAGGAAATGGGCTACAGGTGCCACATTCCCCAGGTCAAGCCACTTTTGGACTGCTGCTCAGTGGTCCAAAGCACTTTTTTCGGATGAAAACAAATTTTGCATGTCTTTCGGAAATCAAGGTGCCAGAGTCTGGAGGAAGACTGGGGAGAAGGAAATGCCAAAATGCCTGAAGTCCAGTGTCAAGTACCCACAGTCAGTGAAGGTCTTGGGTGCCATGTCAGCTGCTGGTGTTGGTTCACTGTGTTTTATCAAGGCCAGGGTCAATGCATCTGGCTATCAGGAGATTTTGGAGCACTTCATGCTTCCATCTGCTGAAAAACTTTATGGAGATGAAGATTTAATTTTTCAGCACGACCTGGCACCTGCTCACAGTGCCAAAACCACTGCTAAATGGTTTACTGACCATGGTATTACTGTGCTCAATTGGCCTGCCAACTCTCCTGACCTGAAGCCCATAGAGAATCTGTGGGATATTGTGAAGAGAAAGTTGAGAGACACCAGACCCAACACTGTGGATGAGCTTAAGGCCGCTATCGAAGCATCCTGGGCCTCCATAACACCTCAGCAGTGCCACAGGCTGATTGCCTCCATGCCACGCTGCATTGAAGCAGTCATTTCTGCAAAAGGATTCCCGACCAAGTATTGAGTGCAGAACTGAACATAATTATTTGAAGGTTGACTTTTTTTGTATTAAAAACACTTTTTTTATTGGTCGGATGAAATATGCTAATTTTTTGAGAGAGGGATTTTTGGTTTTTCTTTACTTTTTGGCTAAAATTATCAATATTAAAACATTAAAAAGGCTTGAACTACTTCAGTTGTGTGTAATGAATCTAAAATATATCCTTGCTCAACGTCTTCGACCAACAGTAGTCCAATTTCCACCAGCACCCTGTTGGCTAACAGCACTGATGGCGGTCATTGTTAACCCGGGCCTCAACCGATCCGGTATGAGATTTGTGTTTACGGTTTGCATTTTGTAGTTTGGCAAAAGTTTTATGCCGGATGCCCTTCCTGTCGCAACCCTCTTCATTTCTCCCGGCTTGGGACCGGCATAAGGGGGAGAGACACTGGTTAGTAACACACACACACACACACACACACACACACACACACACACACACACACACCCCGCCACATGGCTGCATTAGAAGGACCTGTGTATGTATATATATATATATATATATATATATATATATATATATATATATATATATATAATATACTGTACACCCCAGTGCAGTTAACTGGGTTATCAAAGGCCAGCCATGTCTCTCACTGTCTGTGGCGAGAGGTTCATGTAAAAGAACCATTGCTGACTTTCGTAAAGAGTATCTGCAAAGCTGTCAGTGTGTTTCTGTCACTTGCTAAAAGGGTTGTGTCAGGAAGGGCATTCAATGAAACCTATTCCAACTCAAACATGCGAATCATTCGCTGTAGTGACCCCTGATAAAGGGAAAAAGCAGAAAGGATATCATCATATCTAATATATAATATATATATATAATACTGAATACAACCAAATGGAAAACAAACACTGACAATTTTAAAGTATAATAAGACTCTGAATTTATTTTTTAATAGCTTTGTTATCATGTTTAGTAAATTACTCGTTATTACAACTTCTGGTGCTGCATGGTTTTGCTGATGGCTTTGTAGTCTGGTTGATCTATGGCGAGGTTCAGCTTCATGCAGGGGTTTAGGTTTCCACCTGTTAAACGTGATCGTGGGTTGGTCTTGATGTTTTTCGGTCTGCTTACATGAACACGGAGAGCCAAACGTGGTCAATATGGCAAGACACGTAGACATATGAGGCAGGGAGCGCCTTCCATCAGCTGGTTTGCGTGTTGAAGTTTTTTCTTGTTTTTTTCCCTCATCCCTTTAGATTTGCTTGCCAGCTCTGCCTGCTGTCAGGCAAGTCCTCACAAATCTTCACTCAGTGATTTGAACTTGTTCACCCACATGTTTGAGACCTTCAGGTCAGTAACTACTACCTCAAAGTCTCTGATGGAAACACTGGGGAAGAAACTGAGGTTGACTTTGTCCACTGCACACTCGTGCAGATGAGGGATGAACTTAAAATGAGAAGTGTGCTCAGGAAATTCCCCAAAGCTTCCTGTGAATGACCACAGGAGATTTAGATGTGAAGCCTGCTAGCTGCTAGATATCAAAATGTTGAGCGTGGGGTCAGTTGCTGTGCATGCATTTTTAAATTCTCTCAGTTTTTCAAAGTGCAGTAAACAACCATTGGGTTGGTTCAGATGTGCAGTTATGTCCACGAGATAATAAAAGTTGAGGAGCCACTCGGTGTTTGCTAGCTCGGGATGCTCAACATCTTTCATTTGAAAAAAGTACAGATTTCACTCAGGCGATCCACAAAGCTGCTCAGCACTTTCTGACTTGACAGCCAACGCACATTGCTGTGCAGAGCCAGACTGGGATAATTATTCCCATCTTCATCTAGCAGGGCTTTCAACTGCCGATCATTTAAATCTCGTGCAGCAATAAAGTCGGCCAGCAGCATCACTTCACCGAGCTGCTCATCACACATTTCAGTACAAAGTGCCTCCTGATGTAGATGCAATGAAAACGTAGGATGGGTTTTTTTCTCCTAAGAAAAACTACAAATCCTCAGATTTTTTTTCCACCATACACGGGTCACTGTCAGTGCACACAGAAATAAGTCTGTTGGTCGATTTTTTTCTTTCGCAAACTCACTGAAAGACATGAATAATTCCTCCCCTCTCATACTTTTCAGTAGCAAAACAGCAAGACTTTCTGTACGAGGTTTGTCAACTGCAACGTACCATGCAATAATGCCCAATTGGGATAAATGGCTGACCTCCATTGACTTATGCAACGTGACGGAAAGTATTTCTCTGTACAGTTATACCTAAGTTAACAAATTTAATCCATTCCAAGGGTGAGCTCGTAAGCTGAAAAGTTCATTAGATGAAACAATTATTCCCATAAGAAATAACAGAAAACAAATTAATCGGTTCCAACCCCCTCCGAAAGTCATATAATCTGACAAAAACACATATACTTGATCTAATATATTAAAGATAAACAAGTAAAAACACGAAATATTTCATAGTAATACATGTACATTAATAATAAATAATAATAAACAATAAATCAACAATAAATCAACTCACCCTTCTGATCTTCAACTGTGGCAAAGATATCACGTAGGCAGGTATGAGGTGGTGCGTAACAGAGCCTCCTCTGGAGGGGGAGAATTTTGTGTGCATGCTACAAATGACAGCGAGGAAAGGCTCATGGTGGGCTCCCACAAGGCCAGTGCTTCTCAAATAGTGAGGCACAGCAGCCTTGGGGGATGCAGTGTGATGCCGTGGGGGTTAACCCTGGGGAACATACTTTTTTTGCCATACTGTACTAGAATTAAATGTAATTGCGCATCCTCTACAGTAGTTCGCAGTGGTGCGCTCATTGTCACACTATGGTGTAGGGAAAATGCACCGAGCAAACGATATGAACTGCAGTAAACACTATTTATAGTCGCATGCAGTATGCTGGGAGGTTGTGAAATAGTTTTTTCTTCCTGTAGGGGGCATCACAGAAAATAATTGAGAAGCATTGCACAAGGCGTTCTCAGAGCGTGGAGGAATACACGCGGAAGAATACAAGGCTAATCGGCCCTGAAAAGCCATTTCCCCAGCACGGCTCATAAAGTGAATTTTTGCTCGTTGGATGGAGCAGATTTTTGGCGAGTTCGAAGCTCGTATCATGGAAAATTCATTTTTAGGGACACCCGTTAGACAAGGCACCACTGTCCTTATATCCTTCACTTTGTTGTTCCTTCACTTGATTTGACATCCTGATGGTATGCTCAGGAACAGTTTATTTGTTTGATTATCTTAAGTTTATCCAAAAAGTCATCAAAAAGATTATTGGCTACATCAAGCATGAATGTTTTGGCATATTCGCCATCTGTAAACGGCTTCCCGTAGCTCACAATCGCTAAAGAATCAGCAAAAGCTAAGCGAATTCCAGTCACCTTGTCGGGCCCATACATGGAGCTGCTGCTGACTGGGTGCACTCTGGACAGTAGCTCCTGACAGGCTTTTCTTTTTGTTGCCCCCTCCCCCCAAATTGATTGTTTTCGTGATGATATTTTATCGCTGCATATTAGACACACTGGAGAACCTGCTCGCTACACAAAAGCAAATTCTTCTGTCGTGCGAGTCGTGCAGGCTGTTGCATATAATCCAGTGAAATGAGACTTTCAAGGTATCAGACCCTCCAGCACACCAAATACAAATAGGATTGGCTCTCTGCTGCCAGCCACCCCAAACAGGTGTGATTGAAAATAGATGGAGAGATTAAAATGGTTGAGATTTTGTTTTGTTTTGTTTATTTTGATGGCTTTTTTAACACTGTGATTTGTGTATTTTTTACATAAAACTTGTCAGCAAAATTATGCATTAATTATTCTGTTCAGAAATGCCAGCTGAGATTTATCTGGGAGTCGGATGCTGTCATCGAAAGAGCCACATCTGGTTCGCGAGCCATAGGTTCCCGACCCCTGCCATACAGAAGCAAACTGAACCGTGAAAGCTATGAACAGATTCACTTATAAAATTTTCAAGGAAAACTTATACAGTTGAGTCATAACAGACAAGACAAATAAAACTATCCCAAGGTCAATACATTCAAAAGTAATGGCGCCCTATAAGAGTTGGCGTTTCCCTCTTCAAGTTGTTGTTTTATCATTTTCAGTAGTCTGTGAGCCTTGCCTTTTATGGAATTGTGTGGGCATCACTCAGTGAAAATCAGCGCAATACACATGAGTGTGAGGACAAGCAGGTTAAATCTTGGAAGAAGAGTTACATTTATTTTTGACTCAAAAACGATTCATAAATAAGTCAGTACTTTAATTCTTCTTCTTTTCCTTTCGGCTGTTCCCTTCAGGGGTCGCCACAGCGAAGCATCTGCCTCCGTCTCACCCTATCGTCTGCATCTTCTTCTCTTCCATCAACTACCTTCATGTCCTCCTTCACCACATCCATGAATCCTCTCTTTGGTCTTCCTCTAGGCCTTCTGCCTGGTAGTTCCAACCTCAGCATCCTCCCAGTGTACTCACTGTCCCTCCTCTGTACATGTCCAAACCATTTCAATCTAGCCTCTCTGACTTTGTCTCCAAAACCTCTTACATGTGCTGTCCCTCTGATGGACTCATTCTTGATCCGATCCATAAGTCGACACTTTAATTATGTTTCATTAAACTGAAGATTCTTTTAGCATCAGAGTTGTGTAGTGATGTAGCGGTTAATACACCTGCTGCACAGTAAGAAGGTCCTGGGTTTGAGTCCAAGGCTCGGCGAGGGTGTTTCTGTATGGAGTTTGCATTTTCTTGCCGTGTTTGTGTGGGTTTCCTCATTATACTCTGGTTTCCTCCCACAGTCCAAAGACATACACATTAGACTTGACTGTGAAAGGTTGTGTGTGTTTTGTTCCTACAATGGACTGGTGAGCTGTTCAGGGTCTATCCTTCCTTTGCCCAGAGTCGGCTGAGCTAGCCTCCACCCTCCCTTCGACCCCAATAGGTTACATAAGTCTGCACATGAGTCTCAGCTATTTTAATGTTGGTTCTTATTCTCATAATCTTTGAAACTTTGTTCGAGTTGGTTTCCTGCAGTGGTTGTGAAACCCGAGTCGCTCGTCTATCTGATGTTGAAATTAATTCTTGATCCCACTCCCGCTGTCTGTGCTTCTTCAGTTCGATCCCAGAAGCGTACTGGTTCAGAGTGGAAACACGTTTTTGTCATCTGTGAAGAAAATTCCATACCGACCGGCGTGCTGAGAAGAGAATTCTTTCTCTTACCCTTCCTTCCACTCTGTCCTCTTTTCATGTCTTTCAGATGAAATCATTCCGCTCCTCTCCTCCTTCTCCTCTTTTCGAAACCCTTTGAAAGTTTTAGTCATCGCATTCTCCGTCTCTGATAAGACGAATGCACTTCCTGTGAGACACCGGATGCTCTTACTCTCATTTAAAAGTTTTTTGTTGTTGTTGTTGCTGTTTAATAGCAGTGCCATCTTTATATATATCATTATATAACAGGAAGGGCAGAGCTGGCTATCTCAGGAGATTCCTGATTCCCCAAGTGCTTCCTGTCAGCCTCTAAACACTACACGGCAGGCGTTTTATCACTGACGGGTTTCGTCTGGGGAATCGCAGCGCTGCATACATTTGAGATCACAGACCAGTTTCTTTCCTACATGATTGTCTCAGCTGTAACTCTGTGATGCATCATACGCACATTTTATAGATGTTTTTTTCACTTTAATTTCTTATCCATTTATATTTGGAAATTAAATACATTTTAAATCTTTAATAAAAGAGAATAAAATATGTATTTAAGTAACACTGCACTTCAGTTTGTTCATCATTATCGTAACAAATGTTGATTTTTATTTCTTCTTATTATAATTAAACACTTGCTTCTGTACTTTAAACATATTAAAATGTAATTTCTGAAAAAACTAAAATGTGAGATTCTAACTTTTATTTAAATAACAAAATTCTCATCCTCATTTCTTTTAGTCATTCGTTCATCATCTTCCGCTATTCCGGGGTCGGGTGGCAGGGGCAGTAGCATAATCAATGAGGTCCAGAGGTCCCCCCTCAGCCACTTTTTCCAGCTTTTCCGGGGCTGACACCAAGGCGTTCCCACACCAGCCGAGAGACATAATCCCTCCAGCGTGTTCTGGATCAACCCCGGGGTCTCTTCCCAGTTGGACATGCCCGAAACACCACACCAGGGAGGCATCCAAGAGGCATTCTAACCAGATGCCCGAGTCACCTCAACTGGCCCCTCTTAATACAGAGGAACAGCGATTCTACTCTAAGCTCCTCCTGGATGGCTGAGCTTCTCACCTCATCTCTAAGGGAGAGCCCCGCCGACCGGTGAAGTGAACTTATTTCAGCCGCTTGTGTCTGCGATCTTGTTCTTTCTGTTATTCCCCAAAGCTCGTAACCATAGGTGAGGGTTGGAACGTAGATTGACTGGTAAATCGAGAGATTTGCCTTTCAATTCAGTTCCTTCTTAACCACGATGGACCAGTACAGGCTTCTCTTTACAGCAGAGGCTGCAGCAATCCACCTGTCAATCTTCTGCTCCATCCTTCCCTCACCCGTGAACAAGACGCCGAGATACTTAAACTCCTCCACTTGGGGCAAGACCTCATTCTCGACCCAGAGGGTGCAATCTACCCTTGGCCAACTGAGAACCATGGCCTCAAACTTGGAGGTGCTGATTTTCATCCTGGCCGCTTTATTCTTAACTGTGACTCCAATGAGAGCTGGAGGTCCGGCTTGATGAAGCCAAAATGACAACGTCATTCGTAAAAAGCAGAGATGAGAGCCGATGGCCACCAAACCAGAATCCCTCAATGCTTCGGCTGAGCTGAGAAATTATGTTCATAAAAATTATGAACAGAATCTGTGACAAAAGACAGCCTTGACTCCAACCCTCACCAGAAATAAATTTGACCTGTTGTTCCAGTGTGGACCAACCTCTGGTTCTGGTGATACAGCGACCAAATGGCCCATAGCAATGGGCCCGGAGCGCCATATTCCTAGAGCACACCCCACAAGATAGTCCAAAGGACACAGTTGAAAGCCTTCTCCAAATTCACAAAACACATGTGGACAGATTGGGCAAGCTCCCATGCCCCCTCCAAGATCCTGTGGAGCATATAGAGTTGGTCAAGAGTGCTATGGCCAGGACAAAAACCACATTGTTCCTCCTGGATCCAAGGTTCGACTATCTGTCAGATTCTCCTCTCCAGTACCCCTGCATATACTTTTCCGGGTAGACTGAGGAGTGTGATTCCACAATAATTGGAACACACTCTCCAGTCCCCCATTTTCAAAAGAGGGACTCCCACCCCAGTTTACCAATCCATAGGTCTGGCCCCTGATAACCACGCAATGTTGCAGGGACATGTCAACCAAGACAGTCGTACAACATCCAGAGCTCTGAAATATTCAGGGCGAATCTCATCCACCCCCGGAGCCCGACCAATGAGGACCTTTTTGACTACCTCAGTGACCGCAGCTCTCGTGATGGGTGGACCCCACACAAACCTCCACGGTCTTCCTCCTCCCCAACGGAGGGCATGTTGGGGGGATTAAGGAGGTCCATGAAGTATTTCTTCCACCTCCCGACAACATCCTCACTGTAAACAGTATTTCTGGAGCACTGCTTCCCCCTGCTGAGGCCACAGATGGTGGTCCTGAACCTTTTTGAGGCCAACCGATCATCACTCTCCGGACCCTCACCGAACTCCTCCCATGCTCGAGATTTTGCATTGGCAACTGCTTAGGCTGCAGTACATTTGGCCTGCCAGTACCTGTTTGTTGTCTCTGGAATCCCACAGGGCAATAAAACACGATAGGCCTCCTTGTTCAGCTGGACGGCCCCCATCACCGCAGGTGTCCACCACCGGGTTCGAAGGTTACTGTCACGACAGCCACCAATGACCTTCCAGCCATAGCTGTGGGCTGTCGCCTCAGCAATAGAGGCACGAAACATGGCCATTCGGATTCCATGTCACCTGCCTCTTTCAGGACGTGGTTGTAGCTCTGTCGGAGGTGGGAGTTAAAGGCCTCTCTGACAGGAGACTCCTCCAACCGTTACCAGGAGACACTAACTACACGCTTGGGCCTGTCAGGTCTGGACAGCAGCCTAACCTGCCATAGCAGCCAGCTCACCACCAGGTGGGAATTGGTTGACAGCTCAGCTCCTCTCTTCACCCAAGGTTCCAGAGCATACGGCCGCAAGTCTGGTGACACAACAACAAAGCGACCCCCCCCTCTCTCCCTACATTTCTTTTTGTGATTTTTTAAAAATGTTTTATTTATTTATCAAAAAGTATTGAATTAATTTTTTTAAATGTGTTGAATATTAAATACGTCAATATGATTTTACATGTATAAATTGGTCTCAATGTTTTTATTAAATTTAACATTTAATTAATTAATTTTTATCTCTTTCGCTTTCTTTTCTGTCTCTCTCCATCTCTTTTTCTTTCTTTATTTCTACCTTCTCTCTGTTGTCTCCCGTTCTGTCTTTCCATCTCTCTCTTCTTTCTTTTTTCTCTCTTGTTTCTGTTTCCATTTTTGTCTTTCTCTCTTTTTTTTGTCATTCACCCCCCCCCCCTTCTCTCTCCAGTCCCATTAAGGAAAGGCACAGATACTGTGTACAGTGAGGTTCAGAATCAGGTAAAACCTCTTTAATAATTATTTCTGACTTTAAACTGTTTATTTTGTTGAATATTTCTCTGGACAAAATAAATGCAGTTCACGTTTTAAAACGTATGTATTGAGCTACGTCAGGTGGGCGTGTTTGTAATAATTTCATGATTTTTAATTATCACTGTATGTGTGCTGATGCCTGGATTATGCTTTATGTTTCTGTGTAAAAGAGATTAAGCTTAAAATACTCTAAACGCTGAAGTGCTGCAGGACTGAAATAATCAACCTCAGGCTTCTGTATCAGGTGTCCACTTCCTGTCTCTGTTCTCTGGAATGTCCTGTTTGCTACACTTCCGGCACATTTCAACGCGTTAGGATATTTTTCACTTAAACCAACGAGAGTCAGTCAAGAATGTTAAACAAATAATCAACTCCATTAAATCTTTCGCACAGGAAAGGAAGTGCTTTTGTTTGGACAGCAATTACATATAATTATATTTATACACCTCATGCTTTCAGACCAATTATCTGATTGAAATCTTCTTCTTTTCCTTTCGGCTTTTCCCCTTTTTTAGGGGTTGCCACAGCGAATCATCTGATTCTCATGTTTGATAGGGCATAGGTTTTTATGTCGGATGCCCTTCCTGACACAACCCTTTAGCAAGGGGCAGACACACGCTGATGGATATGCAGGACATGGCCAGCCTTTCATAACCCAGTTAGCTGCATTGGGAAGGGGCCCGACAACCTTGTGGAGAGTTGGACTCGAACCCCCAACCTTAGGATTAGCAATCCAGCGCCCTATACCACTAGACCACCACTGCCCTTGGTTAGAAAGTATATTTTAAATAATTTTCCAAAATGTACAAAATTATTTGAATATAATTTGTCAAGTTTGCATTAAATGTGTGGGGAATCCTAAAATCCACCCAAAAATCTGGATGCTGTAATATTATATATATTTAAATAAATATATATTCTTGTATCTTAATCAATTAGCAGAATTATTATAATTAGTAGCAGATACAGGGATTGCTCACTTTCCACGGTTAATGAGGACCGAGACCCCCCATGACCACCAAATTCCACGAAGTAGGATCGACCCCCCTGTCTGACGTATACATACATGTAAATGTGTATATAATATCAAGACATACATATCCAATGCTATAAATGCTTATAATAAGAATTAAACATTGAAAAACATTGAAAAACATTGAAAAATAATGCAGAAGATGTAAATAAAATATAAATACACACACATACAGATGCGCGTGCACACACACCTCACATAATGTAAGTCGTTTTGGTGGATTGTTTTGTTTGTTTGTTTGTTGTTGGGGTTTTTTTTTGCATAATTGGCCCTGTTTTGCAAGCATTTTCCTTAACTCTCCCCTCATTTTCCTTAATTTCCTTATTTATTTATTTTTTTTGATAAATATTTTTTAAAAACCCGTGATGCACTGAAGCCGGAGAAACAAGCATGAAGTAGCGAGGGATCAAGCCCTGAAGCATTCCTTAGATTTAAATTGAGTATACAGTGGTATACTCAATTTAAATCTAAGGAATGCTTCGGGGCTTGATTCTAGGACCACCATAATATTCTTTATTTAATGAATTTAAGTTTGATATGTTGTTTTGCTTTATCTGTTTTATAGTTAGAGTGACTGTTGTAGAGGTTCTTGCATTCTCTGCCAGTATTCAACCATATTATTAACACCACATGACTGGTGTGCTAGACTCATCATCATCATCATCGTCTTCTGCTAAGTCCAGGGTCGGGTCGCAGGGGCAGCAACCTAATCAAAGAGGTCCAAATGTCCCTCTCCCTAGCCACCTCCTCCAACTCTCCTGGGGGGACACCGAGGCGGTCCCAGACAAGCCGAGAGACATAGTCCCTCCAGCGTGTTCTAGGCCGACCTCGGGGTCTCTTCCCGGTTGGACATGCCCGAAACACCACACTAGGGAGGCATCCGGGAGGCATTCTGACCAGATGCCCGAGCCACCTCAACTGGTCCCTCTCAATGCGGAGGAGCAGCGGATCTACTCCGAGCTCTCCACGGATGGTAGAGCTTCTCACCTTATCTCTAAGGGAGAACCCCGCCACCCGGCGAAGGAAGCTCATTTCAGCCACTTGTATCCGTGATCTTGTTCTTTCGGTCATTACCCAAAGCTCTTGACCATAGGTGAGGGCTGGAAGGTAGATCGACTGGTAAATTGAGAGCTTCACCTTGCGGCTCAGCTCCTTCACCATGACGGACCGGTACAGGCACCACTTAACAGCAGAGGCTGCAGCAATCCGTCTGTCGATCTCTCACTCCATCCTTCCCTCACTCGTGAACAAGACCCAAGATACTTAAACTCCTCCACTTGTGACAGGACCTCATTCCTGACCCGGAGGGTGCATTCCACCCTTGTCCGATTGAGAACCATGGCCTCAGAATTGGAGGTACTGATCCTCATCCCGGCCGCTTCGCACTCGGCTGCGAATCGCTCAAATGAGAGCTGGAGGTTCTGACTTGATGAAGCCAAAAGGACAACATCATCCGCAAAAAGCAGAGATGAGATCCGATGGCCACCAAACCAGAACCCCTCAACGCCTTGACTGCGCCTAGAAATTCTGTCAATAAAAATTATGAACAGAATCGGTGACAAAGGACAGCCTTGGCAGACTCCAACTCCCACCGGAAACGAATTCGAATTGTTGTTGCCAATACGGACCAAACTCTGGCTCAGATGATACAGTGACCGAATGGCTCGTAGCAACGGATCCGGAACACCATACTCTCGGAGCACGCCCCACAAGATCGTTCGAGGGACACGATTGAAAGCCTTCTCCAAATCCACAAAGCACATGTGGACAGATTGGGCAAACTCCCATGCCCCCTCCAGAATCCTGTGGAGCGTATAGAGTTGGTCAAGAGTGCTACGGCCAGGACGAAAACCACATTGTTCCTCCTGAATCCGAGGTTCGACTATTGGTCAGATCCTCCTCTCTAGTACCCCTGCATAGACTTTCCCAGGTAGGCTGAGGAGTGTAATTCCACGATAATTGGAACACACCCTCTGGTCCCCCTTCTTAAAAATTGGGATCACCACCCCAGTTTGCCAATCCAGAGGTACAGCCCCCGATGACCACGCGATGTTGCAGAGACTTGTCAACCAAGACAGTCCTACAGCATCCAGAACCCTGAGATATTCCGGGCGGATCTTGTCCAACCCCGGAGCTCGACCACCGAGGAGCTTTTTGACAACCTCAGTGACCTCCACTCCAGTGATGGGCAGACCCCCACCAAAACCCCCCAGGGTCTTCCTCTTCCATGGAGGGCGTGTTGGTGGGATTGAGGAGGTCCTCAAAGTATTCCCTCCACCTCGCGACGACATCCCCAGTCGAGGTAAGCAGCTCTCCACCTCCACTGTAAACAGTGTTTGTGGAGAACTGCTTCCCCCTCCTAAGACGTCGGATGGCGGTCTAGAACCTTTTTGTGGCCAACTGATAATCACTCTCCAGGCCCTCGCCGAACTCCTCCCACGCCCGAGATTTTGCATCTGCGACAGCCTCGGCTGCAGCACATTTGGCCTGCCAGTACCTGTTTGCTGCCTCGGGAGTCCCACAGGCTAATTAAACCCGATAGGCCTCCTTCTTCAGCTGGACGGCCCCTTCACTGCAGGTGTCCACTACCGGGTTCGGGGATTACCGCCACAACAAGCACCGACAACCTTACAGCCACAGCTATGGGATGCCGCCTCAGCAATGAAGGCAGGAAACATGGCCCATTCAGATTCCATGTCCCCCGCCTTCTCCGGAATGTGGTTGTAGCTCTGCTGGAGGTGGGAATTTAAAGGCCTCTCGAACAGGGGACTCCGCCAAACGTTCCCAGCAGACCCTGATTACACACTTGGGCCTGCCAGGTCTGGAAGGCAGTCTCCCCCACCATCGAAGCCAACTCACCACCAGGTAGTGATCGGTAGACAGCTCCGCTCCTCTCTTCACCCGAGTGTCCAGAACATGGTCGCAAGTCCGATGACACGACTATAAAGTCAATCATCGAATTGTGACCAAGGGTGTCCTGGTGCTAAGTGCACTTATGGGCACACTTATGTTTGAACATGGTGTTCGTGATAGACAAACTGTGACAAGCACAGAAGTCTAACAACGAAACACCATTCGGGTTCAGACTGGAGAGGCCGTACCTACCGATCACACCCTTCCAGGTCACACTATCGTTGCCCACATGGGCGTTGAAGTCTCCCAAGACAACGAGTGAGTCTCCCGAGGGAGCGTTCTCCAACACCCCCCCCTAAAGACTCCAAAAAAGGTGGGTACTCTGAACTGTCATTTGGTGCATAAGCACAAATAACAGTCAGGACCCGTCCCACCACCCGAAGACGGAGGGAAGCTACCCTTTCGTCAACTGGGGAGAACCCCAACATTTGGGCACCGAGACGGGGGGCAACAAGGATACCCACACCGGCTCGCCGTCTCTCCCCATGAGCAACTCAAGAATAGAATAAGGTCCATCCTCTCTCGAGATGGATGGTTCCAGAGCCCAAGTTATGCATTGAGGTGAGCCCAACTATATCTAGTCGGTATCTCTCCAGCTCGCGCACCAGATCAGGCTCCTTCCCTGCCAGAGAGGTGACATTCCATGTCCCAAGGGTCAGAGTAAGTAGCCGAGGATCAGTCCGACAGAACCCATGCCTCTGGCTGCCACCCAACTCACACTGCACCCGACCCCTAAAACTCCTCTCAGGGGTGGTGGGTCCATGGGAGGGCGGACCCGTGTCTCCTTTTCGGGCTAAGCCCGGCCAGGCTCCATGGGCAGAAGCCCGACCATCAGGCGCTCGCCTTCGAGCTCCTCCCCCGGGCCTGGCTCCAGGAGGGAACCCCGGTGACCTGCGTCCGGGCAAGGGAGACTGCTTCCTGTGCTCTCTCTCAGATGTCATGTGTCATAGGGGTTTTTTGAATCGCACTTCGTCTGGATCTTCACCCCGGACCTGTTTGCCTTGGGTGACCCTACCAGGGGCATTTGTCCCCGACAACATAGCTCCTAGGATCCTTAGGTCACGCAAACCCCTCCACCACGATAAGGTGGCGATTCAGGGAGGGGAGGTGTGCTAGACTCTGATCAGCAATAGCATTAAAACATTATAAACACTGAGAGATGAGGTGGATAACAGTGAGGATTTCATTCCAGCAGCACCTGCCAAGACCTAGGATGTTTTAGCCTGAAAGAGAGCAGTAAGTTCTGGAAGTCGATGTGTTGGAAGCAGGAAAAATGAACGTGCGTAAAGATATGAGTTATTGAGCCAAATTACTTGATGTATTCATTTCTTAAATGCCAGATTGCATGGGGTGCACCTGGAATGTGGTGGTTAGTTTTTACCAATGTTGGTCCGAGAAAGGTCAACCAATTAACTGGAAGAGTGTCGTGGGTGCCCAAGGCCCAGTGATGCTGTGATTTGATCCTACAGAAGAGCTTCTGGAGCATAAATCGCTGGAACTGTTAATGTTGGGTCTTGTACAGTTAATTACTAGGGTATCTAAATACACACCAGTCAGGTGGTCTTAATGGTATGGCTGATCAGTGTAGCAGTTCTAAACAGTCATTCCCACGCCAGAGACATGGCTCTTCGCCCGACCCTCTGCCACACAGTCTTTAGCGGAGAGAATAAAGGGAAGAGATATTATAAGGAGAGGAAATAAAGCTATTATCTCAGATGAGTGTAATAGGAAGGGTGTATTTTACTCCTGTGTGTTTCAAGGAAATGAATCATTAAATAGAGTGACTCAAATGATACGGTGACACAGTGTGGGATGGTGATGAAAATATGCAGGTCTCATTCAGCATGAGTTTGTGCCCATGAAGGGGAAAAGTGGTCAAAGTTTCCAAACCAGTAACAAAGAAACGAGGCTGTGGTTTCCTTTCCTTTCAAATGCACACGTGACCTCAAAACGAGTGTGAGTGAGAGTATGAAACAGTGTATGACACAAAAATTTATACAATAAACAGCCAGTAATAAGAAGTTCGGAAGATAAAACGAGTCACTGAAAGCTTTACAGAGGAGCGTCATTAAAAACTGTTGAAAATAAATGTCAAAAAAAAAACAAACCAAAAAAAAAACAAAACAAAACAAACACTGCGATAACATCTGCAACCACTGGGTGGTGCTGTTGTCAGTATTTAGAGTTCTGACTCTTGATGAGTTCAGTATTGAGAGTACTGACTCTGGATTAATTCAGTTTTTTGGTTTTGTAGAACTCCAACTCCTCTCATTTATTTGAATTCTTCATTACTTTGAATGAAATTGTTTTAAATCCCACTCCTCTCCCTGCTGTGTTATTATTTATCAGGAGAATTTGACATCACTGTAAGTGTTTACCAGTGAATTAATGGACTGTTGTTGTCATGTATTTGTTCTTATGTTTGTTTAGAGTTCTGTGAAGAATCCTGAAGTGGATCAGTGGGATGAATGAGATATTTATCTCACCATCCTGTCCATCTCATTTCACTCCGTACAACGAGATCTCATGCTGAATACACACCTGGTTATTTCACTCTTATTACTTTACTTTTAATGTGCAGGTACTATAACTGTGTTCATGTGGTATTAGTATTGTTGTGGTATTTACAATAATATTAAAGGAACAGTATGTAAAAACCTTCAGTCTGTAAAACATACAGCTTTATCCCTGATTGTTATCTATAGTGATATTTGTAGTCCTATCAGTTTTGCATTATAAATTGATTCTCAAAGTTTTGTGTTGGGTTCCTTTATAAAGGATTTAAATGCTGCTTTAAAGCTGCAGTCCGGAAAAAAATCATAGAGTTTATAATTCTAAATATGGAAGAAAATTCTCAATCTTTTAATAACCATCTTCATCTAATGTTTCTCATGGAGGTTCATCAACGTTGACTTTTTACACAAGTGGCATCCCGGGGTATTGAAGTACAACAGATCAAAAACAGATCTGTGTGTGGGATCGGATCACACAATCCAAACAAAGACTAGAAAATCTGGTGTAGTGTGGGGAGGTACAGGAAACACCTTTAGCATCAGAACACAGGATTTCATCTCTGATTATACATGGGCCGGGTTTGGATTATCCGATCTCATCATCTTCCGCTAAGTCCAGGGTCGGGTTGCGGGGGCAGAAACCTAAGCAAAGAGGTCCAGACGTCCCTCTCCCCAGCCACCTGCTCCAACACTCCCAGGGGGACACTGAAGCGGTCCCAAACAAGCTGAGAGACGTAGTCCCTCAAACGTGTTCTAGGTCGACCCCGGGGTCTCTTCCCGGTAGGACATGCCCGAAACACCACACCAGGGCGGCGTCCGGGAGGCATTCTGACCAGATGCCCGAGCCACCTCAACTGGCCCCTCTCAATGCGGAGGAGCAGCGGATCTACTCTGAACTCCCCACGGATGGTAGACCTTCTTACCTTATCTCTAAGGGAGAACCCCGCCACCCGGCGAAGGAAGCTCATTTCACCCGCTTATATCCGCGACCTTTTTCTTTCGGTCACTACCCAAAGCTCGTGACCATAGGTGAGGGTTGGAACATAGATCGCCTGGTAAATTGAGAGCTTCGCCTTGCGGCTCAGCTCCTTTTTCACTATGACGGACCGGTACAGGTTCCGCTTAACAGTAGAGGCTTCAGCGATCCATCTGTCGATCTCTCGCCCCATCCTTCCTCACTCGTGAACAAGACCCCAAGATACTTAAACTCCTCCACTTGTGGCAGGACCTCATTCCCGACCCGGAGGGTGAATTCCACCCTTACCAGACTCAGAACCATGGCCTCAGACTTGGAGGTACTGATCCTCATCCCGGCTGCTTTGCACTCAGCTGCGATCGCTCCAATGAGCGCTGGAGGTCCTGACTTGATGAAGCCAAAAGGACAACCTCATCCGCAAAAAGCAGAGATGAGATCCGATGGCCACCAAACCAGAACCCCTCAACGCCTCGACTGTGCCTAGAAATTCTGTCCAGAAAAATTATAAACAGAATCGGTGACAAAGGACAGCCTTGGCAGACACCAGGTCCCACTGGAAACGAATTCGACCTGTTATTGCCAATATGGACCAAACTCTGGCTCCGATGGTACAGCGACCGAATGGCCCATAGCAACGAAGACGGAGGGAAGCTACCCTTTCATCAACCGGAGAGAACCCCAACATTTAGGCACCGAGACAGGGGGCCTCAAGAATACCCACACCGGTTTGCCACCTTTCCCCATGAGCAACTCCAGAATAGAATAAGGTCCAGCCTCTCTCGAGATGGATGGTTCCAGAGCCCAAGCTATGCGTTGAGGTGAGCCCGACTATATCTAGTTGGTATCTCTTCACCTCACGCACCAGATCAGGCTCCTTCCTCGCCAGAGAGGTGACATTCCATGTCCCGAGGGTCAGAGTAAGTAGCTGAGGATCGGTCCGACAGAACCCATGCCTTCGGCTGCCACCCAACTCACACTGCACCCGACCCTTAAAACTCCTCCCATGGGTGGTGGGTCCATGGGAGGGCGGCCCATGTCTCCTTTTCAGGCTAGGCCCAGCCAGGCTCCATGGGCAGAAGCCTGACCACCAGACACTCGCCCTCGAGCCCCTCCCCCGGGCCTGGCTCCAGGAGGGAACCCTGGTGACCTGCGTCTAGGCAAGGGAGACTGCTTCCTTAGATGTCTCTTAGATGTCATAAGGGTCTTCTGAATCGAACTTCATCTGGACCTTCACCCAGGACCTGTTTGCCTTGGGTGACCCTACCAGGGGCATTATGCCCCCGACAACATAGCTCCTAGGATCATTCGATCACGCAAACCCCTCCACCACGATAAGGTGGCGATTCAGGGAGGGGGGGAATTGGATTAATACATTAAATAAATGACATGTTTCCCTTTGAAATTTCTTTTAAGATTCAATTCCTTGTCTGTAAAATTATTTCACTGGATAACAGGATCATGTTTATATTATATTAAGAAAAAATAATAAAGCACTAAAAATGAGAAGGTAATTTACGTTTTAATTTGCATTTGTTCTTGTTGTCCACTAGAGGGCAGCACTGAATAGGGGAGAAAATCTACGATCAGTCTTTTGAGGATGGTGATTTACTAAGAGACATGCTGCAACATTTTTATCATCAAATGGGTGGAAAACACACACAAACACACACACACACACATTTCTTCATATTCACTATTGGCATTTACACAATTAACCAGTGCTGTACTGATAAACTGTTGATCTGCTGCTCTATACTGTACAGTACTTCCATTTTTGAAGTATTGGCACTCTGCCCAGCCTCTAGTTAAATTAGTTATTATATTTAAAAAATCTTTGCACACGATACCCCAATGTAAATAAATAAATCTGCATAAATTAAGTATTAAAGAAAAACAATATTTGTGTGTGTGTGTGTGTGGAGTTTTACATTTGAAGATTTAAATTTTAATTGCTATGTTTTGGGCGGCCTGGTGGTTGTGTAGTGGTTAGTGCATCAACCTCAGAGCACACAGGTCCTTGGTTCAAGTCTCAGACTTGGTGAGGGTGTTTTTGTGTGGAGTTCTGTGTGCATGCTCTCCTCCCACAATTCAAAAACATGTAAGCTGATTGGCTCTTCCAAATCCCCCCTATGTGTGAGTGAGTTGGCTCTGTGATGGTCTAATTAGCTGTTCAGGGTGTACTGCTCCCTCGTCCAGCTTTGGCGAAGGTAGGCTCCAGCCGCCCCATGACCACTAATAAGATTAAATGGCTTAGGAGTGACTGGGAGAGATCTTTTATCTTTTTTTTGTTCAAATGAATGTATGATATAACTGGTTTGCTGCCGGTTGTTTGGAAGCGAGGTATCTAATCCGTCCGAGCGCTGAGATTGCTCGAACCATAACAATAAGTGGAATTAAAAACAAACATCTGGAGAAGGCTAAAAAATATGAAATGACCTTTTCTCTCATTTTATCTGCCATGACATTTCCATAACAAACATATATCAAGGACTTTTGTGTGAGACAGCGCTCCGGACTCTGACGTGATGTGTTTGACTGAAAGACATCCCTTGTTTCCCACTCTGATTGAGTCATCGCACCACCTCGTCTCACACTGGCTACCAACCGGGAGGGCGAAGATCACCACCCGAGATGCTGCTCATGGGACTTGAACATCAGAAGGAAAACCAACTGCCAACCTTCGTGTGAATGTACTCACAGATGCTGATTGGCTCGTGAGATTGTCTCCCATCCCTTCTTAAAACAATTTGGTCAATTAGGCCTCTAGGTGATTCAGTGGTCAGCACATGCACCTCACAGCAAGAAGGTCCTGAGTTCAATTCCCAGCTCTGGTCTTTCTGTGTGGAGAATGCATGTTCTTCTTGCTTGCGTGGGTTTCCTCCGGGTACTCTGGACTGTGGGAGGAAACCAAAGTAGCCAGAGGAGTGTTTGCCCTATGATGGCCTGATGAGCTGTCCAGGATGTACACGGAGTTGTCTGAAATGGTTGTCCCATGACCCTAATCAGGATTAAGGGGTTCAGAAAGATGAATGAATGAATGAATAATCAATGAGTGATTAGAAAACGATTCTCATGTTTACCTCATCATAGAAAGTTTGCTACAGATCAGAACAATAAATTGTAATGCATGCTGTGTGCCACTATGGGGTCTCACATCAGCTTTCAGCGCCTCCACGTCCTTCTTACATCAATTAAATGAGCACAATTTTAAGCAAAGCTGCTGCTGACCCTGGGCTGGACGTGAGCTGCGCTTTGTTTAGATAAGATCTTGTACTCCAATTTAAAGCTGCTTGCACTTTTTTCACGGCAGTGTTAAATAACATCTCTCACGATCGATGGAGTAGGGCAGTGGTGGTCTAGTGGTATAGGGCGCTGGATCGCTGATCCAAAGTTTGGGGGTTCGAGTCCCACTCTCCACAAGGTTGTCACTGTCCCGCCCAGTGGAGCTAACTGGGTTATCAAAGGCCGGACATGTCTCTCACTGTCTATGGTGTGAGGCACGTAAAAGAACCATTGCTGACTTTCGACAAGCGTAGGCTGCAAAGCCGTCGGCGTATTTCCGCCCTGCGATGGCCTGGCGAGCTGTCCAGGGTGTACGCTGCCCTCGCCCAAAGTTGGCTGGGATGGGCACCAGCCTCCCCGTGACCCTAATTAGGATTAAGCGGGAACTGAATGAACTGAATGAACAATCGATGGAGAACGTTTACTGTATTTTGTAAACAGCTTGTCCTGTGGCGTGGAAACTTCCAACAAACTCAAGATTTATTCTGCAGACACAGTCGTATGATTATTTAAGAACGGTGGACGGAGTTGAAGACACTTTCCAGATTTCTGCACTTCGCATTCACATGATCTAATGATGGTTTCATGGTGGTGATGATTATTTCGTCTGTGTTTACGAATCTTTTCTGAAAACTTGTGGGTGCTGAAGGACAGAGCGATACCACTGACAACCACAGGGCCAATGTAGCTAATAGTTCACTGGGAGGGCGTGTAAAGGAAAATGTATCAATAGTGGAACTTTTAGTGGAGGTTACATGAGTTAAGTACAGTAATACCTCAGTTAACGAATTTAATCCATTCCTAGGGCGAGCTTGGAATCCGAAAAGTTCATTAGATGAAATAATTATTCCATAATAAATAACAGAAAACCAATGTTAATGAAAACCACTTGAATGAATGAGCGTCCATCAGAAAATAACTGCGGCCGATTGGTGAAACCCTAACACAATATGTTCATTTATTACAGGAAGGGTTTTTATACAAAATTAAATTCTTCTCCTCAAACCATCTGAATCAGACGAGCCATGTTATCTGATGATTCAGGGAAACTGGGAACGCCGTGACCTTTGAACCTTTCTGCTTTGAACAGGAACATGATCGATACCAGGTTTTTCTGTATTGTTCTCGGAAGTGCTCGTCATTGTGGTTCTCCACAGTTTTCTTTTTTTACTTTTCCTCTTGATCAGATTTTCATATGAGATCCTGATAACAGAATAGAATAGGGTAGTCATGGCAACTGCCCTCATCCCTGGGGTTGGAGATGATCATCTTTTCATCATCATTTTTGCATTACTCTGAACCTGTTAGTGCTCTGCATGGAAAAGGACGAATTACATATTAATTGAATCGTCGGCAGAAAGACAGCAGGCTGAGAGCTCAGACGAGACGCCGCTTTTATCATTTACGGCTCCACCTTTGCTTCTGAAAGCTGAATATTTATTGTCTTAATTCGAAGGAGAGTGGAGGGGAAATGAAGATGGATAACATGTAATAGCTGCACACTGCCACTCCTGAGAACTGAGAACTGGGGTGCCAATACTATTAATCAGGGAGCCACATGTGCTACAGCAATTACAGACACACAAAGCGATTTGGGTAATGTGCTCCTGACAAATGACTGTTTTTTTTTCAGTAAATATTATACCACCATTCTTTCGACAAGAGTAGCTGCAAAGCCGTCGGCGTGTTTCTGCCCTGCGATGGCCTGGCGAGCTATCCAGGGTGTAGTTTGCCCTCGCCCGGAGTTGGCTGGGATGGGCACCAGCCTCCCCGCAACCCTAATAAGGACTAAGCGGTTTACAAAAAAATGAACTGAAGTGATTATACCGCCAAAGCAATGCTGAATTCTGGACTCTGGTCGGAAGGCATGCAGAAGTTTTCTATGGCAAACCCCAGGTTTATATTAATACACTTGTCCTAACACAATTTGTGATAGGTTCTAGAGTAACAAGAAGTGAATAATGCACATGCATGTAGCAGTGGGCACGTCCGCCTCACAGCGAGACGGTCCTGGGTTCGAGTCCTGGGCTCGGCAAGGGCAGTTCTGTGTGGAGTTTATATGTTGCCCCCGTGCTTGTGTGGTTTTAATCCGGGTACTCCGGTTTCCTCCAACAGTACTAAGACTAAGACGATTGTTCCAAATTGCTCCCAGGTGTGAGTGTGAGTGAAAATGGTCGTCTCTGAAATTGGTCGGTATACCCGACCCCATGCTGAGTGGCGGACTAAGTGGTTTCAGTAAATGGATGCATGGATCGATATATGAAAAGATGATTTGTAGCTTCTAAAGTTAACTTGAAATTAAAATATAATTATTAGCAACTTGCTGAAGGAGCTGCTTATTACATTATTTACATTTTTATTTTCTTTATTATCTTAGACATGCAAGCAAATACAGCGGTACCTTGACTTACAAAATTAATCCGTTCCGAGGGCAAGCTCGTAAATTAAAACGTTCGTTAGATGAAACAAAAATTCCCATAGGAAATAATAGAAAATCAATTAATCCGTTCCAACCCCCTCCCAAACTCATATAACCTGACACAAACACATACAGTATATTTTACCTAATACATTAAAAATAAACATGTAAAAACAAATATTTCATAGTAATACATGTACGTTAATAATAAATAATAATAAAACGAGAAGAAACAATAAGTCAGCTAACCCTTCTGATCATCAACTGTGGCGAAAATGTCACGTGGGCAGGTATGAGGTGGTGTGTAACAGAAGAGGAGGAGGAGAAGAATTTTGTGCATGTGCTGGCTATGAATGCCAATGAGGAAAGGCTTGTGGTGAGCTCCCACAAGGCCAGCGCTTCTCAAATATTGGGGACGCAATTACACTCGGTGGCAGTGGTGCTCTCACTGTGTTCCCTATGGTGTAGGGGAAAAGCACCGAGCAAACGATATGTAAGGCAGTAAACAATATTTATGGTCGCGCGAAGCGCTCGGGAGACATGATATCATCATCATCATCTTCTTCTTCTTTTCCTCTTCTTCTTCTTTTCCTCTTCTTCTTCTTTCTTCTTCTTTTTCCGGGGTCGTGTCGCAGGGGCAGCAACCTAATCAATGAGGTCCAGATGTCCCTCTTCCCAGCTACTTCCTCCAGCTTTTCAGTGGGGACACCGAGGCATTCCCAGACAAGCCGAGAGACATAGTCCATCCAGCGTGTTCTAGGTCAACTCCGGGGCCTCTTCCCAGTTGGATATGCTCGAAACATCACACCAGGGAGGCGCTCAGGAGGCATTCTTACCATATGTCCGAGCCACCTCAACTGGCCCCTCTTCTACTCTGAGCTCTCCTTGGATGGCTGAGCTTCTCACCTTATCTCTAATGGAGAGCCCCACCACCCAGCGAAGGAAGCTCATTTCAGCCGCTTGTATCCGCGATCTTGTCTTTCAGTCACTACCCAGAGCTCGTGACCATAGGTGAGGGCTAGATCGTAGATTGACTGGTAAATTGACAGCTTTGCCTTGCAGCTCAGCTCCCTTTTAACCACGATGGGCTGGTACAGGCTCCATTTAACAGCAGGCTGCAGCGATCTGTCAATCAATCTCCCACTCCATCCTTGCCTCACTCATGAACAACACCCCAAGATACGGCGGACTCCAACCCTCACCAGAAACTAATTTGACCTGTTGTTATCAATACGGAACAAACTCTGGCTCCAGTGATACAGCGATCGAGAGCGTAACAACGGGTCCAGAACGCCGTACTCCCGAAGCACAAGATAGCCTGAGGGACATGGTTGAAAGCCTTCTCCAAATCCACAAAACACATGTGGACAGTTTGGGCAAACTCCCATGCCCCCTCCACAATCCTGTGGAGCGTATAGAGTTGGTCAAGAGTGCTACGGCCAGGACAAAAACCACATTGTTCCTCCTGAATCCAAGGTTTGCCTATCAATCGGATCCTCCTCTCCAGTATCCCTGCATAGACTTTCCCAGGTAGGCTGAGGAGTGTGATTTCTCAATAATTGGAACACACCCTCCGGTCCCCCTTTTTAAAAAGGGGGACGACCACCCTGGTTTGCCAATTCAGAGGTACAGCCCACGATGACCACACAATGTTGTAGAGGCATGTCAACCAAGACAGTCCTACAGATTTTTTCATCCAGAGCGGATTTCATCCATGCCTGGAGCCCGACCACCAAGGAGCTTTTTGACTACCTCAGTGACCTCCACTCCAGTGATGGAGAGACCCCTGCCCAAACCCCCATGGTCTTCCTCCTCCACAGAGGGTGGGTTGGTGGGATTGAGGAGGTCCTCAAAGTATTCCTTCCACCTCCCAACAACATCCCCAGTTGAGGTGAGCAGCTCCCCACCTCAACTGTAAACAGTATTTGTGGAGAACTGCTTCCCCCCTCTTGAAGCATCGGATGGTGGTCCAGAACCTTTTTGAGGCCAACCGATAATCATTCCTCCTTGAATTGCCACCTTATTGTGGTGGAGGGGTTTGTGTGACCTAATGATCCTAGGATTATGTTGTCGGGGGCATAATGACCCTGGTAGGGTTACCCAAGGCAAACAGGTCCTGGGGGAAGGTCCAGACGAACTGCGGATCAGAAGACCTCTTTTCCTTTGAGCTGCTCCCTTCAGGGGTCGCCACAGCAAATCATCTGCCTCCATCTCACCCTATCCTCGGCATCTTCTACTCTTACTCCAACGACCTTCACCACATCCATAAATCTTCTCTTTGGTCTTCCTCTAGGCCTTCTGCCTAGTAGTTCCAACCTCAGCATCCTACTACCAATATACTCACTATCCCTCCTCTGCACATGTCCAAACCATCTCAATCTAGCCTCTCTGACTTTGTCTCCAAAACATCTAACATGTGCTGTCCCTCTGATGTACTCATTCCTGATCCTATCCATCCTCGTTACTCCCAAAGAGAACCTCAACATTTTCATCTCTGCTACCTCCAACTCTGACTCCTGTCTTTTCCCCAGGGCCACTGTCTCTAAACCATACAACATCGCTGGCCTCAACACCGTCTTGTACACTTTTCCCTTCATTCTTGCCGATACTCCCCTATCACACATCACACCGGACACTTTTCTCCATCCATTCCAACCTGCCTGCACGCGCTTCTCTACCTCTTTTCCACACTCTCCATTGCTCTGGATTGTTGAGCCGAAGTACTTAAAATCCTCCACCTTCCTTATCTCTGCTCCCTGTAACCTCACTGTTCCTCTTGGGTCCTTGTCATTCACACACATGTATTCTGTCTTACTGAGGCTAACCTTCATTCCTCTCCTTTCCAGGGCATACCTCCACCTCTCTAGATTTTCCTCCACTTGTTCTCTGCTCTCACTACAGATCACGGTGTCATGTGCAAACATCATAGTCTATGGAGATTCTTGTCTAACCTCATCTGTCAGCCTGTCCATCACCATAGCAAACAAGAAGGGGCTCAGAGCTGACCCTTGATGTAGTCCCACCTCCACCTTGAACTCTTCTGTCACACCGACAGCACACCTCACCACTGTCTTACATTTCTCATACATGCCCTGCACCACTCTAACATACTTCTCTGCCACTCCAGACTTCCTATTACAATACCACAGTTCCTCTCTCGGCACCCTGTCATATGCTTTCTCCAGATCCACAAAGGCACAATGCAGCTCCTTCTGACCTTCTCTGTACTTCTCTATTAACATCCTCAAAGCAAACACTGCATCTGTGGTGCTCTTTCTTGGCATGAAACCAAACTGTTGTTCACAAATGCTGACCTGTGCCCTTAGTCTAGCTTCCACTATTCTTTCCCATAACTTCATTGTATGGCTCATCAACTTTATCCCTCTGTAGTTACCACCACTCTGTACATCTCCCTTGTTCTTAAAAATGGGCACAAGCACACTTCTCCATTCCTCCGGCATCTACATAAAAAGAATAGGACACAGTTTCCCTTGCTAGGAAGGGTCACTGGGGTTCCCTCCTGGAGCCAGGCCCGGAGGAGGGGCTCGAAGGTGAGCGCCTGGTGTTCGGGCTTCTGCCCATGGAGCCCGGCCAAGCCCAGCCCAAAAAGGAGACATGGGTCTGCCCTCACATGGACCCACCACCTGTGGGAGGGGCTATCAGGGTCGGGTGCAATGTGAGTTGAGTAGCAGCCGAAGGCATGGGTTCTGTCGGACTGATCCTCGGTTACTGACTCTGACTGGTGGGACATAGAATGTCACCTCTCTGGTGGGAAAGTAGCTTGAGCTGGTGAGTGAAGTGGAGAGATACTGACTAGATATAGTCGAGCTCACCGCACCATCTGGAGAGAGGCTGGACCTTATTCCATTCTGGAGTTGCTCATGGGGAGAGGCTGCAAGCCGGTGTGGGCATCCTTGTTGCCCCTCATCACGGTGCCCAAATGTTGCAGTTCTCCCCGGTTGACCAAAGACTAGCTTCCCTCCATCTTCAGGTGCGGGGACGGGTCCTGACTATTATTTGTGCTTATGCACCAAGTGACAGTTCAGAGTACCCACCTTTCTTGGAGTCTTTAGGGGGTGTGTTGGAGAACGCTCCCTCAGGAGACTCACTCGTTGTTTTGGGAGACTTCAACGCCCATGTGGGCAACGATAGTGTGACTTGAAAGGGTGAGATTGGTAGGTAATGCCTCTCCAGTTTGAACCCGAATGCTGTTCCCTTGTTGGACTTCTGCTCTCGTCATAGTTTGTCTATCACAAACACTATGTTCAAACATAAGTGTGCCCATAAGTGCACTTGGCACCAGGACACCCTAGGTCACAGTTTGATGATTGACTCTGTAGTCATGTCACTGGACTTGCAGCCGTATGTTCTGGACACTCGAGTGAAGAGAGGAGCGGAGCTGTCTACAGATCACCACCTAGTGGTGAGCTGGCTTCGATGGCAAAGGAGGCTGCCATCCAGACCTGGCAGGCCCAAGCATGTAATTAGGGTCTGCTGGAAACATTTGGCAGAGCCTTCAATCCGAAAGGCCTTTAACTCCAACCTCTGGCAGAGCTACAACCACATCCCGAAGGAGGCGGGTGACAAGGAAACTTAATGGGTAATGTTTCGTGCCTCGATTGCTGAGAAGGCAGCCCTTAGCTCTGGCCGGAAGGTCGTCGGTGCTTCTGGCGGTAACCCCTGAACCCGGTGGTGGACACCTGTGGTGATGGGAGCCGTCCAGATGAAAAAGGAGGCCTATCGGGTCTTACTGGCCTGTGGGACTCCCAAGGCAGCAGACAGGTACTGGCAGGCCAAACATGTTGCAGCTGAAGATGTTACAGATGCAAAATCTCGAGCGTGGGAGGATTTCAGTGAGGGCCTGGGGCGTGATATGTTTTTTTTTTTTTTTTCTTCCTATAGGGGGAATCACAGAAAATAATTGAGAAGCACTGCACAAGGCATTCTCGGAGTGCGGATGAGTACATGTGGAAGAATACAACGCTAATCGGCCCTGAAAAGCCTTTTCCCCTCCAGAGCTCATACATCAAAATTTTGCTCATTGGATGGGGCAGATTTTTAGTGGGATTGATCATCAAAAATTCATTATAAAAGATACTCATAAGTCAAGGTACCACTGTATTTGTGTTTCTTTAGCACACCTGGCCTCACTCTTGGTGACCTTTAACCTTCCAGAACCTCGTTATCTGATACACTGAAAGTTTTCAAGTCAAAATTTGTTTATAGAGACATGTAACATATCTTCAGAGGTGAAGTTTTACCACAAGGACCAACTCTGGGTGATCATTTGGGGTTTTTTTCTTTACTTTTTTCCTTATCACTGTCAAGGATGTGACCTGTTCCAACACTGAGAAGCTACTACAACTTGTCTCTGACTGTGAGATAAAGGCTAAAAAAAAACCAACAACAATATAATCTCTCTCCACTGAGTATGCGCGATTATGGGACTATATTCAGGGACGTCGTCTGTATTTCTGACTGTTATGGATGTTCTCTTTTGTTTTCAAAGCACAGCTCACAGAAAGCTTTGAAGTCCAAAAGGAGTCAGACAGGGACGCCATCTCTCACCGTTCATCTTCCTTATAGTAATCGACTGGATCATGGTCGAAAACTACTAGAGATGGATTTCAGTGGATCTTATGGACACAGCTGGATGATTTAGACTTTGCAGATGTTCTTGCACTCCTGTCCCACACTCACGAACAGAACCAGTGGAAACCGGGCAGCAAGATGCCCGTCCATTCCCACGTCCTCCAGCTTTCCCTGCAGAAGCGCTGGCCTGATGGTGTTGAAGGCGCTGGAGAAGTCAAAGAACATGACCCTCACAGCGCTGCCAGCGATCTCCAGGTGGGTGAGTGCCCGCTGCAGAAGGTAGTTGACGGCGTCTTCTACTCCGATGTTGGGCCTGTAGGCAAACTGCAGCGGATCTAGGGTGGGGCTCACCATAGAGCGGAGGTGTATGAGGAGGAGTCTTTCCATGGTCTTCATAAGGTGGGAGGTCAGGGCGACAGGTCTGTAGTGGGCCGGTTCTTTCGCTTGTGCTGTTTTGGGAACCGGAACCACACAGGAGGTCTTCCACAGGACGGGAACCTTCTCCAGGCTGAGGCTCAGGTTGTACAGGTAGCATAGTACCTCACAGAGCTGGTCTGCGCAGGTCCTCAGCAGCCTGGGGCTGATGCCATCTGGTCCTTCAGATTTCCTCTGATTTAGTCGCCTCAGCTGTCTCCTCACCTGGTCTGATGTGAGGGAGAGGGGGGGCTGGGGTGGGCTGCAGAGGGAGGGGGATGTGTCTGTCGGGCTGTAGCAGTCAAGTGAAGTTGGCCTGGGGAGGGGGGAGGTGTCTGCTGGTCTAGAGACGTGTAAAGAGAGGGGGGGAACGGGGAGGGGGGAGAATCAAACCTGTTGAAGTAACAGTTTAGTTCATCCGCCCAGCGCTGGTCACCATCAGCTGTCCCTCTGACACCCTGCCCAAATCCAGACATGGTTTTTAGTCCTCTCCAGACGTCCCGCACGTTGTTCTGAGCCAGCTTCTCCTCCAGCTTCTTCCCATAGTCCTTCTTTGCCTTTCTGATCCTCCACTGGAGCTCACGCTGGAACAACGGGTTTGAACATCCACAACAAGGAGACCAAGCTTCTGAAAATAAATGCAAGGGGCACAGAACCAGTTTTACTAGAGAGAGAGAGAGAGAGAGAGCGAGAATTAAGGAAGTTGAGACCTTCGCATACCTAATGCATAAAAAATGCAAATGATCAATACAGAATTCATACCGGATCGGTCGAGGCCCGGGTTAACAACGACCGCCATCAGTGCTGTCAACCAACAGGGTGCTGATGGAAATTGGACTACTGTTGGTCGAAGAAGGAGAGGCGGGAGGCGTGTCCGTAGGCAGAGAGAGAAGAGGAAATGTGTGAGCCTAGGACTGAGAGTGGGGACTTTGAATGTTGGAACTATGCAAGGAAAAGATAGGGAGCTGGCTGACATGATGCAGAGGAGGAAGGTGGACATACTGTGTGTTCAGGAGACAAGGTGGAAAGGTAGAAAGGCTAGAAGCTTAGGAGCAGGGTTTAAACTGTTTTATAATGGTGTGGATCGGAAGAGAAATGGAGTAGGAGTCATCTTGAAGGAGGGGTTTGTCAGGAATGTTCTAGAAGTGAAAAGAGTGTCAGACAGAGTGATGAGTCTCAAGTTAGAAATTGAAGGCGTGATGCTCAATGTTGTTAGTGCTTATGCCCCACAGGCAGGATGTAAGCTAGAAGAGAAGGAGAGATTCTGGAGTGAGTTAGATGAAGTGATGCAGAGTACCCCCAGAGGTGAAAGAGTGGTCATTGGAGCAGACTTCAATGGACATGTTGGTGCAGGCAACAGAGGGGACGAGGAAGTGATGGGCAGGTTTGGTATCCAGGACAGGAACACAGAAGGACAGATGTTGATCGATTTTGCAAAAAGGATGGAAATGGCTGTGGTGAATACTTTCTTCACGAAGAAACAGAAGCATAGGGTGACTTATGAAAGCGGAGGTAAGAGCACACAGGTAGACTACATCTTGTGTAGGCGCTGTAATTTGAAGGAAGTCAGTGACTGCAAAGTAGTAGTGGGTGAGAGTGTTGCCAAACAGCATAGGATGGTGGTGTGCAGGATGACACTGATGGTGAGAAAGGTGAAAAAGGCAAAGGCAGAGCAGAAGACAAAGTGGTGGAAGCTGAAAAAGGAAGAGTGTCGTGTTGTCTTCAAGGAGGAGTTGAAACAAGCTTTGGGTAGTCAGGAAGTGCTTCCAGAGGACTGGACAACCACAGCGAATGTGATCAGGGAGACCGGTAGGAGAGTACTTGGTGTGTCCTCTGGAAGGAGAGTACATAAGGAAACTTGGTGGTGGAATGAGGAAGTGCAGGAGTGTGTACAAAAGAAGAGGTTAGCCAAGAAGAAGTGGGACATTGAGAGGACCGAAGAGAGTAAACAGGAGTACAGGGAGACACAGCGTAAGGCGAAGGTAGCAGTGTCAAAGGCCAAACAGAGGGCGTATGATGACTTGTATGATAGGTTGAACAGTAAGGAGGGAGAAAATGATCTATA
>CM045730.1:14567500-14577500 GCA_024760905.1 Plotosus lineatus | reverse complement strand
AAAAGTAGCAGACTGCCGTTTAATCTAACAGATACACATTTTCACACAGAGTTTGCATGTTTTTAAAACTGTTGATGTGTGAATTCTGTGTCTGCGTCAGACAGGGAGAGCAGTGTGTGTGTGTGTGTGTGTGTGTGTGTGTGTGTGTGTGTGTGTGTGTGTGTGTGTGTGTGTGTGTGTTGAGAGAGTGAGAGAGAGAGAAAGTATTTATAGCAAGGCCTCTAGTTAAAATTTGAAAATGATTCCAGTAATAAATTTCATTTCATGAGTAGATGACGTTTATTGTTTAGTGTCTTTAAAAACAATAAAATGTAAACAAATAAATAAATAAATTCTGAGTGCTTGGTCACGAATCAGTGATTACATACCCAGCGTCTCAGTGACTGAAGGTAATAAACTCGGATTTGAAAATATACCCTGTTACTGAACTTCAGCGCTCTGCTCGCGTTTCTTTCGTGATTCCTGCTTCTCTGATTTGTTTTTCTTTGACTATTTGGCATGTTTTGTTTGTTTCATCATCTTCCTGTACATTTCTCGAAGTGACCATCCGAGGGTGACTCAGTGTTTCGATTCTCTCTCTTTCGGTTCAACGCTTCATGATCGACCTGCAGCCCAATAACACTCATTTACATCTGCATTAAAAATAATAAATACTCTGATGTTTCAACATTTAAAAAACACCAAAAAATAAACAACAAGTAAAGCAAAGGGTGGCACAGTGGCGTAGTGGTCAGCATGGCCGCCTCACAGCAAGAAGGTCCTGGGCTCGATTCCCAGCAAGGGGTTTCTGTGTGGAGATTGCATGTTCTCCCCATCCTTGCATGGGTTTCCATCCCAGACTAATCAATCCAAATACTAGTTTCTGGTGTGTTGAGATGCTCTGGCATCACTGGCCCTTACATGTAGCCGCTGTCTCTTAGCAAGGGCAGAATCCCTCATTGACAGCTTGCCAGGCCATCGCAGGGCAGAAACACGCTGACAGGTTTGCAGCTTCTCTGATGAAAGTCAGCAATGGTTCTTTTACATAAACCTCTCACCATAGACAGTGAGAGACATGACCGGCCTTTGATAACCCAGTTAGTGCACTGGGGAGGGGCAGTTACAACCTGTGCAGTGGGGCTTGAACCCCCCCACCAGGCTGGCCACTGCCACATCAACCCAAATATGCGCTGATCCTATCCTTCCAGATTGGATTTGAATTTCAAACACCCCCCGCCCCCCCAACACACACACACAAATTCTCTCGTGTTTTGTTTGCAGTATTATACATAACCCGCCTCACTTTTCGTGCGAGTGAACATCCAGGTCCACTGTGCACACCAAAGATTATAGATCTGAAGCTTAGAATAAAGTCCTGAGAGATCGTGAGTAGATACAAATAACACTACGGGTTGGTACATGTTAACTACCTGTAATCATATATACTGTATATAAGTACTTAGGTTCAACAATCCAGAGCAATGGAGAGTGTGGAAAAGAGGTGAAGAAGCGTGTGCAGGCTGGTTGGAATGGTTGGAGAAAAGTGTCCGGTGTGATTTGTGATAGGAAGATATCAACAAGAATGAAAGGAAAAGTGTACAAGACGGTGTTGAGGCCAGCGATGTTGTATGGTTTAGAAACAGTGGCGCTGAGGAAAAGACAGGAGGCAGAGCTGGAGGTAGCAGAGATGAAAATGTTGAGGTTCTCTTTGGGAGACAAAGTCAGAGAGGCTAGATTGAGATGGTTTGGACATGTACAGAGGAGGGATAGTGAGTATATTGGTCGTAGGATGCTGAGGTTGGAACTACCAGGCAGAAGGCCTAGAGGAAGATCAAAGAAGAGATTTCTGGATGTGGTGAAAGAAGACATGAAGGTCGTTGGAGTAAGAGAAGAAGATGCAGAGGACAGGGTGAGATGGAGGCGGATGATTTGCTGTGGCGACCCCTGAAGGGAACAGCCAAACGGAAAACAAGAAGAAGAAGAAATGTAAGAATTGCATAAAATATGGGAATATTCAATATTCTTTTATATACGAGTACAGTCAAGTTCAAAATACGTAATAGCAGTATTCTGTTCTGTTCTGCTTCTGTAAGTCACTCTGGATAAGAGCATCTGGTAAATGCAAGGAATGTAAAAATATCACATTTGTGTAATTCCTATCAAGACTCTGAAGTGAATATTTGATGTTTCAAAAAATATCAGCAGGTTTCGTCTTTACAAACTCAAACATTCAATGCATAAACAGAAAACTGTAAGGTGTTGTTTTTCCATTGAATCTATGAATTAATATTTTTAAAAAAACACTGTTTTTGAGACCTGCTGCACATCTGTGTTGTGGAGTCGACCAACTTCTATTAACTGTGAGCCAGCCAGGATGGTTGGACCACATTCCACAGTTCTTCCAGATTTCTGGGTTTTGTCGCAGAAGCTGCATTTTTGATGATGCCACCCCACAAGTTTGCTATTGGATTACGATCCATAGATCAGGCCACCGCTCCAGAACCTCAATCTTGTCAGTCTGGAACCGAGATGTTTCTAGTTTACTGAGGTGTTTGGGGTCGTTTTGTTGGAACCCATTTCAAGGGCATCTCTTCTTCCTTATAAGACAGCACGACCTCTTCAAGTGTTCTGAAGGATTCAAATTGATCCATGATCCCTGAGATGTGATAAATAGGCCTAGCACTAAAGTATGAGAAACATCCCCATATCATGATATTTTCCCCTCCATGCTTCACTGTCCTTACAGTGGACTGTGGACTGAATTCAGTGTTTGGGGTCGTCTTATAAACCATCTCCGGCCACTACACCCAAAAAGAACAATCTTCCTTTCATCAGGCCACAGAAGGTACGTTCTCTTTATTCCAGTCAATGTGCTCTTTGGTGAATTGGAACCTTCAGTATGTCGTTTTTTCAGCGGTGGGACATTGTGGCGCTTCTTGCCAAAAGCTCGGCTTCACATAGGCGCCTTCTAATTGTAACAGGACTCACAGGTCACTTTAGACTTTCTCTGATCATCCTGGAGCTGATTGTTGAGTTCTTACTGTTTTTGATGTTCATCCATTGAACGGTAGTTTTCCTTCCAGGTCTTTCAGGTTTTTGTTGACATTTTAAATCATTTGGATCATTTTATCTGAGCAGCCTCTCAGTTTTTGCTCTTCTTTATGTTTCCTCTCTCTAATCTATTTTTTAATCAAGATACACTACTGTTCTGAACAATGTCTGGATCGACCCATTTTCCTCAGAATTTCAGCGAGAAATATTTATAACCAGCAGGTACAACAGTTCCCCTCTTCCTTTCTTAAATACGTAACGACAATAACTGGCTCCTGTTTATAAATAATGAATGACATCACTAATTAAACTCCACCCTGATATTATTTTGAACACGAACTTTTCAATTAGTGATTCAATTAGAATCAGCAGCATGTGGTCAGGACTGTTGGTTATGTTGAATTCTATTACTCTACTACACCTGAGAGTACATTATTTACCCTGTAAAAATATCATTTACACCAAAAACCCTGAGTGATCAGGATAGTGATGTCTGATAGTATGTATTTTTAACACAACTGGATGATTTTGCCTTTAAAAAATTATTAGTAGTTATTTTTATCACAATGATAGTTATTTTTGCATGTTATTATTATTATTATTATTATTATTATTGTTGTTGTTGTTGTTTTTAGTAGTACAGTCATAGTATTTTATGCATTTAATGTTTTTAATTCATGTATTAATTTTTATTCATGGGGCAGCACAGTGGCGCAGTGGTCAGCACATCCCCCTCCAGCAAGAAGGTCTTGTACGTATTTGATTCCAGCGCTTAGTGAAGGCATTGTTTGTGACGTTTGCATGTTCTTCCTGTGCTTGCATGGGTTTCCTCCACATACTCCAGTTTCCTCCCACAGCCCAAGAAAAACATCCACACTGGGCCATCTGGCCGGTCCAAACCACACCTTGGTGTGAAAGTGAGTGTGAAGCCAGTAGAAGTAAGTGTGTTGCCCTGCGATGGCCTGATGAGCTGTTCAGGGAGTACCTGGCCTCAGCTCGAGTTGGCTGAAGTGGGCGCCAGCCTCCCTGTGAACCTAATTAGGAATAGGTGGCTTATAATTGTACAATGTAAATATTATTCAAGTGTATATAATAAATGTTTACTTTAATAATAAAAAGTCCATCTGAACCCAATTCCACTGACTCATAGCTGTGCCGTGACGTCACTCCGGTTCACACGGCGTTTTAGTAGTCATGGCAACCCCCGATCGCGACGTTTCTCTTTTCACTTCCGGGTGCCGAGCGCCGGCTGGTCCACTCACAATTCAACACGAACGGTGTGTGAGCTCATAAATGCGCATGCGCGTCAAGGGTCCGACCCTTCTACCCGGTTTCCTGCGCGCGCGCTGCCTGCCACGTTAGTACCGCAGGAGTTTCATCCACAACCGCAACAAACAACAAAGTGCAGAGATCCTGCCGAGCATCTGCTCTGTAGAAAGCGGAGTTTCGAGAAGCGTTCGAGAGAAAGCTCGCGATGAAGTCGGTGCTCCTGTGCGCGCTTGCGCTAGTGCTCGCGGCCGCGGCTGACATCCCCGAGGAGGATGATGTGCTCGTGCTCACCAAGAGTAACTTCGACGAGGCACTGAAAGCTCACCCCGACATCATGGTGGAGTTCTGTAAGTGTTCCAGAACCTTCTGGTCTCTTCCTCACTCGCTTTTTCTGAACGTGCGCGTGATTAATCTGTTCCCGCAGTCCGGCGTTTAACAATACGGAAGTTCAGCCAACACGACACCGCTATCAATCAGTGTTGCACGTGCATCAGCTCTTAATATGGGGGTTTCGAGGTGAGGTTGTGACTTTATTTATCTGTAAATGTGGCTTATAGAACGCATGCAGTGTGTGGAAATGGCATTCAGGTAATAAAGGTGAAGCTTCGGGTGCATTCTGACACGCCTACTTCACTTGGTATCAAAGCTTCACGTGCATGTTTATCGTGCACAGCCATGCGAGATATTCATAGAAATAAAAGTAACTGATGTGTTCATGGTCCTTTCACCTGAGGGAACTGCTCACTTCCGGTTTCGGGTGTTTAATGTGAAAATGAAATGAGGAACTGAGAGAATAATATGACTGTAATTCTGTTTGTTTTTAACGATTTCCTTTAAATCTCACCTTAATCTGCAATATATAACTTAATAAGAGTAATATCTTAATAATTCCAATAATTCTGAAGTAAATATTGGACAGGAATGAGGGTTTGATATGCAAACAACTGATTGCTTCTGTTTTTCATTGAGGCTTATTTTCTGTTTTAAAGATTCTAAATGCTGTTTATTTAAAAGTATCCAGAAGGTGATAATTATTTTTGTGAAAATTGACTCTTTTATTAAAACCCAAAATACTACATTACATTCATGACACCCTGCTGTGCACTGAACGTTGATAGTGTCTGGGGAAAAGTGACCACTAAAAGTATTAAATGTATTATTTGATGACTTCAGGGCGCTTTTATGTTCATTTATTCCTCATGTTCTGACTGTTATTATTATTAAAGATGAGAAGGATTTAAAAGCTAGGTTCATATTGTGGAATTTAGACAGTAGATATGCTTTTATTTTTTTTAATGGTGTTTACAATTTTTTTTTTTTCCTCAGTAGCCATTTTTTCTCTCATTACCTCTGACGTGGAACTTAACGGTCATATACAGATTAACATGTATTGGGAGCTGGATAAACATGACCTCTGGCACAAATTGGAAGCAAAAACAAAATGTCATGCTACTTTTTGTGCTTAAAGTTGATCGCGGGGTCTCCATTTTGTATTTTGTGTACTTATCATTGGCCATTCATGAAACTTTTTTTCCTTACCCGTATTCGATGAATTCCGTCTTCCTGCGTCATGATTGGCTGCAATTGGGAATTCCTGTGCTCATATTGGCTCGTTGTAAACGCCTGCCAGTGCTTGACTGGACAGTTTATAAGTCGATCAACATTGAAAACGAACAGTTGTCCAATGGTCACGTAGTACAAACAGCGAATTGTGGACGAGTGGGTGGGTTTTGTGAAGAATACAGGCGTGAAACGGGTTTTGTGTGTGTGTGTGTGGGGGGGGGGGTTTGTTTGTTTTTTTTCTTCTTCTTTTTCCTGGAGTATTTTTTACCCAGTCAGAGAGCTCCACGAGGTTTTGAGAAAGACGAACACCGACCAGGGGAGGGTTGAACCCGGGTTAATGGGGGGAGGAGGAATACAGAAGGGCCTCCTCTCAGGCGCCGAGAGTTGACGTGTACATCAGTACGAAGTTTAAACACAAAGAAACCCGTGAACTTTGAGTTTGTGTGAGGTGGGGGTTGGGGGTGTAATAAAGAGGAATAAAGTAATCCAGTCTGATTCTTTCATCAGATTCTACCGCCAGGCCACTTTTTATTCACTCATAGGATTATTAATTTCTCTTGTTGGAAAATGTTGCAGGAGATTTTCTTTCTTTCAGAAGTTTTAATAAATAAATAAAAAGCCATATTCAACCATTTAGAAATCACTGTCTATGGTGTGAGGTTCATGTAAAGGAACAGCTGGCCTGGCGAGCCGTCCAGGGTGTTCTCAGCCGTCAATCGGAGTCGGCTGAGATGGGCGCCAGCCTCCCCATGACCCTAATTAGGATTAATCGGTTACAGAAAATGGATGGATGAATGTTTTCCAAAGCAACCCAGTGTATAAATCTCATATGAAGACATCCGGACAGGTTCGCCTTTCCCTGATTTATTTAAATCAATTTTAATCATGTGCACGGATAACCAATCTGGTCCTGATGCCGTCATTGAATGCAAATTAACTTTGTGGATCTATTATTGATGCAAATTTATACTGAAGAGCCACAGCTGCTTTGCATCTGCATGCACTGTATGTGATGCATCATAATGATTCCTCACAACCTCTGTGTGATGTTTTCTACTCCTCGAGTTTCCACCAGGTCTTCATGTTAGATAAAACTTTGCGTTTATTACACAATGATAATGCTGTTGGAGTAAAACTAAATTTATTGGCTGAAATTAACATGCTGGTGATCTTGAATTGAGCGTGGGAGGTCCACCTCGCAGCAAGAAGGTCCTGGGCTCGGTTCTTCTTCTTCTTCGCTTCTGTGCGCTTCTGTGTGGAGGCTGCATGTTCTTCCCATGCTCGTGTCAATTTCCTTTTTTGCGTACTCCGTTTTCCTCCCACAGTTCAGACGTGTACGCCATGCTAATCCCTGTTGCAAATCATCCCGAGATGTGACAGAGTGACTGTGATGTGATGTGTGATGAGTGATGTGACTGTGATGGCATGATGAGCTGTTCAGGGTTTAGTGCACCTTTGCCCAGAGTCAGTTGAGTTAGACCCCAGCCTCTCTGCAACCCTGAAAGGATTAAATCGCATATTGTAAATGGCTCTGCGTTTTATTTGTGTTTTGGAGGTGGTGGTTGTAGAGAATGTTTATAAGCTGGTGCCGCCATAACTGAAGACAGGCGATGAAGTTGTCGGTGTGAGAAACTTGGCTGATGGTTAGAAGTACGTGAGCAGTGATTAAGAAACGTAAACAGAACATTTTCATCAGCCAGAAAAATGTCCTGTACTTGTACAACTTTTATATTTCTTGATGGTGTGAAAATGTTTTTAAATCAAGTTTGTGTGAGGATATATCATGTGACCTGCTAAGCCTGTAAAGTGTCATGCTGAGAATTTATGTTGATTCTATAGATGCACCGTGGTGCGGTCACTGCAAGGCACTCGCTCCCGAATATGCCAAAGCAGCCGCGAGCCTCAAAGCTGAGGGTTCGGATATCCGCCTGGCCAAAGTTGACGCCACGGAGGAGACGGAATTGGCTCAGGACTTTGGCGTACGCGGTTACCCAACCATCAAATTCTTCAAGGGTGGAGACAAGACTTCTGCCAAAGATTACGCAGGTAAGTGATTTGAACTGATTTATTCTTGATGAAATAATTAAGCTCGGTTTAATTATTAGTCTTATGTTGTAGTTTTAGTTTATTCACATGTCGGCCGTTTTATTTGTTAAAACATGCACAGGGTTGTTTTCTTTTGTTACGGACAGCTGTTTATTAATAATTTCAATATTTGTTCCTTAAATAACGATTATAATGCTGCGGTTTTACGTTTTTGATGCGAAGTTGGCTCCTGTTCTCACTCACCACTGTTTGCAGTCCCTCCCCCTCCGCACAGTCTCGCTCTTCCTTTATCTAATCTTAATAAGATGAAAACACGGCGATTCGGTGTAAATGCCTCTGTTCCTGAAGACTTCAAAACTTGTGAGCTGAACCTCTGGCACTGGAGACTCCTTCCTGAAATTCTTTTTAAATATGTTCATGAAATGTCATGCCATGTATGATCCTGTGAATGAGCTGTTTCTATGGAAACAATAACGCATTGTATTTAGTTTAATATAATGGAAACGTGGAAGCCAGTCAGTGCTGCTGTTCTAGAAAGTTCGTGGCAGGCACCTGAATCGTTTCCATCAGAGGCTCTGAAGGTTTTTAGCTTGACCTGTGTGTGTGTGGGGGTGTGTAAAACCCCACGTCTAGCTCCGCCTCCTCCTCTTCCACACTCGGGGGAAATTCCTCCTTGGAGCAGCTGCGTGCTGGTCTTCACGTTGCTCTGTGGTGTATGCTTCTCGTAACCGGATCCCAAGGAACTCTGACGTCTCATCTTAACTCCATGAGGCGTGAACCCCAGTGTGCGTCCCAGTGGCCTACATTTAAATGATTGGACGCTTCATTCCTCCTTACGCCTTTGTTTTCTCGTTTTTTTTTTTTTTTTAAATCTTACCATGTTGCCTTCATGACCCCTGTTTAATTTTATTCGTTGCCAATGAATGCGTGCAGAAATGGGTCACATGTCTGTTTTCAGATGAAAAGATTCAGTAAATGTTTATTTTGATTGAGTTTTTAATTACTTGCTGTATTTATTGATTTATCTTCTCGCGGATGGGGAGGCTCTGATCCATTAATCAGCATGTTGATATTGTCAGCCAATATGTCCTGAACTGTTAGCTGTGTTTGGAACAAACGGAAAGTGGCAAGGAAGATGAGACTGAAGGTGAATTTTCATGCGTGTTATAAATGAGCGGGGTGGTAGTACGGCGTGAGAAGCGGACAGTAGCGGGAGACGGAGATCATGATCATAAGACATGGTGATGAATATCGTTATTGGAATAAGTATCGTGTACACGACGCAATCTTGCATACCACAGCACTGAGTTTTCCAAGTGATTGGTCAGGAAGCGTTGACTTATTTTGTAGTATGTTTCCATTTCTAGTGTAACAGCACGCAGATAGGGGGTGTGTCCAGAGAATGCTGTGTTGGTAATGAATGGATGAAAAAAATTTGGTGTATGGTGAAAGGTGTGTTTTTAATATACTGTATACCTTTTGAGGGTAATGAGATGCTGGTGCGAACGGGAGTGTTTTCAGCTGCGAAAATGTAAGTGACAACAGGAATGAATAGGAAGTTACGTTAGATGGCGGTAGACGTTAGAATTGTTGATAGATTGCTGCGGTGAAAGAAGCTTTGGGGAAGTAAGTGTGTCTGTGTGTGCGCGCGTGCAGCTGGACGTCAGGCTGATGACATCGTGAACTGGTTGAAGAAGAAGACCGGACCAGCCGCCACCAAACTCGACAAAGTCAAAGATGCGGAGTCACTCCTCGCGGACAATGACGTTGCAGTCATCGGCTTCTTCAAGGTTGGTCATGCGTAGGTGTCGCGCTAATCCGCATGATTAACCTGCTGCTTTGTTCCTGAGTGTGTCAATTTAATTTGTCACATTTCGGTGAGATTTAATCAGTATTTTCTGAACCTCCTGTAATATTTAAATTTGCTAATAAAGTTTGATGATTTATGGTGTGACTTTGTTTTATTTTAACGTGTGTATGCACCTGGCGATACTCCTGAAGGTTACAATGTTTAAACAGCTGTACAGTATTTGCATATAAAAGGTGCATTAAATGGGATGTGTGTTACCTGTGAGTGTGTGTGTGTGCATGC
>CM045730.1:14522500-14562500 GCA_024760905.1 Plotosus lineatus | reverse complement strand
CAAGTTACTCTCGGGTATGATGTGGGGCTTAAGGGGTTTGGATAAGGTTTAGTGGAAAGATATGTCGTTCAGCCTCAGTGGGAGGAGACAGCGAGCAAGCATACGGATACATGAATCATCCAAGGTCAATTTGTTGTGAATGGTGTCGGCGTGCACGGGTCAGAGGAATTATGATAGTTTGCTACATACACAAGAGGTTAAAGTAGGTGTTTGGGTTTTTTTTGTTTGTTTCTTTTCTCACAGACGGCGCCCAAAATCTTTGGCGGTGAGATTAAGTCACACATTCTGCTCTTCATACCTAAAGGAAGTCAAGACTTCCAGGAGAAACTGGACCAGTTTAAGAAATCAGCCGAGGGCTTTAAGGGACAGGTGTGTGTTGTTTGTATTTTTTTTAAATCATGGTTTCAAAAATCAGTGTTTATATTAATGATTTATTTATTTGCACACTGTCTTTAAAAAGCTGATTGTTCTTATCATAATGTCTTGGTGTGTTATCTCATTCCCTGCAGATCCTCTTTATCTTCATTGACAGCGAGGCAGAAGATAATCAGAGAATCCTGGAGTTCTTCGGCCTGAAAAAGGAGGAGTGCCCTGCCCTTCGCCTCATCACGCTGGATGATGAGATGACCAAGTACAGGCCTGAGTCTTCAGAGATCACAGCCGAGAATATCATGAGCTTCTGCACAGCATTCGTTGAAGGCAGGCTCAAGGTACTATAGACTCCGCCCATTTAACAGAACTAGTCATCGTCGTCCATTCAGTGAGTTAAGGACATCGTATTGGATCACATGATCATACTTTGTGTTGACTTGTGTGTGTTGTTCACAGCCCCACCTTATGAGTCAGGAAATTCCTAAGGACTGGGACACGAACTCTGTTAAGGTCCTGGTGGGCAAGAACTTTGAGGATGTCGTCTTTGATGCCACCAAGAACGTTTTTGTTGAATTCTGTAAGCATAAAAAATGTAAATGATGCTTTGCTCTGAGAAGGGTCGTCCCGTCGTTATCTTCTGTTTCTTCTGTGTCAGATGCTCCCTGGTGCGGTCACTGCAAACAGCTGGCTCCGATCTGGGACCAGCTCGGAGAGAAATACAAGGACTCCCCAGACATCGTGGTGGCGAAGATGGACTCCACCGCCAATGAGATTGAGTCTGTTAAAGTCCACAGCTTTCCCACGCTCAAATTCTTCCCAGCAGGAGATGATCGCAAGGTGAGGCTTCACCAGGATTTTTACTCATTCCAATAGCTCAACTGAGCCAGGCTGTTGTATGAAAATAAAACTGAACCTGGCCTGGGTTTGGAAAGAAACCATTAAATTTTGCAGATGATTTGTGCATATCCTGTTGGGGGGTGGGGTCCCAGAAAAATCCTCATCTTAATTGACATGGGGCAAATGTTTATCTGGCAGCCACTAGGGGACCACATTTCATTATCATGTTAAGTTAAAATGTATTAGTGCCTGGTGCAGATACTTTGCACTCTGAGGGCTCTCCAATTATCTTCCTGTTTCTAGGTGTGGTTCCATTCGGGTGACCTCGACTTGTCTCCTCGCACGTTTCAGATATCATAGTCTGGGTATTTTGAAGGTGGTTGAAATGGAACCCGGTGAATTCCCCTCATCGCAGTCCTCATTTAGAAGCACGTGTTTAGACTTTGAGATTGTGGCTCCTGTTGTATCATGCACTGAGAAAATCCAGTCAAAACCAGCCCTGTTAGATGAAGGGTAGTTGAGTGACACATGGGCACCTGGTGTTTACAGCCATGCTTGAAATGCCAGTTCCTGTTGGGTTAGCCCACTTCTAATCCGTTTCTCTGTGAGTGCCCCAGTTTCTGGGTTCTTGAGAATTTGGCACCCCTCATCCCTACCCAACCGTATTTACTGCCATTCTTTAGATTACAAAGATTTTTTTTCTTCCTTATTGGATCCTGCATCCAGTCGGGTCTGTTACTGTCACCAGGAAATCTGTATTTTATTACACTTGCTTATAAAATATCTGATGATGAATCTGTATTTTATTACCCTTGCTAATAAAAAAAGTCCATATGTGGATTCAACCACTGCAGTACTTTGGCAGCAGAGTACTGGGTGTATTTTTGGGTCCTCTTCTATATCCGTGGAGCTAAATCAAGACCTTGTTGGTCAGCAGTTATGAAATTAGACCTGACCTCCTTCTTACCAGGCTGATGAATAGGTTTATTCTTGAGGTAGACATTGTTGTGAGAAACCGTAAGGATCAGTTTTGGATGCCCAAATCAAGTAGTTCCATGCTAGCTAATGTCCACTACCTCGCGGTTCATGTCTGGTCCTGAATTCCCAGTTTGTTTGGCGATACAGTACAAACTTCAGTGCAGCCAGTGTTCTAAGCAACACTCAACGTGTAATTGGTTGTAAAATTGTGTTTGTCTGTATTTAGATTGTTGACTACAGTGGAGAGCGAACATTGGAGGGCTTTACGAAGTTCCTGGAGAGTGGAGGAAAGGAAGGTGGAGAACCAGCAGGGGATGAAGATGAAGATGATGAAGAAGCTGATGTGCGTATTTAAATTCAAAGGGGACTTATGAGCTCAATATTGTAGCGATCAACTCATGGATGGGCTGATTTTGCTGCTCCTGCCCACGGTTCTGGTATTTCTAGCACAAGATCCAATCCTGTCAGCCCTCATATGTATTCTCAGCATGTTAGCAAACAATCATGCCAATGATTTAATGTGGTCCGTCAGCGAGAATCATTGGTTTTGAGCTCTTTTGGCAATAAAATTAAATTGTGAAATAGCAAGTTGGGAGCTTAGTGGAGAGTTATGTTTTGAACAATGATCTACAATTTGGCATCTGCAGATCACATGATAGGTGACATAGTGGTTAGCACATCTGTCTTTCAGTAAGATCTCGAGTTTGAGTGCCGGGCTTGGTGAGGACGTTTGTCATGGTCCCATGTTCTTGCATTCAAGGCGCTCCAGTTTGCTCCCACAGTACAAAGACATGCTCAAGAGGCTAATTGGATTGTTCAAATTGCTCTGCGGTATGAGTGGCATGCTATTTGTCGTATACCCTGCCTCTAATCCAAGTATGCTGAGCGGTTCCAGCCTCCTTGTGATCCTAATAGAATTAAACAATTGAGTGAATGACTGAATGAAAGTCACATGAATTTATGGCTTTTCCCCGACTGAAATTGCCATTTTCAAGAGCTCCACTTCAGATCAGCTGAAAGAACATGAGATGAAAATGTTTTAGGTTTATCTTTTACATGACCCATGACAAAAACACAACTTGGTTCCAGACATAAAACCCCCATTCAGATTCAAGGAAGGCACCAATCCACTACCTCTTGGAAGCCTGATTCCAGTGCGTGACATCTCCATGAGTGTTTGGCTCACCCAGAGGATGAGCTGGTGATGGGATTGATGCAGAAATTCATCAGTTTGGTTTATTTATTGACTGAGATGTTGTGGACAAGTAATTATTTCTGTTTGTACGCAGGATTTGGATGTTGATGAGATGGACGACATCGATTCGGATGCAGAGGGACACGACGAGTTATAAGAACGTGAGAAAGTGTAAGAGGAGAGACGAACCCCTTCACCAACCATCACTTCTACTACTCCAAGCCCTCAGTGTTCCAGGAACCCTCAGATGTTCTGAAATTATCTTGTAGACTTTATCCACCATGACCAGTGACCTCGAGGACCCAACTATTGAACTTTTGCTTTTGCATTAAAGCTCATTTCTCCCGTCTGTTAATTAGCACCTCGACTACATCTCTGGTGATCCACAAGGGTCAGTATTAGGACGGTTTTGGGCAGTTTTATAAGAGTTTAGCGGCTGGGACAGGCAGATCTATCTCAGGGCATCGGGGCGATTAAAAAATAATAATAATACAGTACTTTTTCACTTGATTTGAAATGTAGCTGAAACCATGCAAGCCCCCCCCTGTTCTTTCTTTCCCCTCCTCCATAACCATGAATATATAGCTACTGATTTTTTAATTAGTTATCAATTTCTTATATTTAATTATCTTTTTCCATGTTTTATGTGTAACGGTTAGTATTGAGGTTTTTGGGGGAGGGGTACACTATGTTCTTCATGCCAGCCGAGATTTCATGTCACCAAATCAGTTTCAGAAATATTCCATCTTTTGTTTTGTGTCTCCTCTCCACAGTGTATGTAAATGAAGGGGTGGAGTCTAACAGGATGATGGCGAAGGGTTTGGGGGGGGGAGGGGGACGTGTTGGTAAACCCAATTCGTTGGGTCGTTTAATTTCTTTCACGCGTGTCTCCAGGGTCGGGGTTATAAAGGCAATGTTTTATCCCCTCGTTCTTGGCTGTTATTCAGAGGGTTGGCGTTTAATCGAAGGATTTGGGATTAAATAGGGAGGGACTTGTGTATTTCATTTTTTTTTTACTATTGTAAGGTGTAAAGTTCAAAAGAGGAATGAACTGGCGTTGAGGGAAACTAAGCATTCCATCACACATTGAAAAGAAAATGTGGGGAAAAATAAATTGGTGGCCAATAAAGAAGAGAATGGTGACACGGTTGTTTGGTTTTGTGTTTTTTTTTTTGTTTTTTTTTTGGTAAAATTCTACATGATTCTTACCTTTATTTTCTTTACACACATCATGGCTTGTGAGACTTGGAGGGCCTTGCCACCTTCACTAGGACAGACATGCAGTGGCCACTTGCATTTTAATGGCTGACGTTATAGAAACTCCTTCGTAACTAGGACTAACCGAGGCCACTTTTTTGTTTGTTTGTTTTGAGACCAGGACGAAATCTCAAACCCTTCTTTGTTTCTTTAACTCTTGCTTGAACAGGAAATTTTTCTGGACTGCCATGTATTTGACATCCCATTTATTTTGTATGTTCCGAATGCAGGAGCACATGCTGTACTTCCTGGAAGAGCTGCACACCAGCATATAAACTGGCCACCTTTTACATGAATTGTACCCTGTATGTCCGTCGTGTTATCAGAAGCAAGTGGCGCTCTTAAAACAGTTCCCTGGGGGACGAACGAAAACACAATGTTCACTAATTAAAGATTTGGAAATGAACCGCATGTGTTTGGTTTTCCAGCCACTCTAATGGTTAAGGGTCATTGAACAGCTTTCCAGTTCATTACATCACAATCACTTACTCCAGGGGTGTCAAACTCATGCCAAGAAGGGCCATGTGACTGCAGGGTTGGTTTCAACCAAGCAGCAGCACACCTGACTGCTCATTCAAACAACTGAGCTGAGGCTTCATGCAGTTGATTGGTCAATCCTCACCAATCAACTGCCCGAAGACTCCGCTCTTTCTTTTCCTTTTAACTTTCTCAGGGCTCGCCACAGCGAATAATTCGCATGTTTGATTTGGTTCAGAGGTTTTTCTTTCGGATGCCGTTCCTGACACAACCCTTTTAGTAAGGGACAGAAACACGCTGACGGCTTTGCGGCTCCTCTTTACGAAAGTCAGCAATGGTTCTTTTACGTGAACCTCTCATAGACAGTGAGAGACATGGCCGGCCTTTGATAACCCAGTTAGCTGCACTGGGGGGGACAGTGACAACCTTGTGGAGAATGGAACTCGAACCCCGAACTTTAGGATCAGGGATCCAGCATCTTTTACCACCAGGCCACCGCTGCAAAACCTGAAGACTCGGATCAGTTTGTTTAAATGAGCAAAGTCAGGTGTGCTGCTGTTTGGTTGAAACGAACACCCACAGCTACGTGGCCCTTCGTGGTACGAGTTTGACATCTGTCACTTACTCACTTGCCAAAGCACTATTAGGGAGGCTGGGGCTAATCTCAGCTGATTCTGGGTGAAATTGGGCTACATCCTGAACAGCTTTCAAGTCCATTATACAGCTAATACACAAAACTTTTTTCTTTTTGGCTTTTTCCCGTTCTCAAGAGTCGCCACAGTGAATCATCCGATTTGCACATTTGATTTGGCATGGGTTTTTACGTCGGATGCCTTTTCTGTCACAACCCTTTTAGCAAGGGACAGAAACACGCTGATGGCTTTGCAGCTACTCTTTACGAAAGTCAGCAATGGTTCTTTTACATGAACCTCACACCATAGACAGTGAGAGACATGGCCCGCCTTTGATAACCCAGTTAGCTGCACTGGGGGGGACAGTGACAACCCTGTGGGGACTCGAACCCTCAACCTTAGGATCAGTGATCCAGCACCCAATCCGCTAGACCACCACTGCCCCTGGCCAATACACACAAAGCTATTTACATGAAAACCTGTGGGCAATTTGGAATGGTAAATTGGCCCAATACACATGTCTTTGGGCAGTGGGAGGAAACTGGAGTACATCGAGGAAACCCTTCCAAGCATTGCAAAGTCCACACACTCATTGAATCCAGAACTCGAACCCAAGACCTTCTTGCTTTAAGGAGGACGTGCTAACTGCTATAGCACCGTGCCACCATGTGTACTATATGATTTGTCATTCATTATATTAAAACTAATGATATAATAAATATAAACATAAACTCATGCAAATTATCACAAACTCGAAAGCTGACCACACCATTTTAACCCAGTCTCAGAATATTCTTCATGGTAGACAGATGTTTTGTTGACAATCAAGGCTGTTTTCCAAACTATAATCTTATCTGCCAACTTGTTCAACACATCGTTTTATCTATAAACCATCTGTACACCTGTTTACCAGACATTTACTGGCTGTGAGTGGAGTACGTGACCACAAGCTCTTCGCTGTCTGTAATGTGTGTGTGTGTGTGTGTGTGTGAGCAAGAATCTTGGAGAAAACAAGCTGAAGTTTCAGTTCCCGTCAGTTGGAAGAGTCAACAAGCCACTCAGCTTCCAATTCAGTCACTCGACCTGTGAGGTGATGGCACTGAAATAGTGTGAGGGAGGATATAAAGAGCGCAAACTGACAGGACACCACAGAGAAAGAGGTCTTGAAGCGACACAGAAGACAGAAGACCACAAGACGATCTTAAGCCTCGTCCGAACAGGATCTTGAGGAAGAACTACAGGACAAACTTCCCTCCAGAAGATGATGAAGTACTACCAGTGTCCAGTGATCCAGAGCGTAACCTATGAAGGGTGCAACATTAAATCTGGGGGCCTGGTGACCTGCATACCCACCCACAAATCTGGAAAACTGGTCCGCAACGTCCACTTCCCCAACGATGTGGTCTTCCAGGACTATGTCCGTCAGGGAGAGCTTGAGAAGATCGGTCGCTTTATCCGGGCCAGCAGGGTGAGCCTGGACACCATGTATCCTTCGGGTAAGACTCTGTGATGAAGTGGTTTTATGCTAATCTATTTAAACACATGATTTGTACCCTCTGGTTGATTGCTGTGGTCATCACCAGGCATGGCAGCCATTCATGAAGCCGTGCTCTCAGGAAACCTGGAGTGTGTGCAGCTGCTGGTGAAATATGGTGCTGACATCATGCAGAGAGACGAGGACGGTTGGACACCGCTCCACATGGCCTGCAGTGATGGATTCCCACACATCGCCAAGTGAGCAACCATAAGTTACCTGCAAATGATGAAATATTTTACCTCATATATTAAACTTAGACTTTATTCTAGTACAGATGATCTCAACCCTGGTTCTTGAAGAATCCCTGTCCTACATGTTTCAGTTTTCATGCTCATATACACCCAGGGCAACTCAAAGAACCCTGATGATTGACATACAAGTTTAATCAGATGCGTTAAGACCAGGAAACAGTAAATCATGAGGGAAGAGACAGGGTTTCTCCAAGACCAGAATCAAGAACCAGTGTGTCTGATTGTATTTTTTTTTCATCCATTACTGACAAATCCATATTTTCCATCTTACCTCACCTTCTGTGATGTGTTTTTTTTTTTTTTTTTTTTTAGATTCCTGCTGTCTCTCGGTGCTGACACCGAGGCAGAGAACGAATGTGGAGAAAAACCGGCCGACCTCATCGACACTGATTGCAAGGAACTGGTGGAGATGTTTGGCGTTGGAGGAGACTGAACCTACAGAACATCTAGGGCATCTTCTCCTCTTTCCGTTCATGCTGGTTAAAGAACTAGATCAGGTCGTCTGCGATGTTTGACACATCTGGTAAATAAATTGACTTGACTGGTTGTGGACAGCAGTGCAGGCCTGAGCTTGTAGGAGAGCGAACCACAGAACTTGAGTGGAACTTCAAAAGGAGGACTAACTGCTGAGAGATGTATTTATATTTCCGGATGAAAAGAGATCGAGCAGCTCTGGGGGTTTAATATTGGTGTGTTTGTCCTGAAGATCCTATATTACAGCTCAGTGCAAAATGTTTACATCCCCTCAGAGTCAGGATGAAATAACTCAAGGGGTTCTGTCTCAAATAATGTTCTGTGCTTGTTTTCCTGCTGTTCAATTCTTCTGAGTGGATAAATTATAAAAGGAATTTTTTCCTTTTGTATATTTTTTTTCTTTCCTGTGTGATTTGTATTGTTACAATTGTTGTTTTGATTATGTAAACTGTACAATTTTTAATTTTTATCATTACTTTGCAACACACACATGTTAATTTTGTATTTTTATACTCTATTTTCCATTAAAATTTTTACTGTTAATCAAAACAATTATAATTTATTCTCCTCTTTTATTTTTAATAAATATTGAAATTAAAACTTGTCATCTGTAAGACAACTATATGACGTCATCCTCTCAGACATTTTTATCCTTACATCGGTTAAATCCAAAATTTAATCATATTTACTATCTAAGTGCACTATATAGCGTACATAGTAATTATCGTGTGCACCCTATCAAGTGCATTACTTGCCCAACAGGACGCCATTTTTTGATCCGGTAATTGTTTTGCTAATACTTGTCGCTTGGCGGATATTTAAGCGTAGCGTTTTACTAATACTTTAGAGATTTATTTAATTTATCTGGTCAAGTCCACACACGGTAGGTATTTCCGTAAGATGTTGCCACGAAGTTGTGCTTCTAAACTTTTAAAACCTGCCAGTTTTTGTGGTTTGCGAACATAAAATCTGCTAATTCCTAGGAGGCTAGCAGGCTAGCAGGCTAGCATTGGTGATAAATTTGTTTCCCTACCCGTATTGAAAACGTTTCGCGTCCTGCCTGTTACAATTGGTTAATATGTTGAGTCACGTGCGGTGAAGGTATAACGATCCAGTCCGTTTACATGAAGGAGATATTATTTTCTTTTTCCACTCAATCAGAATATGGGGCGGGATATGTAGAAATACGGGTGCAGTAAGTAATTAACAATAATATAACAAAGAAAAAAAAAGAAAAGCTGTTTTAAACGTTACATTCTTGCACAAATAAACAGTTATGGCATAGTGTATTTAAACCTAAATGTAACTTGCTCACTGGATCTGTTTAGATGTACATTTCTATCCAAAATATTAATATCTTAACAAATATTTATACTTCAATGTGTTTTAAGTTATAATCAAACGCAGAACAACAAAACAAACAACAAAAGATTTAATCATCCAAATTGAATGGAAAACCAAAAATGTTTACCAGTAAACCTGTCTGAAATGATGAATAAGTGCTAGAATGGAAGTGTCAGTGTTTGGTGAAATGATTTTTGCTGGTTCTGTGTTCTGCAAGTTTCAGTATGGTGCAGAATTACAAGCAGGCATCTGGAGTTTGTTCTCCATCCAACACTGACGAGTTCCTGACACCAGCACACGAGGAGAACGTCCGCTTCATCCACTACAGTCAGAAACAAATTCTTCATAAACACATGTTCTTTTAGTGAAGTGTGTGTGTAAGTTTAACTTCTGTGTGTTTGTGTATTTGCAGCATGGCAGTGTGTGATGAGGGAGATGCAGTCATTCCAGGGAACCGAAAACAGCAACAAGGGACCTCAGAAGTATGTGGAGAGAACACCAAACCCCAGTCTGAGCAGTAGGTTCACGTGCACTGGAACATGTTTTGGATGAAGGAAGAAGCACTCACTCACTCCATCTTTCTATCCAAACTTCATCCTATACAGTGGTACCTTGACTTATGAAATTAAACCGTTCTGAGGGCGAGCTCGTAAGCCAAAAAGTTTTAGTTAAAACTAAAAATTCGCATAAGAAATAATAGAATACCAATTAATCCGTTCCAACCTCTCCCAAACTCGTATAACCTGACACAAACATGTATATGACCTAATATGGGTCTCAGAGAGTGAGAGGATGCCAGAGGAATGGAGAAGTGTGCTGGTGCCCATTTTTAAGAACAGGGGAGACTTGCAGGTTTGTGGCAACTACAGAGGGATAAAGTTGATGAGCCATACGATGAAGTTATGGGAAAGAATAGTGGAAGTGAGACTAAGGGCAGAGGTCAGCATTTGTGAACAACAGTTTGGTTTCATGCCAAGAAAGAGGCACCACAGATGCAGTGTTTGCTTTGAGGATGTTAATAGAGAAGTACAGAGAAGGTCAGAGGGAGCTGCATTGTGCCTTTGTGGATCTGGAGAAAGCAGATGACAGGGTGCCGAGAGAGGAACTGTGGTATTGTATGAGGAAGTCTGGAGTAGTAGAGAAGTATGTTAGAGTGGTGCAGGACATGTATGAGAGATGTAAGACAGTGGTGAGGTGTGCTGTCAGTGTGATAGAAGAGTTCAAGGTGGAGGTGGGACTGCATCAAGGGTCAGCTCTGAACCTCTTCTTGTTTGCTAAGGTGATGGACAGGCTGACAGATGAGGTTAGAAAAGAATCTCCATGGACTATGATGTTTGCAGATGACATTGTGATCTGCAGTGAGAGCAGAGAACAAGTGGAGGAAAATCTAGAGAGGTGGAGGTATGCCCTGGAAAGGAGAGGAATGAAGGTTAGCCTCAGCAAGACAAAATACGTGTGTGTGTGTGTGTGTGTGTGTTTGAACGAGAAGGACCCAAGAGGAACGGTTATGTTACAGGGGGCAAAGATAAAGAAGGTGGAGGATTTTAAGTACTTAGGCTCAACAATCCAGAGCAATGGAGAGTGTGGAAAAGAGGTGAAGAAGCGTGTGCAGGCAGGTTGGAATGGTTGGAGAAAAGTGTCCGGTGTGATGTGATAGGAAGGTATCGGCAAGGAAGAAAGGAAAAGTGTACAAGACAGTGATGAGGCCAGTGATGTTGTATGGTTTAGATACCGTGGCCCTGGGGAAAAGACTGGAGGTAGCAGAGATGAAAATGTTGAGGTTCTCTTTGGGAGTAACGAGGATGGATAGAATCAGGAATGAGTACATCAAAGGGACAGCCCATGTAAGATGTTTTGGAGACAAAGTCAGAGAGGCTAGATTGAGATGGTTTGGACATGTACAGAGGAGGGATAGTGAGTATATTAGTAGTAGGATGCTGAGGTCGGAACTACCAGGCAGAAGGCTGAGAGGAAGACCAAAGAGAAGATTTATGGATGTGGTGAATGAGGACATAAAGGCAGTTGGAGTAAGAGTAGAAGATGCAGAGGATAGGGTGAGAGAGAGGCAGATGATTCGCTGTGGCGACCCCTGAAGGGAACAGCCGAAAGGAAAACATATTAAAGATAAACGTGTAAAAACAAATATTTCATAATAATACATGTATATTAACATTAATAATAATAATAAAACAAGAATAAACAAGTCAACTCACTTTTCCTATCATCGACTGCAACGAAGATGTCACGTGGGTGGGCATGAGGTGGTGCATAACGGAGGAGGAGGAGGATATTTTGTGCATGTGCACACTACGAATGCCAGCGAGGAAAGGCTCGTGGTAGGCTCCCACAAGGCCAGTGCTTCTCAAATAGTGGAGTGCACTCCCCTCGGGGGCACGGTGTCATGCCAGGGGGGCACGTATGACCCTGGGGAACATGCTTTTTTTGCCATACTGTACTAGAATTACGTGTAGTTTGCCAGTAGTTTTGCAGTGGCGCTTTCATTGTTGTGTTAAGGTGTAGGGGGAAAAAGCACCGAACAAACGGTATGAAGTGCCGTAAACACTATTTATAGTCTTGCATGGGGGGCGTGAAATGTTTTTTTTTTTTTTTTTTTTCCCCTTCTTCTTCCTAGATGGGGTGTCACAGAAAATAATTGAAAAGCACTGCACAAGGCATTCTCGGAGCGCGGAGGAATATAAGGCTAATCGGCCCAGAAAAGCCATTTCGAGGAGAACTCGTAAAGTGAATTTTTGCTCATTGGATGGGGCATGTTTTTGGTGGGATTGACGCTCGTGTCATGGAAAAACTGTTATAAGGAATACTAGTTAGATGAGATACTACTTGGTTGCAGGAAGGTAGAATGTGCATATTGGAATGTGGAAAGAAAGTGGGGCACCCAGAGGAAACCCATACATGCAAGGGGAGAACATGGAAATTCCGGAACAAGGACACCCCCCCCCCCCCCCGGGGGGGGGGGATCTAATCAGTGATTTCATTTTTATTATATAAAGGAGAGAAAATGAAAGGAAATGTTGAAATAACCACGATGGAAGAAAGGGGGGGACAGAAAGAAGAATAATCAGAGGGTGTGCATTATTAATATAAAGGGAGGAGTTCAGGAGTGAATTTCATCCAAATAGTGCGGCAGATGTCTGATCCCACGTGCTGTGTGTGCTCAGGGAGTGACGTGTGTTCTGTTGTCCTGCAGCTTTCACGCCAGTGGATCTGAACAGCGTGAGACGGAGGAACGCGCAGGACTCCAAAAAATCTTAACGACGTCACGCACCACGTGCACTCTCTAAGAAAACACCTTTGTTTTATTTTACTGAATTAAAATAAACTTTTATCTGTTGGGTGTGTTCTGTCCACGTGCACGAGGAACCGTGGCAGGTGTTTGCTTCCCTCTTCTGCACATTCTGTTCTGAGTTCCGTTTTAAAGGCACTGCGATCGTTCCGCGCTTTATTTCCTGTACGGTAAACATTCCTCCTGCTCCGGACACGACTCCACCTGGCGGTTACGTCATCAATTCTGAGCGTTTCCCTTAAAAATTCAGCTGTCAATCACTGAATGGTTTTGTTCCTGCGGTGATATTTTAGCCTCAGCACTGATAGTTATTATAATAATAAAGAAACTTGCTTTTATAATGTTTTTTTTTTTTTAATTTTACTCAAAGTAACATTCGTACTGTATGAAACCCTTGCTCTATTACAATCTGGAAAAACTTGATTGGTTTTATGAACCTGTTCTGAATTTTAAATAAATCTTCCAAGGGTTCTCAGCTTTGTGCAACAGTTTACCTTGGGGGCGGGGCAATCCAACACTCTACAAGCAACATCTTTCTGAACCACTCAAATCTGATACTGTATTCAACTTCTCACCAGAGTCACTGGAGATGTGCATCTGTGTACTTCCAGGAAAGAACATTTGTCTTAGTTGCCATGGCAACATTTAAACCATACTAACAGATTATTTTGCAGTTGTTGCATAATATAATGGGTCATGTTAGAACAGAATGTAAAATCAGAGATGTGGACACTAAAGCTCTGGGTGTGTGGTGAAAGTTGGCATCATATTCAGAATAGAGTGTTGCTGTATTGTTTGTGTAAATAAAAATACAACTCAGCAGTGATTTCAGATCATTAATCATTTATTCCATTGTCTCACGACGTCTCTCCCCTGAATAAAAAAAGGAATAGGGCTTATGTTGAGGTTCTGCAGTGTGAAGAAACAATGTGTGTATGATTTTTAAAGTGCAAACAAGTCGGGCAGCGAGATCCTCACTCTTTAAACTTCCACTCCTGTCGACACATGGGGCATTGCTGCTGCACCTGCTGCGAGTTCAGCCACTTCAGGATGCAGTGCATATGGAAGCAGTGGGAGCACTGACCCCACACCAGCGGGCAGTCGTCCCCTGGGACCTTACCTGCATACAGGGCCAAAGAAACACAGTAGGACAGCAGGTCCAGTCCAACACAACACGCACGTACAGCCACAATTTTAATTCCTAACCACAAAAGGTTCTGGAGAACCATCCTGCATATTTTGGTGTCGTCCCTGCTCCAATACACTCCTGTAACTCAGGAAACACCTGAATCAGGTGTACCGGAACAGAGGAAACACTGAAACATGCAGGTCTTTCAGGCGCAGGCTTGAGAAGTACTGCTTTAGAGCATACGGGGTGATTGTTTATTAAAAAGAGAAATACTGTACAGTATAAATTTAGCAAAATAAGAGTCCTACAGTCCGGACAGCAGCCGTTGAAAGGAGCTCTGCATATTCCACAATTTTCATCATTGGCCACCCAAAGCCACGAGGCGACACCATGCCACTGCTTTATCTTCACCTTCATCTCTGTATGCTCAGAACATACAACACATAAACAAAAACAAACACGAGGAGAAAGCGCCGAAGAAAGCTGAACAAGAAGACGAAACATTTGACATATAAAGGCATACAATTTATTAATTTTAATTTTCATCTAGCAGAAAATAAAACGAAAGCTTTACCTTATGTGTACTAAACACGTAATATCAACAAAAATAAAACACGCACCTGACGTCACCCAATGAGAAACTGCAAGGTTATACAGTGGTATATTCAGTTAAGCAGAAAATCATAAAAATGTTCCTTTTCTTCTCCAAATAAATAATAATGTAATAATGCCGATAAGAAGAAGAAGAAAGAATTAAAGCTCTGCTTCTCTTTTCTCGTCCATTTTAATTTCTCCACACTTTTTATTCTGCGCTTTCTGTCTTAGCCGTCTAATCACTTCCCATCGCCCTCTGGTGTGCGGGAGGAAGTGTAAAAATTAAATAACTAAATAAAACAGCTACAGGTCGAATTTATGAGAAAGTTTACCGTAAAATAATCTATATATTTGTTCTGTTTATTAATGATAATTTATTATTTACAGGGACAGTAGACCTCTGAAAAGAAAAACCGGAAGTATTCCCAGTCTCCTCAGTCTTGCACACATCCGGAAGTACACGGTTGCCGAGCAGCAGGTTTGACGGGAAACCAAACATCACTCATTAGTTTTTATTGAAAGAAAAAGATACACTGACTAAATTCCCGGGAGTTTTTATTTAATTATTTACAGAGGTAAGAATTTAACAATATTTTCTTAAATATGAAACTATAAAGTATTAAAAAAATAAAAACTCGAAACTCAAGTATGATATTAGTAAAAAAAAATTATCTCCCTTATGTCTAATTTTATACTTTAAAACAAAATAGGTAGGTTTCACTATGAAAGTTTGTGAATTAATTGTTGAGATTCCTACAAATGTTTTTTATATTGGAACTTTCGAAACAAGTGAAAAAGTATATTAAATATATGCAATACTCAATAAAACTTATATCACAGCAATAAAAATAAGTAGATGGTGTCAACATATTTAGCAGTGCAGTGAGTCCATGAATAAGGATGATGATTGACTTCAACCTTTTACTCAGTGATAAGATGGAGGGAGCTGAAGATGGAGACAGGAGAGAGACTCCACATGATCAAGAGGGTCTCAAGGAACCAGAGGATGGTGCAGAGGTTCCTTCTGACGTCACAGCCTCTCAGCAGGTCACCAATAAATTAGCTGTTTCTCTCAGTGTTGCTTGCCTGAAATCTATAAAAAAAATCCTGCAGGAATAGAATGCCACAGCCCCATGTTCTAATATCCCACTCCTATCTACCTATGTTTAATAATAATTAAAAAAAAAATATATATATATATAATTCATGGACTCTGGTCAGAAGTTGTTCATTTATTTCTATTATTTGTCTGCCATAGGAGCGATCGACTGAGGACTCGGAGCGAGAGTATGCACACATTCACACCAGAGCCAGCCTCATCACACACACACACTCAGGTCTGCACGCCAGTCTGAACACACACACAAACACGCAACTAATTCACTTTTATTATGAAAGTGATGTAATTATCAACTCGAATTGAACTCTATTGAATAAAGGATTTTTTTTTTTTTTCCTATTTGAAGGATTAGACAAAAAACTACTCAAATGCAGCCATGAGGCGGGGGGGGGGGGCACTAACCAGTGTCTCTCCCCCTCATGCCGGTCCCAAGCCCGGAGAAATGCAGAGGGTTGTGTCAGGAAGGGCATCCGACGTAAAACCAATGCCAAACTTTTATGATGCAAATCAGAAGTATTACCCCCATACTGGATCGGTCGAGGCCCGGGTTAACAACGACCGCCATCAGTGCTGACAATCAACAGGGTGCTGATGGAAATTGGACTACTGTTGGTCGAAGACGTCGAAGAAGGAGAGGTGGGAGGCGTGTCCGTAGGCAGAGAGAGAAGAGGAAAGGCATGAGTCGAGGACTGAGAGTGGGGACTTTGAATGTTGGAACTATGCAAAGAAAAGGTAGAGAGCTGGCTGACATGATGCAGAGGAGGAAGGTGGACATACTGTGTATTCAGAAGACCAGGTGGAAAGGTAGCAAAGCTAAAAGCTTAGGAGCAGGGTTTAAGCTATTTTATCATGGTGTGGATGGGAAAAGAAATGTAGTAGGAGTCATCTTGAAGGACGGGTTTGTCAGGAATGTTCTAGAAGTGAAAAGAGTGTCAGACAGAGTGATGAGTCTCAAGTTAGAAATTGAAGGTGGAATGCTCAATGTTGTTAGTGCTTATGCCCCACATGCAGGATGTGAGCTAGAAGAGGAGAGATTCTGGAGTGAGTTAGATGAAGTGATGCAGAGTACCCCCAGAGGTGAAAGAGTGGTCATTGGTGCAGACTTCAATGGACATGTTGAGGGGACGAGGAAGTGATGGGCAGGTTTGGTATCCAGGACAGGAACGCAGAAGGACAGATGTTGATAGATTTTGCAAAAAGGATGGAAATGGCTGTGGTGAATACTTTCTTCCAGAAGAAGCAGGAGCATAGGGTGACTTATAAAAGCGGAGGTAGGAGCACACAGGTAGACTACATCTTGTGTAGGCGATGTAATTTGAAGGAAGTCAGTGACTGCAAAGTAGTAGTGGGTGAGAGTGTTGCCAAACAGCATAGGATGGTGGTATGCAGGATGACGCTGATGGTGAGGAAGGCGAAGAAGGCAAAGGCAGAGCAGAAGACAAAGTGGTGAAAGTTCAAAAAGGAAGAGTGTCATGTTGTCTTCAAAGAGGAGTTGAAACAGGCTTTGGGTGGCCAGGAAGTGCTTCCAAATGACTGGACAACCACAGCAAATGTGATCAGGGACACAGGTAGGAGAGTACTTGGTGTGTCCTCTGGAAGGAAAGTGGATAAGGAGACTTGGTGGTGGAATGAGGAAGTGCAGGAGTGTGTACAAAGGAAGAGGTTAGCTAAGAAAAAGTGGGACATAGAGAGGACCGAAGAGAGTAAACAGGAGTACAGGGAGACACAGCGTAAGGTGAAAGTCGCAGTGGCTAAGGCCAAACAGAGGGCGTATGATGACTTGTATGATAGGTTGGACAGTAAAGAGGGAGAAAATGATCTATACAGGTTGGCACAGCAGAGAAATAGAGATGGGAAGGACGTGCAGCAAGTTAGATTGATAAAGGACAGAGAGGGAATTGTATTGACTGATGACAGAAGTGTGCTGGGAAGATGGAAAGAGTACTTTGAAGAGCTGATGAATGAGGAAAATGAGAGAGAAAAAAGAGTAAAAGAGGTGACCATTGAGGAGCAGGATGTAGCAAAGATCAGTAAGGGTGAAGTGAGAAGGGCATTGAAGAGGATGAAGAATGGAAAGGCAGTTGGTCCTGATGATATACCTGTGGAGGTATGGAAGTGTCTCGGAGAGGTAGCAGTAGATTTTCTGACAAGAACATTCAACAAGGTCCTAGAGAGTGAGCAGATGCCGGAGGAGTGGAGGAGAAGTGTTCTGGTGCCCATTTTTAAGAACAAGGGAGACGTGCAGAGTTGCGGCAACTACAGAGGGATAAAGTTGATGAGCCATACGATGAAGTTATGGGAAAGAATAGTGGAAGCTAGACTAAGGGCAGAGGTCAGCATTTGTGAACAACTGTTTGGTTTCATGCCAAGAAAGAGCACCACAGATGCAATGTTTGCTTTGAGGATGTTAATAGAGAAGTACAGAGAAGGTCAGAGGGAACTACATTGTGCCTTTGTGGATCTAGAAAAAGCATATGACAGGGTGCCAAGAGAAGAACTGTGGTATTGCATGAGGAAGTCTGGAGTGGCAGAGAAGTATGTTAGAGTGGTGCAGGACATGTATGAGAGATGTAAGACAGTGGTGAGGTGTGCTGTCGGTGTGACCGACGAATTCAAGGTGGAAGTGGGACTGCATCAAGGGTCAGCTCTGAGCCCCTTCTTGTTTGCTATGGTGATGGACAGGCTGACAGACGAGGTGAGACAAGAATCTCCATGGACTATGATGTTTGCAGATGACATTGTGATCTGTAGTGAGAGCAGAGAACAAGTGCAGGAAAATCTAGAGAGGTGGAGGTATGCCCTGGAAAGGAGAGGAATGAAGGTTAGCCTCAGAAAATCAAAATACATGTGTGTGAATGAGAAGGACCCAGGAGGAATGGTGATGTTACAGTGAGCAGAGATAACGAAGGTGGAGGATTTTAAGTACTTAGGCTCAACAATCCAGAGCAATGGAGAGTGTGGAAAAGAAGTTAAGAAGCATGTGCAGGCAGGCTGGAATGGTTGGAGAAAAGTGTCCGGTGTGATGTGCGATAGGAGAGTGTCAGCAAGAATGAAGGGTAAAGTGTACAAGACGGTGGTGAGGCCAGCAATGTTGTATGGCTTAGAAACAGTGGCGCTGAGGAAAAGGCAGGAGGCAGAGCTGGAGGCAGCGGAGATGAAAATGTTGAGGTTCTCTCTGGGAGTATCGAGGATGGATAGGATCAGAAATTAGTATATCAGAGGGACAGCCCATGTAAGATGTTTTGGAGACAAAGTCAGAGAGGCTAGATTGAGATGGTTTGGACATGTACAGAGGCGGGATAGTGAGTATATTGGTAGTAGGATGCTGAGGTTGGAACTACGAGGCAGAAGGCCTCGAGGAAGACCAAAGAAGAGATTTATGGATGTGGTGAAGGCGGACATGAAGGTCGTTGGAGTCAGAAAAGAAGATGCAGAGTATAGGGTGAGATGGAGGCGGATGATTTGCTGTGGCGACCCCTGAAGGGAACAGCCAAAAGTAAAAGAAGAAGACGAAGAAGAAGACAAAAACTACTCAGCTGGGGTTTTATTTTAATTAAACTTGGTGGAAGGGAAAAAGTCATATCTTTTGCATGAGTCAAAATAACATAGAGGGAGACATTCCATTATTACTATGCAAAGTTAGAATAATTTATTTGTGCCTGTAATTGGGCAGTGTGGATCCAGTTCACCTGACCCACTCCTTCTACCACACACCATTACATTCACCCTTATTGATATTATGTATTGTATTATAATGTGCACGCCTGCGTTTTCCAGAAAAGGACATTGGAAGTGCACCAGAACCCCCATCATCATCGCTTCATCTCTCCCTGACCAACAGCTCTACAGTAAGCACCACCACCCACACTCTTTAACCCTGTTTACACTGCATCACTTCCTATTTCTCAATGAGCTCATTACATCTGCGTTGTGTTAGCTATTTTATGAAGAAAATGGTTTCTGCACTAAACTAAAGCAGGTTTTAAAAGTCCTAAAGTATGTTTGTGGTTATATTACTGTAATAGATTTAAAAGCGCTCAGATGAATTTCTTGATGGTGGTTTTGTTGCTAGTTCTCTGTCCAGGTGAAACATGAATGATGTATTTACTCTCTCATCCACAGGAGGGTTGCATGGACAGTGAGGGAGATGAGAGAGCGAGACCAAGCCATAATGGTGATGATGATGATGATGATGATGATGATAGTGAGCTGATTGTGCTGGATCCAGAACACGTCTGTGACTTTACAGTTTACTCTCATTTCTCAATTGTTTACACTTTATTGGAATATTTAAGTGAAAGAATGTAAAGTGTTAATAATCTGACCCCCCCAGCCCCTGATGAGGAGATTCCAGTCGGCTATGAGGGACCATTTCACCAAGCAGCTTGAGAGACTGGACCTGAAGCTACGTGAGAAGGTCCTGCGCAGGTTTTTAATCTGGTTTACTTCTATCGAGAGCTCACATTAAATCCTGTGTCACGTGACTTCCACTGTCTCTCTGCTCCACTGCACTAGGTGATGGAGGAGCGAGCGGAGAAATCCAGGTATGAGGATGTTGGTGTTATGCTCTACCATGCCCAGCAAGAACTCGCCAGACATCAGAACTGTCTGGAGGAACGACATGAGAGCTGCACTAAAGCAGTCGGAGACAGGAGACAAGCGGAGGAACAGTTGGAGAACATCAGGAAAGAGTACAGCAGCATAGTCGGACAAGTCGGCACACAGCGCACACAGGGTGAGGGGCAGGGCCTGATTACGAGGCATCAATGTTTTTTTTTCAAAAGAACTTTCCTTTTTTCTAAGGAAATAGAGAAGTAGCATGAGAGCACAGTGGTCCAAGAAGGTCCTGGGTTTGAGTTGCCCCTGGGTGTTTGCATGTGTTTTCACTGGGTACTCCAGTTTCCTGCAAAAGTCCAAAGACATGCACAGTAGTGTAATTCTTATTTTTCTTTTGGCTGGTCCCTTCAGGGGTCACCACAGTGAATCATCTGCCTCCATCTCACCCTATCCTCGGCATCTTCTTCTCTTACATTAACTACCTTCGTGTCCTCCTTCACCACATCCATAAATCTCCTCTTTAATCTTCCTCTAGGCCTTCTGCCTGGTGGTTCCAACCTCAGCATCCTACTACCAATATATTCACTGCCCCTCCTCTGCACATGTCCAAACCATCAAAATCTCTTACATGTGCTGTCCCTCTGATGTCCTCATTCCTGATCTTATCCATCCTCGTTGCTCCCAGAGAGAACCTCAACATTTTCATCTCTGCTACCTCCAGCTCTGCCTCCTGTCTTTTCCTCAGCGCCACTAACCATAACCATACCAAACATAACATATGGTTTCTAAACCATACAACATCGCTGGCCTCATCACCGTCTTGTACACGTTCCCTTTCATTCTTGCCGATACCCTCCTATCGCACATCACACTGAACAATTTTCTCCAGCCGTTCCAACCTGCCTATACATGCTTCTTCACCTTTTTTCCACACTCTCCATTGCTCTGGAATGTTGAGCCTAAGTACAGTATTTAAAATCCTCCACCTTCGTTATCTCTACTCCCTGTAACCTCACCGTTCCTCTTGGGTCCTTCTCGTTCACACACATGTATTCTGTCGTACTGAGGCTAACCTTCATTCCTCTCCTTTCCAGGGCATACCTCCACCTCTCTAGATTTTCCTTCACTTGTTCTCTGCTCTCACTACAGATCACAATGTCACTTGCAAACATCATAGTCCATGGAGATTCTTGTCTAACCTCGTCTGTCAGCCTGTCCATCACCATAGCAAACAAGAAGGGGCTCAGAGCTGATCCTTGATGCAGTCCCACTTCCACCTTGAACTCTTCTGTCACACCGACAGCACACCTCACCACTGTCTTACATCTCTTATACATGTCCTGCACCACTCTAACATACTTCTCTGCCACTCCAGACTTACTCATGCAATACCCCAGTTCCTCTCTCGGCACCCTGTCATATGCTTTCTCCATATCCACAAAGGCACAATGCAGCTCCCTCTGACCTTCTCTGTACTTCTCTATTAACATCCTCAAAGCAAACACTGCATCTGTGGTGCTCTTTCTTGGCATGAAACCAAACTGTTGTTCACAAATGCTGACCTCTGCCCTTAGTCTAGCTTCCACTATTCTTTCCCATAACTTCATCGTATGGCTCATCAACTTTATCCCTCTGTAGTTGCCACAAACCTGCATGTCTCCCTTGTTCTTAAAAATGGGCACCAGCACACTTCTCCATTCCTCCGGCATCCTCTCACTCTCTAAGACCTTGTTGAATGTTCTTGTCAGAAAGTGTACTGCTACCTCTCCTGGACACTTCCATACCTCCACAGGTTTGTCATCAGGATCAACTGCCTTTCCACTCTTCATCCTTTTCAAAGCCCTCCTCACGTCACCCTTATTAATCTTTGCTACTTCCTGGTTCTCAAACTGTGCCAACCTGTATGAATAATTTTCTCCCTTCTTACTGTCCAACTTATCATACAAGTCATCATACGCCCTCTGTTTGGCCTTTGACACCGCTACCTTCACCTTACGCTGCGTCTCCCTGTACTCCTGTTTACTCTCTTCGGTCCTCTCAATGTCCCACTTCTTCTTAGCTAACCTCTTCCTTTGTACACACTCCTGCACTTCCTCATTCCACCACCAAGTGTCCTTGTCTACTTTCCTTCCAGAGGACACACCAAGTACTCTCCTACCGGTCTCCCTGATCACATTAGCTGTAGTTGTCTAGTCATCTGGAAGTACATCCTAACTACCCAAAGCCTGTTTCAACTCCTCCTTGAAGACAACACGACACTCTTCCCTTTTCAGCTTCCACCACTTTGTTTTCTTCTTTGCCTTCTTCACCATCCTCACCATCAGCGTCATGCTGCACACCACCATCCTATGCTGTCTGGCAACACTCTCACCCACTACTACTTTGCGGTCACTGACTTCCTTGAAATTACATTGTCTACACAAGATGTAGTCTACTTGTGTGCTCCTGTGCTCCTGTCTCTTCTGGAAGAAAGTATTCACCACGGCCATTTCCATCCTTTTTGCAAAATTGATCAACATCTGTCCTTCTGTGTTCCTGTCCTGGATATCAAACCTGCCTGTCACTTCCTCGTCCCCTCTGTTGCCTGCACCAACATGTCCATTGAAGTCTGCACCAATGACCACTCTTTCACCTCTGGGGGTATTCTGCATCACTTCATCTAACTCACTCCAGAATCTCTCCTTCTCTTCTAGCTCACATCCTGCCTGTGGGGCATAAGCACTAACAACATTGAGCATCACACTTTCAATTTCTAACTTGAGACTCATCACTCTGTCTAACACTCTTTTCACTTTTAGAACATTCCTGACAAACCCCTCCTTCAAGATGACTCCTACTCCATTTCTCTTCCCATCCACATCATGATGAAACAGTTTAAACCCTGCTCCTAAGATTCTAGCCTTGCTACTTTTCCACCTGGTCTCCTGAACACACAGTATGTCCACCTTCCTCCTCTGCATCATGTCAGCCAGCTCGCTAGCTTTTCTTGTCATAGTTCCAACATTCAAAGTCCCTCCTCTCAGTCCTATGCTCATGCCTTTCCTCTTCTCTCTCTGCCTATGGACACGCCTTCCGTCTCTCCTTCTTTGACCAACAGTTTCCACCAGCACCCTGTTGGTTAACAGCACCAATGGCGGTCATTATTAACGTGTGCCTCAAATGATCCAGTTTGGAAGTCATATTGATGATTTGCATGGTTGATTTGGCACAGGTTTTATGTCGGATGTCCTTCCTGACACAACCCTCTGCATTTATCAGGTCTTGGGACCGGTGTGAGAAAGAACACTGGCTTGTGTGTGTGTGTGTGTGTGTGTGTGTGTCCCAGCTGCATTTAGTGTAGTGCAGTGTAATTGACTGTTCCAATTTACCCCTAGATGTGAGTGGGAGTGTGAATGTTTGCGTGTGTGTTGGTTGTGCAATGGACTGGTGAGCTGTTCAGTGTGTACCTTACCTTCATCCAGTGTCGCCTGAGATAGGCTCTGGTTTGCTACAACCCTAATAGAAAATTTCTGCAAATGACAAATGAGTGAAGGAGAGAAGTACCAAATAGTGGACTCTGTGCCTGCAAAAGTCTTGTAATGACACTAGAGAACACAGAGTTTTCAGAATAGTGTGTGTGTGTGTGTGTGTGTGTGTGTGTGTGTGTGTGTGTGTGTGTGTGTGTGTGTTAGTGTCAGAGCTGCAGTCTAAGGTAGATAGCCTTGGTCAACGTCTGCTCTACATGCAGCATGTGACCTCGAATTTACGCTCAGAAGTTGCCATTATGAAGAATGCCAAGAACAAGGCACAGGTGGAAAAACGACAAGCAGAGGAGGAAAAAAACCAACAGGTACTTTGTCCTTTTTCACTGTGAAGACTTTCCACTGTCATTTATTTGTGTGTAAAATTATTAGTAGCATTTGTGTGTGTTGTAGGATTTGTATGTGGAGCGTCTGACGAAGCAGGTGGAGAAGCTGAGGGACCAGGTCTCAGTGTTCGACGTGCAGACACTCACGCAGACCAACGACAAGCAAGCGGTCAGAGACGCTTTATCTGAGGTGGGGAAACACCGCCATCTGTCTTCAAGGAGAAAAATAATAATTTCTTTATTTTTGGGGTGTAAAAGGAATGAGACCCTTCTGGATATATTCTCTCTGTTATAGAATGAAAAGTGTGTGTGTGTGTGTGTGTGTTGTGTTAGTAACTTCATTCGTATTTCACTTACTACATTTATCTTCATATATGTGTGTGTTTCAGGCTCAGTTGGAATTAGACTCTATGACAGTGGAGAAGAAGCAGCTCCTTCAGCAGTGGAACAGCAGTGTGATGGGGATGAGAAGGAGAGACGAGGCGTACGTTACTCTCCAGGAGACGCTACGGTGTGTGTGTGTGTGTGTGTGTGTGTGTGTGTGTGTGTTAGTACACTTAAGTCATATTTCACTTACTACATTTCCATTAATATCATAACCTTAAAAGCACTCTCTGATTGGTTATTCCCCCCACCCCCCACTGCAGTTTGGCCAATCACCAGGTGCATGCTCTGGAAAGGGAGGCGGAGGGATTCAGGCGCTCCATCACACTGGAACAGGAGCAGAACGAGGCGCTGACGGTGCAGGTGAACCGCGCAGAGCTCAACTTCGCCACCTACAGAAAGCTCCTCACACAGCTGAACGCGCAGCAGGACGTGCTGCAGAACCTCTACAGCACGCACACGCGCACATTGCAGGAGGTTGAGAAGACTTTGAACAGAGTGACCACGGTGAGACACACACACACACATATGTACACTTTTGGGGAGCATCCTTTCTTTTAGAACAGCTTTAAATTATACACACATGTGGACACGTGTCAAGACTTTGACATCGGACAGCCTTATGAGAAGCACCTCTCCCCACATAGGTATGTTTTATAACACACCCAAACTCCTATGTACACCTGTGAATACCTTGATATAGCCTTGTGATGACCATCCTGACCATCTAGGGTTGCTTTAAAACACACACACACACACACACACACACACACACACACACACACACACACACACACACACACACAATCTATCTATCTATCTACAGTGCTGTGCCAAAGTTTTTGCCTCCTTATTGCTTTTTTCTTTTTTGTACCTTTTGTCACACTTAACTTTTTCAGATCATCAAACAAATTTCAACATTACACAAAGATAACCCATTCAAAACATGCAGTTTTCCTGTTGTGATTTTATTTGTGAAGAGAAAAATCCTATCCAAACCTACATTAACCTCTGTGAAAAAGTAATTGCCCCCTTGTTAAAAGATGAGGTAATTGTGATTAATCCCATTATTGGGGAAACTGAGTTCAATTTCATGGCCACACCCAGGCCTGATTGCTGCCAGACATTTCCAATCAGGAGATCCCGAACAGAAAACCTGTCTGACAAGGTGAGGTAGGCCATACTGAACACACATCATCATGCCGCGATCCAGTGAGCTTCAAGAGCAAACAAGAAAGAAGATTATCGAGATGTCTCAGTCTGGGAAAGGATAAAAAGTAAATGGTAAATCTTTTGGACTCCAGCGGACCACTGTCAGAACCATTATCCATAAATGGAGAAGGCATGGCATAGTGGCGACCCTTCCCAGTAGGGGCCAACCTACCAAAATTACTCCAAACAGTGCAGACTAATCAGAGAAGTCACAAAGGATCCAAAAACCACTTCTAAACATCTACAATCCTAACCTGCCTCAGTTAATGTCAGTGTTCATGACTCCACCATCAGAAAGACACGAGGCAAAAATGGCATCCATGGAAGAGTTCCGATGCGAAAGCCACTTTTGACAAAAATCAATATCAAGGCATGACTTACTTCTGCCAGGAATCACCTTGATCATCTCCAAAGCTTTTTGGAAAATGTCCTCTGGACTGATGAAACTAAAGTTGAACTTTTTGGGAGAAATGAATCTCGTTACATCTGGGGGCAAAAGGAACACTGCATTTGATAAAAAGAACATTGTGCCAACAGTGAAACATGGTGGTGGATGTGTGATGATCTGGGCCTGCTTTGCTGGTTCATGACCTGGGGGACTTGTCATGATTCATGGAACCATGAATTCTGCTTGCTACCAAGAAATCCTGGTGAAGAATGTTTGTCCATCAGTTCGAGACCTCAAGCTAAAGCGCACCTGGGTTCTGCAGCAAGATAATGCTCCAGAGCACACCAGCAAGTCCACTTCTGAATGGTGCACTCTGTCTGTGTCTCTCTCTCTCTCTCTCTCTCTCTCTATATATATATATATATATATATATATATATGGCGGCACGGTGGCGTAGAGTGGTTAGCACGTCCGCCTCACAGCAAGAAGGCCTGGGTTCGATTCCCGGCCTGGGCGTTTCTGTGTGGAGTTTGCATGTTCTCCCCGTGCTTGTGCGGGTTTCCTCCGGGTGCTCCGGTTTCCTCCCGCAATCCAAAGACGTGCACTGTAGGTTAATTGGCCGTTCTAAATTGACCGTAGGTTCTCTCCTGCAGCGGCACTGGAACCCAGTCGTATCGGCACTTGCCCTTCCATTGGATCCTTCCGGTGGCGCTGAGACGGGGGACTTGCTGCTTGGGTAACAGCCTGTCCCTCATTACTCCCTACCCGGGCTCTGCGCACTGGGGAGTATCACCAGCCGGGATACCAGCCAGAGCGCAGCCATAGTCCTTCGGGACTGACGGAGGCCTACCTACCAATATATATATATATAAAATATATATTTTATGACCTCTCATAAGGTTATTTCAAAACACACATACTCGTATGTATTTTGACAGTGGATCGCTCTGTGAGGACCCCCCCCCACACACACACATACTCACGGAAAATAGTTTGAACATGGGGTACTACAAACACTCTGTGTGTGCGTGTATGTGTGTGTGTCTAGGAGTGCAGTGCACATCAGTCAGAGCTTACTGTACTGAGCAAGCGAACTGAGAAGGAGACATGTCTGTGGGCGGAGCTTGAGGAGAAGATCATGAGGAAGATGCAAGAGCAGCTCACACACGACAGCGCCGCCAAACACACACGCCATCTTAGTACTAAGACTGCAACTCAGAATAGAGATAAGGTACACACACACACACACACACACACACACACACACACACACACACAAACACACACACACACAGATTGAGAGAAATAATACAGACCTGTTTGTGTGTGTGTGTGTGTGTGTGTGTGTGTGTGTGTGTGTGTGTGTGTGTGTGTGTGTGTGTGTGTGTGTCAGGAAGCCCAGCTAGCAAAGGTAGAGTGTGAGTTAGCGGCAGTGGATCTGGAGGTCAGCACGGTGGCGCTGCGTCTCGAAGCTCTCTCTCACCTGCAGCCGGAGCTGGAACAGGAAGTGATGAAAAGGAAGCAGCTTCTCTCCACCAATGAGACAGCAGTGGCTAAACTCATCACCACCATCGAGCGGAAACAGGCCGCCATCAACATGTGTAACAAGAAAATCGAGCGGATCAGGGCAAGCACGGGGGTGAGTGATGACCCGGTATACACTTGTTACGTGGTACAGTACACACTTTACACTTTACATATAGGAGCAGTGGTGGTCTAGTGGTATAGGGCGCTGGATCGCTGATCCAAAGGTTGGGGGTTCGAGTCCCACTCTCCACAGGATTGTCACTGTCCCCCCCCCCCAGTGCGGCTAACTGAGTTATCAAAGGCGGGCCATGTCTCTCACTGTCTATGGTGAGAGGCATGTAAAAGAACCATTGCTGACTTTCGTAAAGAGTAGCTGCAAAGTGTTTGCGTCCCTTGCTTAAAGGGTTGTGACAGGAAGGGCATCTGACTTAAAAACCTCTGCCAAATCAAACGTGCGAATCAGATGATTCACTGTGGCGACTCCCGAGTAAAAGGGAAAAAGACAAAAGGAAGACAGACAGACTTTACACATTTATGTGATTCTTTCTCTCTCTCTCTCACACACACACACACACACACACATACTATAAATGTGGAGTTTTGAGTCAAAAACTTTTAAAGCACTTAGGCCACGCCGCATTCACTGGCACCAATACATCAATAGGCCATATCTAGTTCACTCTAACACCAAAAACGCTGACAGGCCACACGTCCCACACATACACAGGGAACGCCTTTCTGATTGGACAGCGTGGATGTTCATAGGTTCGAGACGGTATACATTCACCAGGGTCTGTTTTTCAGGTAAAGTCCTTTGGGTATTTTACACCCGAGCCATAGTGGCTCATCAGGCCGGAGCTTATTCCCGGTTTCCATAGCATGAAGCTTGGAACGGTCCGTTTGTTAGTTTGTGTTTGCTAAAACTTATTTGTTAGCAGGTTCACACCAAAACTATCATCAAACTCAGTAGAGGGTGTGACCTGAGCCTGGGCCTGGAAAGAGCCTATTGAATTAGCCTTCTTAGGACCTATTAATTGTATGGGCTCATGTTGAAAAAATTCCAGAATAATTTCTATTTTTAGTATGGGGATAAATATTCATTCATCTCAGCGGCACGGTGACGTAGTGGTTAGCACGTCTGCCTCACAGCAAGTGGGTCCTGGGTTCGATTCCCAGCTCGGGGGTTTCTGTGTGGAGTTTGCACATTCTCCTCGTGCTTGTGTTGGTTTCCTCCGCATACTTCGGTTTCCTCCTACAGTCCAAAAATGTGCACAGCAGATTAATTGGTTGTTCTAATCAACCCTATGTGTGAGTGTGAATATGAATGGTTGTATGAGTCTTGACCCTGCGATGGCCTGGTAAGCTGTCCGGGGTGTACTCTGCCCTCTCCCAGAGTTGGCTGAGATGGATGCCAGCCTCCCTGTAACTCTAATTAGGGCTAAGCAATTTAGAAAAGAATGAATTATTCATCCAACACCCATTAGGGAGGCGACATTTTATTATAATTATACCAAGTAATAATAATTTCTTTGTGCCTGGCGGAGGAATCTTTATCTGTGTGAGTGCCCCTCTAGTTTACTCATATCTCTGTTGTTGTTTCCTTTATGTAATCTATCTGCACTGTGATTGGACAGCATGATTTTGGACAGTATGTGATTGGACAGCATGTAATTCGGGAGTGTGGGTTCAGTTCGCCTGATTCACTTCTTTTACTATGCACTGCTTCATTCACAATTATTTATATCACAATTACTTATGTCACATATTACAATGTGTGTGTGTGTGTGTGTGTGTGTGTGTGTGTGTGTGTGTGTGCGCGCGCGCGCGCGTGTGTGAGAGCAGCAGGAAGACCTGGGTCCTCTGGAGCTCGAGGTAAGGGCTTTAAATAAGCAGATGGAGGAGCTTGGAGCTGAGGTGAAGGAGCAGCATCAGACGTGGTTGTGGCAGCAGGGGGAGCTAGTGAGACTGAGTCAAGAGAAACAAGCAAAGAGCAGCGTAACACTCACCTTAAACACTAAAGTCACCTTCCTGCAGCAGAGAAACCTTCGCATCAAGAGTACACAACACACACACACACACACACACACACACACACACACACACACTCACAAACAATTAGTATCTCTGATGGAACCAGCCTGTAAATCATGATGCGATTTATTAAATAAAAAGGTGTGTGTGTGTGTGTGTGTGTGTGTGTGTGTGTGTGTGTGTGTGTGTAGGGGAGATTGAACAGAAGGAGCGTGTTCTTTTGGAGATGGAGAGACTTTCCAAAGTGCTGAGGTTGGACATGCAGAAGCTGAACTCTCTCGTGAACCAGAACACACAGCTAAGACAAGAACTGGAGCAGAGCAACATCCTGATGGAGAACAGCTTCATTCACACACTCATGGTAGTTTTAACACACATACACACACACACACACACACACACACACACACACACCTTTATATCCTGAGCAGAACATAGGCAGAACCATGACTTCAAAGGCTGTGCTGTGTTCTTCAGGGCCATGTACTGTAACTGAATCAATGCTGTTTGTCTAATTGTAACTTGATGCTGATTGGCTATTATCTATAGCTGATGCAATAAAGGCATGAAAAAGCGGAAACATAAAGTTGGAAGGATCACATTAAACCACACACACACACACACACACACGATCTTTGCTGCAACACAAAACATGAACTCCCTAAACGAATAATTAAACTAGCAGGACAGGTGAAATAAATGAAGTCAGAGGGTGAAAAGTGATAAAACTCTGTGTGTTCTTTCCTTCATTTGTTCAGGCCTATGAGCCGTGCTACTCTTATAACAGCAGCCCATGGCACCTCTCAAACCTATCAGGAGCTTCAGTTTAGGGTTGATGTATATTTGTGTGTGTGTGTGTGTGGGTGTTTGTGTGTAGGATGCAGAGAGGGAGTTTGCAGAGATGCAGCTGCATCTGGAGAAGTGTGAGGAGGAAAGGGAGCGATTACTGAACAGCCTCGTAGAAGTAGAGTGAGTGCGAGTGCACAAACACACACACACACACACACACACACAAAGAGCAATATAACACTTACACTGATTTTGTGTGTGTGTGTAGGAGACAGGTCATGTTGTGGGAGAGAAAAATTCAAATGGCACGTGAGACTCGCATAGCCGTGGATTCAGAGTTTGGAAAGGGTGACATAGATACCATGAAAGCTGAGATACACCGCATGGAGGTGTGTATGTGTGTGAGAGAGGGAAGGGGGGGAAAGATGGAGGTGGGAGAGGGGTGGAGAGAGGTAGAGGGGAGGGGCAGAGGGTGGAGAGGGTGGGAGAGAGGGGGCAAGAGAGAGAGAGAGAGGAGAGAGAGAGAGGAGGGGAGAGAAGGGGTGAGTGGTTGGGAGAGAGAGGGATGAAGGGAGAGGGGATGGGAAGGAGATGGAGAAATATAGGGAAAATGATGGAGATGGGGGTGGAGGGGAGAGGGAGAGGGAACAATGGAGGGGGAGAGTGGGAGGGAGGGGGTGGAAAAGACCAAGGAGGAACAGGGAGAGAAAGGGAGGAGAGGGGAGGGAAAGAGAAGGGGAGAGGAGGAGGAGGAAGGGGAGGGGAGAGAGAGAGAGAGAGAGAGAGGAGAATGGTGAAGGGAGGGAGGAAGGGAGAGGGGAGATATGGAGTGGGGAGAGTTAGGAAGGGAGAGAGAGAGGGAGGCAGAGGGAGAAATAGAGAGAATGATGAAGGGAGAGAGGAAGGGAGAGGGGAGATATGGAAGGGGGAAGACGGGAGGGAGAGAGAGAGAGAGAGAGAGCGACGTTGTGATGGTATCCTGTCTGTATAGTGTGTGTGTGTGTGTGTGTTTCAGAGGTATTACAGCCAGTTGTTGAAGCAGCAGGAGAAGTTGATGAGGGAGACGGAGGCGGCGGTTTCTCGGCGTGAGAGCATCATGGCACGAGGCGAAGCCCAGATGTGCAGCAACCGCAAGCACACCACACACACCAACCTCTACAACACACTGCAGAACCTTTGCCGCAACATCCTTCAGACCCATAAGGTGTGAATGTGCGTGTGTGTGTGTCATGACATGAAACTCCACAAAACATCCCATAATACTAGTGTGGGGTGAAAAAATCAGTATAGTTTACAGAATTAGTTAGAAATCGATCTGTGACCCGATTTTCATGAAACTTGGTGGAAGGGTGTCGTACCACCACCCGGGGAAGAACCTGTTCAAACTTGAAGGGTGGATCCAGAAATCTCATGTTCCCTGATATTCCGAGACTCGGATCCTGTTTGGGAGAAGTTTGTCCTCAGCAATGATGTACTTCTTGAATCCAGTAGGTGGCAGTAAAGTTCAGTAGTGGAACTGTAGGAATAAACAATGGGTTCTTCCAGGACAGATAATGCACTGTAAATTTATACTCTGGGGTCATGAGATCGAGATGAACATGGACATGGAGATGAAAATGTTCAGGTTCTCTCTGGGAGTAACGAGGATGGATAGGATCAGAAATGAGCACATCAGAGGGACAGCCCATGTAAGATGTTTTGGAGACAAAGTCAGAGAGTCTAGATTGAGATGGTTTGGACATGTACAGAGGAGGGATCGTGAGTATATTGGCAGTAGGATGCTGAGGTTGGAACTACCAGGCAGAAGGTCTAGAGGAAGACCAAAGAAGAGATTTATGGATGTGGTGAAGGAAGACATGAAGGTCGTTGGAGTCAGAAAAGAAGATGCAGAGGACAGGGTGAGATGGAGGCAGATGATTTGCTGTGGCGACCCCTGAAGGGAACAGCCGAAAGGAAAAGAAGAAGAAGAAGATTTCTACGCTGGGGTCATATGACACTGTAATTAATTTAATCCAGTGGAAGGAAGTGGTTTCCCGTCAGTGGGAGGTGGGGTATGAATACTTATTGTATATAAGTGTTCAGCCCACTTTAATTTTAGGTTCTAGTATCACAAAAATGGAAAGTTCAAGGCATAAAATATTTATGAACTTCTGTTATGGTACATTAACGAGGTGTGTGTGTGTGTGTGTGTGTGTGTGTGTGTGTGTGTGTGTGTGTGTAGCAAGCAGAGGAGTGTGATGGCAGGATAACACAGCTGCAGCAGGAACAGAGTTCCCTCAATGAGAGTCTGAGAGAGAAGCAGATGCAGATCTTCGACTTCAACGATGCTAGCGCCGCTTACAATGATGCGCTCAACAACATGCAAGAGACCAGAGAGAGGGTACATACACACACGTTTCTAGCATATATTATAGTGATACAATGTACGATCAGCCTAGCTCCACCCACTGTGAGTCTCAGTGCCTGTTGGTCTGCTCTGTTTCTTCTTCTGGATCGCGGCTCTGTGTTCGTATACTCTGTAGTTGTTTGCATTAGGTGGAATGTTTTATTATCTCTCGTGGTTTGGTATTCACTCACTGTCTGCTTTAGAACCAAAACACACATTCTCCTGTTCTCTGCCCCAGACCCACCCTTCAGTTTTTTCCAATTCTACTAACTGTTCTGGGGGTTTTTTGTGCTCTAGAACTCAGCAAAACCTGGCTCTGCATTCCACTCGTCTTTCCTTTACAATTATATTGATAACTCTGTGTTTTTCTGTTCGTGGTTGTAGAACCAGACTCAGCTACTGGCTCTGCAGTCTCGGGTGAAGCAGCTTCAGGCGGTGAAGGAAGGTCGTTACAGCACCACGGCCAGCGGAGAGGACTCACTGCTGCTCGCCACGCACACACTCCAAGAACAGCTTCACTCAGTTAGTCTCAGTACACTCTAGAACAGCGGTCTCTATGCATGTTCCTTCCTGAAGACTTTGACTCCAACCTTAATCATGCATTCCTGAGAACATGATTATTGCCTTAAAGTTCTTGAACAGATCAAAGAGATATGTTAGATTTTGGCTGGATATAAAACCTGTAGGAAGGTAGATCTCCAGGATCAAGAACCACTGCTAAAGAACATTTACAACATCTAGAAGATCTCACGCTTGAAAATAAACTATTTTTGTAACATTGAAAATGATACAACTTTCAATATTTTAGAGGGCGGGGAAAGGGGGTGTCCAATTTTATCCACAATGGGCCGGTGTGGGTGCAGGTTTTCACTTCAAATGAGCAGGAGCCACACCTTCCACCTGTGAGAACCACTGATCTCTGAAAATGATTGGATCATGTAGCCTATTGTTTGTTTGTGACGAAACCCGAAACCAGACCTGTGCCATTTGGGTGAGACCACTTTACTATTGAGTTATACCTGAGTAGCATACATAGAGATGAAGGAAAAATGACAATGGTGGGTTGTCAGGACCTGCAAAGTCTTATCTGCTGGTCTAAACACGATCAGAAACTCTGACCTACATTTACAACTTAAATTTTAGTATTTATTCCATTAAATTGTATTAATTTCTTCCCAGCCGTCGATTCGCAGCATCTCATGGCTGCACTGATACCAGTACGTGTATGTGGATGTTAGAAGCTGAAATCTGATTGGACAAAATAATCTATGTGCTGCCATATCAGTTGAATCTGCCCAAAACCTTCAGAATCAGCAGTGCTGGCCAATGTCACTTAAACTATATTAGCAATGGGGCTGTTTCTTCAACCAATCAGATTTCAGATTCGCTTCAGGACCAGCTAGCTGGCCTACAATGACATCAACAATTTTCCGTCCTCTGATCGGTTGATTGGCGCAAACTAGCTGAATCATCTGCAGTGACCTGTGCATGACATATTTAAGGTAGATTTTTTTTTTTACCCCACAATACTAGTCCTTCTCAAAAAATTAGCATATTGTGATAAAGTTTATTATTTTCTGTAATGTACTGATAAAAATTAAACTTTCATATTTTAGATTCATTGCACACCAACTGAAATATTTCAGGTCTTTTATTGTTTTAATACTGATGATTTTGGCATACAGCTCATGAAAACCCAAAATCCTATCTTAAAAAATTAGCATATTTCATCCAACCAATAAAAAAAGTGTTTTTAATACAAAAAAGTTAACCTTCAAATAATTATGTTCAGTTATGCACTCAATACTTGATCGGGAATTTTTTGCAGAAATGACTGCTTCAATGCGGCGTGGCATGGACGCAATCAGCCTGTGGCACTGCTGAGGTGTTATGGAGGCTCAGGATGCTTCGATAGCGGCCTTAAGCTCATCCACAGTGTTGGGTCTGGTGTCTCTCGACTTTCTCTTCACAATATCCCACAGATTCTCTATGGGCTTCAGGTCAGGGGAGTTGGCAGGCCAATTGAGCACAGTAATACCATGGTCAGTAAACCATTTCCCAGTGGTTTTGGCACTGTGAGCAGGTGCCAGGTCGTGCTGAAAAATTAAATCTTCATCTCCATAAAGCTTTTCAGCAGATGGAAGCATGAAGTGCTCCAAAATCTCCTGATAGCTCGCTGCATTGACCCTGCCCTTGATAAAACACAGTGGACCAACACCAGCAGCTGACATGGCACCCCAGACCATGGACTGTGGGTACTTGACACTGGACTTCAGGTATTTTGGCATTTCCTTCTCCCCAGTCTTCCTCCAGACTCTGGCACCTTGATTTCCGAATGACATGCAAAATTTGCTTTCATCCGAAAAAAGTACTTTGGACCACTGAGCAAAAGTCCAGTGCTGCTTCTCTGTAGCCCAGGTCAGGCGCTTCTGCCGCTGTTCCTGGTTCAAAAGTGGCTTGAGCTGGGCAATGCGGCACCTGTAGCCCAGTCCACTGCTTCCACAGGTCCCCCAAGGTCTGGAATCGGCCCTTCTCCACAATCTTCCTCAGGGTCCGGTCACCTCTTCTGGTTGTGCAGCGTTTTCTGCCACACTTTTTCCTTCCCACAGACGTCCCACTGAGGTGGCTTGATACAGCACTCTGGGAACAGCCTATTCGCTCAGAGATTTCTTTCTGTTTCTTACCCTCTTGCTTGAGGGTGTCAATGATGGCCTTCTGGACAGCGGTCAGGTCGGCAGTCTTACCCATGATTGCGGTTTTGAGTAATGAACCAGACTGGGAGTTTTTAAAAGCCTCAGGAATCTTTTGCAGGTGTTTAGAGTTAATTGGTTGATTCAGATGATTAGGTTAATAGCACGTTTAGACTACCTGAACATGATCTGCTAATTTTTTGAGATAGGAATTTTGGGTTTTCATGAGCTGTATGCCAAAATCATCAGTATTAAAACAATAAAAGACCTGAAATATTTCAGTTGGTGTGCAATGAATCTAAAATATATGAAAGTTTAATTTTTATCAGTACATTACAGAAAATAATGAACTTTATCACAATATGCTAATTTTTTGAGAAGGACTAGTAGGTGATGAAGGAGGAAAAATTGACTTGGTCTCTGACTTAATTCTTAAAAACTCCTTTTTAAGGTGTACTTTCCCAGAAAAACTAATATCTAAAGGCGAGATCAATTGTTACATTTGGCCGAGTGCCAAATTTACTGGGAATTTCCACTAGTTAATGCCAATAAAAGTTACGTAATGCTCAGAGGTACTACTAGAAATGCAGGAAATGCCTCATTGTCTGCAATGCCACGCCTTATGTGTTTTTGTGCATAATCAATAGTTTTCTTATGACATGATGGTTGTGGTATTCAGAGGTGAATTACATCTATTAAGTCCCACTGAAGGCCCAGGTACCCAGTGCATGGCATTTTCAAGGTTTTTGAACTGTATTGGTTTCTAATGGCTCCATTTTGAGATCTTGAAGCAAGGTGATCTCACTAAGATGGCTGCCACCTGGCTTCAAAATTTAAACCCTAATGTGCAATCTTGTGTCTTCTTTTAAATCGGTGATTGAAACAGGTGGAGAGTGTGGCTACTGCTTGATGGAAGTGAAAACCTACACCCACACCGGCCCTTTGCAGAGAAGATTGCGTACCATTGTTTTACAACATCTAACCGTTCACATCGTAGCACATATTAGAGAAATAAAGCATTCTAGAACACCCAGTGGTTCTTCTACCATTCCAGAACATCTAAAAGTACTTTGACTAAAAATATTCTGACCATCTAAATATAGCTATGGTTCTTGAACATCCAGCACTGTCATGTTTTGTTCACCTGTCATTCTAAAACATCTGAAATACTTTGAGTATCCAACACTCTAGAACATCCAACATTCTAGAAAACCCGACGTCCTTCGGAATATCTATAATTCCTGACTGTACAGCATTCTAAAACACCTAACATGTTGTGACATTCTATTGCCTTCTAGAATATTCAGCATTCTGGAGTGTCTAAAATTTAAAACCATTTAATACTCTAGAACTCCAGGAGGTACCTGGGTCTAAACAATACTCTATATTCTGTTCTGTTCATGTAATGTTGGGTTTGTATGTACATCAAGATATTTGTGTCTGTGTGTGTGTGTGTGTCAGATCAGAGATGTTCTACAGCATGTTGTCCAGGACCACCCACAGTACAAAGATCTACTCTACAGGACCAGTCTCCTCCTTTCTCCGCACACAGACTAGGACCTGAGGAGTCATGTGACTGACACTCCCCCGCAGTAGAAAAACGGCTGGGATATAAAGACCTACCTCACTACACAACACACACATCACACATTAATACTACATAAATTACAAAAGTGTGAGGAGACACTCGGGTCCAATAACCCTCCTCGGTTCTGTGTGGGAGTACGACAGCGGGGGATGGGTCCGAATTCCCATCGAGCTTTAAAATGGGTGACGTGTGTTTATCTTCTAAAATATGATCACTATTATGTAACAGACACAACTGCATTACTCCCAGGAGTTCTGCATTCACAAGCTGTTCTCAACTGCCCTACACCTCACACACAACCTGTATTATTCTCATATCGCATTCTAGGGCGGGGCAACAAAAGGTGTGAGTCAAGCAAAAACGTAGAATTAATGATTGTTCATTCTAATAAGGGACCAAAAAATCAAATAAACACAGGTTTTAGAACATCTAATTCGAAAACATTTTAGACATCTTTGGGTGTGTGTGTGTGTGTGTGTGTGTGTGTGTGTCCACAGTGACCATTATGTAATATTTTAAAAGAGATACCAAGTCTAGAATCTCCAACACCGTACCAATTAATGTAGCCCACTACGACACTTTCATTCTAGAACTCTGGAACTTGTGGCAGTGGTGGCCTGGTGATAAGGGCACTGGATCGCTGGTTGAGGGTTTGAATCCCATTCTCCACGGGTTGTCACTGTCCCCCCAGTGCAGCTAACTGGGTTATCAAAGGCTGGCCATTTCCCTCACTGTCTATGGTGAGAGGTTCATGTAGAAGAACTATTGCGAACTTTCGTCAAGAGGAGCTGCATAGCCGTCGTCGTGTCTCCGCCCTGCAATGGCCTGACGAGCTGTTCAGAATGTACTCTGCCCTTGCCCGGAGTTGGCTGGGATGGGTGCCAGCCTCCCCGCAACCCTAATTACAATGAAGCGGTTACAGAAAATGAACTGAACTGACACTGCGGTATCTCTGCACACGTACCCTGCAACACCTTTGAACTTGTGAGCTCATTTGTATGAGGGGGGTGGGTAGCGCTTCAACCCCTAGTGTGTTGGACCGCCCCCAAATGCGCATGTGCAGCAATTCAAAAGATGCAGGTGGAGGCATCGCATGTCATACAGAGTATGTGTGTGTGTGTGTGTGTGTGTGTGTGTGTGTGTGTGTGTGCATGCTCACATCCTTCCCTGGTTGTTGGTGGTCATATGATAGGGAATGAAATACTTGAAAGGTTGGCAATGGGTACGACTAAAATTAGGGGAGAAAATGCAGAAAAAGCTAAGTTCGAGAACATCACACTAAACAGCGCATTATTCAGTGCACTACAATAGATTTGGTCTAGAACTTGTGGCTAGGAGCGTTCCAAACCTCATCATGTCCTACAAAATTCAATTGAATACATTTTGAACAATGAAATGTGCCCTGATTGATGATGTCACTCTCGGATTAATCGTTCCCACTCCGGTTATTCTAGAACCGGATGTACTGTACACTGTACATACCTCTTTTACCGGGTGCTACTCAGCAGAAGCCCGACTCAACATCTGGTTCCTCAACATTGTTCTCATCGTCAACATCTCATTGTGAGGAAAAAACCACCGTGTCAAAAACTAGTCCGCTCATCACTGAGGGCGGAGCTACTAGTAAAGCAAAAAAAGTCTTAATCAGCAGTGGGGGAGGGGAGGTGTTTAACATGTCTTCTTTACAGCAGTTAGCATGGTCTCCTGCGATAGTGTGGGTTTATCCCACAGCCACGCCCACTCCTCAGTTCATCCCCTTTACAACTTTTTCATATGAAGTGAACTTTGACATCTTCTTCCACGTAATCTGGGTCATGGGGGCAGCAGCCTAAGCAGTGAGGTCCAGATGTTCCTCTCCCCATCCACTTCCTCAGCTTTTCTGGGGGGGAACACTGAGGCTTTCCCAGACCAGCCGAGAGATATAATCCATCCAGCATGTTCCAGGTTGACCCCAGGGTCTCTTCATGGTCGAACCTGCCCGAAACACCACACCAGGGAGACGCACAAATTCAGGAGGTGTTCTTTAACAAGATGCCCGAGTCACCTCAACTGGCTCCTGTCAACGCAGAGGAGCAGCAGTTCTACCCCGTGCTCCTCCCAGATGGCTTGGCTGAGCTTCTCACCCGATCCCTCAGGGAGAGCCCTATGATCTTAGGAACTATGCTGTCAGGGGCATTATGCAAACAGGTTCTAGGTGACGGTCCAGACGAAGTGCGGTTTCAAAAGACCCCAACAAATAAAGATAAGAGAATACAGTTTCCCTTGCCCGGACGTGGGCGCCAGGGTCAATCCCCCCCCCCCCAGAGCCAGGCTTGCGGGAGGGACTCAAAGGCGAGTGTCTGGTGATCGGGCTTCTGCCCAATGAAGCCCGGCCAGGCCCAGCCCAAAAAGGAGACATGGCTGGCAGCCAAAGGCATGGGTTCTGTTTGACCGATCCTCACTACTGATTCTTGGGAATGTAACTAATCTTATCTGTTGTATTAATTTTTGCTTGAAAAAACCCCAATACACACCTGTCAACAATATTAAATCAGAATTGGGAAATTGCTGCAGGAAAATCTTGCACAGGTTTGGAGAAACATAATCTTCCAGACCGCAACTGCGTCATTAGGGGTGGGGCCAGGAATGCTAATTAAATATACAACTCCCCCCACCCCCCAAATTAAACTCACCCAGTATTACTATTTTAAGTACTTTAATTATTACTCTGCACCCCAGGAGGACGCGGCACAGTCGGAATGTGGAATATCCGGATGATTCGACCTGGTGATAAATCTGGTCCTATTATGAAACAATAACAACACAAAGTACAGTATAATTAAAAAACCCAAAATAAAATGTGAGAGAGAGCCTGATGAGATTCCTCATGAATAAAAAATCAGGGTTACACTGTAAAAACGTGTAATGATATTATTTATAATATCCTGAATGGTGTCTGAGTCCCGCCGCAGCGCTGACGGACTGGACAGGGTGGAAGGTCAAGTTACGCTATAGAGTTTAATTAAATTCTACACCAACATGAGCACGGTGGGCAGCTTACAGGTCCTGGGTTCAAGTCTCGTGTGGGTGGTTCTGGGTAGTCTCTGTTTTCATGGGTTTT
>CM045730.1:14490000-14492500 GCA_024760905.1 Plotosus lineatus | reverse complement strand
GTTTATGTCATAAAAATGAAACCATAACTCTCCTCTTCTGTATCGTATCTTCTCATTTCTCTTCTGTTTGTTTTTAATCCCTTCTTCCTCCTTGAATCGCACTTTTCCTTATCTTCCTCTCTTCATTTCGCTCAGCATGTCTCCACCATCGACTCCGACGTTCCTTGTGCGTTCCCGTCCGCAGGCCGTGCGCATCACGAGCCGAGCGCTCACTGTCTCCTTCCAGGGTGAGGCGCTGATGAGCCAGCTAGAGGTCATTGGGGGGAACAAGACGGGTGTCTTTATCCATGCTGTCACCGAGGGGTCATCTGCCCAGGGAGTGGGCATCAGCCCCGGGGCACAGATACTGGAGGTGTGCGTGCGTGTGCGTGCGTGTGCGTGCGTGTGCGTGCGTGTGTGTGCGTGTGTGTGTGTGTGTGTGTGTGTGTGTGTGTGTGTGTGTTACAAATAAAGGCTATATTATATCACACTCCTTTCTGTGTTCAGGTGAAGTTTCAGAAGGAACAGCGAGCTCTGTGTATGCATCTGGAAGATTCCACCATGGAGGAAGCTGTATGGGCGCTCGAGCAGGTCAACGGTCCCTGCAGCCTGTCACTGCGACCTAAACAAGATGGTGAACACAGATTCTCTCTCTCTCTCTTTCTCGCTTTCTCTCTCTCTCTCTCTCTCTCTCTCTCTCTTTCACACACACACACACACACACACACACACACACACACACACACACACACACAGACTTTTAAAACTTCAGCATTTTTGCCTCTTTGGCATTAAGTTGTCTTTGGTGAATGAAAATAAATTGATGATGCATATTCAACAGAAATGGTCTAAGCCCCACCCCTACACCCCAGACATTTTCTTCTTCTTCTTTTCCTTTCGGCTGTTCCCTTCAGGGGTCGCCACAGCGAATCATCTGCCTCCATCTCACCCTATCCTTTGCATTTTCTTCTCTTACACCAACAACCTTCATGTCCTCCTTCACCACATCCATGAATCGTCTCTTTGGTCTTCCTCTAGGTCTTCTGCCTGGTTGTTCCAACCTCAGCAGCCGACTACCAATATACTCACTATCCCTCCTCTGTACATGTCCAAACCATCTCAATCTAGCCTCTCTGACTTTGTCTCTAAAACATCTTACATGGGCTGTCCCTCTGATGTGCTCATTTCTAATCCTATCCATCCTCGTTACCCCCAGAGAAAACCTCAACCTTTTCATCTCTGCGACCTCCAGCTCTGCCTCCTGTCTTTTCCTCAGCGCCACTATTTCTAAGCCATACAACATCGCTGGCCTCACCACCATCTTGTACACATTTCCTTTCATTCTTGCTGACACTCTCCTATTGCACATCACACCGGACACTTTTCTCCAACCATTCTAGCCTGCCTGCACACGCTTCTTCACCTCTTTTCCACACTCTCCATTGCTCTGGACTATTGGGCCTAAGTACTTAAAATCCTCCACCTTCGTTATCTCTGCTCCCTGTAACATCACCGTTGCTCCTGGGTCTTTCTCATTCACACACATGTATTCTGATTTTCTGAGGCTAACCTTCATTCCACTCCTTTCCAGGGCATACCTCCACCTCTCTAGATTTTTCTCTACTTGTTTTCTGCTCTCACTGCAGATCACAATGTCATCTGCGAACATCATAGTCCATGGAGATTCTTGCCTAACCTCGTCTGTCAGCGTGTCCATCACCATTGCAAACAAGAAGGGGCTCAGAGCTGATCCTTGATGCAGTCCCACCTCCACCTTGAATTCATCGGTCACGCCGACAGCACACCTCACCACTGTCTTACATCTCTCATACATGTCCTGCACCACTCTAACATACTTCTCTGCCACTCCAGACTTCCTCATGCAATACCACAGTTCTTCTCTTGGCACCCTGTCATATGCTTTTTCCAGATCTACAAAGGCACAGTGCAGTTCCCTCTGACCTTCTCTGTACTTCTCTATTAACATCCTCAAAGCAAACACTGCATCTGTGGTGCTCTTTCTTTGCATGAAACCAAACTGTTGTTCACAAATGCTGACCTCTGCCTTTAGTCTAGCTTCCACTGTTCTTTCCCATAACTTCATCGTATGGCTCATCAACTTTATTCTTCTGTAGTTGCCGCAACTCTGCACATCTCCCTTGTTCTTAAAAATGGGCACCAGCACACTTCTCCTCCATTCCACCGGCATCTGCTCACTCTCTAAGACCTTGTTGAATGCTCTTGTCATAAAATCTACTGCTACCTCCCCTAGACACTTCCATACCTCCACAGGTATATCATCAGGACCAACTGCCTTTCCATACTTCATCCTCTTCAGTGCCCTCCTCACCTCACCCTTACTAATCTTTGCTACTTCTTGCTCCTCAATGGTCACCTCTTCTCGTCTTTTTTCTCTCTCTCATTTTCCTCATTCATCAGCTCTTCAAAGTTCTCTTTCCAACTTCCCAGCATATCATCAGTCAATACATTTCCCTCTCTGTCTTTTATCAATCTAACTTGC
>CM045730.1:14420000-14480000 GCA_024760905.1 Plotosus lineatus | reverse complement strand
ATGTGATGGTAATACACATTATGACTTTTGGAAGTGAGGCCCTGCAAAGAATTTTGAGCACTTCATGTTTTTTTCTGGCTGATTAAGATTTTAATGTAAACAAATAACTTTGTGTGTGTGTGTGTGTGTGTGTGTGTGTGTGTGTACTTAGGGAATCCACTGTGTTCTCCCACTGGGGCTGGATTGTGTGCGACGGCTACATCGTGCTGAGATTTTCCCCATCATCATTTTTATTGCATGCACAGCACGCAGTGCTCGCAAATTCAAGTATGCCAACTGGCACCCTGAGGTGTCAGTCAAATGTTAAACCTTTAGACTTGTCAATCATAAATCCATGTAGCTACACAGGTATTAATAACAATGTGCATGCTGAGGTGTATACAAACCATCAACGTCTGGTAACATTGGCTATCTTGGCAGCGACGTGAAAAACAAACCATTTTATTTCGATTGTAGTGAAATTTCTAGTCCAAAGTGCAGGGGAGTTTCTTTTCAGGCAACATGTAGTGCTGTCGAAATAATGAAGGTATGCGGGGTAATAATTCCGCCCTGTTTTTTTGCATACACAGACACAAACTTCGTCAGAATCTCATAACGGAGACTCAGCTGTTGGAATGTTCCTGTAGCGAGGAGCCTCAGCTGGACAAACTGCCCTGCCTGTACCGCATCATTCCTCCTGAAAGCTGGAACGACACCACCGCGCTGCTGGATAAACTGCAGTACATCATCCAGGAGGAGCAGCGCAAGATCGTCTGGGTGGAGCCGGACCTCTGGTGATGAACCCTGAGTTAGCACCTGCATGCGGAATGAGACACGGTGCATCAGGAGCAGTGAGGAGGAAAACTGTTTCTGCTCTTCATCATCACTTCTTATGGATATAAATTATACATTCTTTTATCAATTATAATAACGGGTGGGGGTTAATCTGTAGTGAAGATACAGGTGTTTAAGCTGTGGATTTGTGATGAAGGTCTCTGAGTCTGGATGAGAGTGGCAGGTCACGTATGATGCTTCTGATCTTCTCTTTGGTCCAGGAGAAACTGAGATATCTGTTAATGATGATGATTATATGATGCTGAATAGATTTCTATGTAAATCCTTTCTGTTGGTTTTGGAAGTAGAAAGCTGTTCTGTTAACTAATTCTAACTTGTGTGACAAACAAGGCCGTGAAGTGCAAAAGTTCACTGAAGTATAATATTTAATATTTGTGGTATTTTTGCATCTTGTTTTGAGGAATTACTAGGTGGGGGTGAGGGGGCACGGTGGCATAGTGGGTAGCACGTCCACCTCACAGTAAGAACGTCCTGGGCTCGATTCCCAGCTTGGGTGGGAATCATCTGTTTGGAGATTGCATGCTCTCTCCGTGCTTGCGTGGGTTTCCTCCCGGTGCTCCGGTTTCCTCCCACAGTCCAAAAACATGCACAGTAGGGTAATGGGCTGTTCCAAATCTCCCCTAGGTGGGAGTATTAATGGTTGTGTGAGTGTGGGCCCTGCGACGGCCGGGCGAGCTGTCCGGGGTGTCGCCCGCTCTCACCCAGAGTCAGCAGATAATGGGCGCCAGCCTCCCAGCGACTGTAACTGAGATGAAGTCGTTCAGAAAATGATTGAATGAATGACCTTTTAAAGAGGGTGAGTGATGGTGTGTGTATGCACTTCAAGGATTTACTTCTTCATCATCACACCTCACAGCATCTCTCTCTCTCTCTCACACACACACACACACACACACACACACACGCTGTCTTTCTCTCCCTCTCTTTTTTCTTTTTCTCTCTGTTTGTCTCTCTCCATGCTGAAAAGCAGGAATATTTATAGGAAGTAAAGTGTGTGTGTGGTGTATTTATGGATCCTGAAGAAGTGCACAACTTCTCCTTTCCAACATCCTAATTTTGCTCAGATTGCGGCGAAGATAAAGTATTTGCGCCCTGCTGCTGATGTGGAGTGCACACGTGGATGTTTGACTCGGATCGCTGATGGTGTGCACAGTGTGGAAGGAAGCTGAAGATGTTCTGATGGTCTGCGTTGTATCTTCACTGGGGGTTAATCAACTCAGCTCTATCCCTAAACCCAAACCCAACCCTAAGAGTTCAAGCTTTGAGATTTATCCTGAAATCTCTGGATTTTAAGTAATGAATGTAAAAACATGTACATTTTTTTAATTTTTAAAATTATATTTATATTAAATAACTCAGCAAAATCTTGACTACAGAGTCTATGTTCAAAAAAATATTAAAGCCTTATATTTTTACAGCTAGCTTTCTTCATCTCTTTCTCTCTCTCTCACTCTCTCTCTCACACACACACACACACACACACACACACACACACACAGCATAATAAAACTCATTTTTTCAGAGATTTTTTCACTGAGTTCAAGTTAATATTATAAATAAAGGATACATTGAATAAGGTTATAATTGTTGCTATGATGTGTGTGTGGGCGTGTGAGTAAGTAAGTGAGTGCGCGTGTGATGTGTGTGCATGTATTTGTGAGTGTCTGTTTGTGTGAGTAAGTGAGTGTGTGTGTCTGAGTGTGTCTGAGTGTGTGTGTGTGTGTGTGTGTGTGTGTGAGCGTGTGTATCTGATTGTGTGAGTCTGTGTATGTGTGTGCGTGACTGTGAGTGAGTGTGTGTGTCTGAGTGAGTGAGTGTGTGTGTGTGTGTGTGTGTGTGTGTGTGTGTAGCTCATTGTTTATTCTGAATTCAAGGTCGCTATCCTTCCACCTGGTCTTCTTCTTCTTTTCCTTTTGGCTGTTCCCTTCAGGGGTCGCCACAGCAGATCATCTGCCTCCATCTCACCCTGTTCTCTGCATCTTCGTCTCTTACATCAACTACCTTCATGTCTTCCTTCACCACATCCATAAATCTCCTCTTTGCTCTTCCTCTAGGCCTTCTGCCTGGTTGAATTTTCTTCTTCTTCTTTTCCTTTTGGCTTTTCCCCTTTTTCAGGGGTCGCCACAGTGAATCTGATTCGCACGTTTGATTTGGCAGAGGTTTTTACGTCGGATGCCCTTCCTGACACAACCCTTTAGCGAGGGACAGAAACACACTGACGGATATGCAGCTACTCTTTAGAATAAGCCCGGTAAACCCTGTAAAATCGACTTTGTTGATGGCATTATATGTTTATATTTACCGAAATACAAAATGCAAACCAGAAAGTCTAAACTCATACCAGATCGGTCGAGGCCCGGGTTAACAACGACCGCCATCAGTGCTGTCAACCAACAGGGTGCTGATGGAAATTGGACTACTGTTGGTTGAAGATGTCGAAGAAGGAGAGGTGGGAGGCATGTCCATAGGCAGACAGAGAAGAGGAAAATCACGAGTCTAGGACTGAGAGTAGGGACTTTGAATGTTGGAACTATACAAGGAAACGATAGAGAGCTGGCTGACATGATGCAGAGGAAGAAGGTGGACATACTGTGTGTTCAGGAGACCAGGTGGAAAGGTAGCAAGGATAGAAGCTTAGGGGCAGGGTTTAAGCTGTTTTTTCATGGTGTGGATGGGAAAAGAAATGGAGTAGGAGTCATCTTGAAGGAGGGGTTTGTCAAGAATGTTCTAGAAGTGAAAAGAGTGTCAGACAGAGTGATGAGTCTCAAGTTAGAAATTGAAGGTGTGATGTTCAATGTTGTTAGTGCGTATGTCCCACAGGCAGGATGTGAGCTAGAAGAGAAGGAGAGATTCTGGAGTGACATAGATGAAGTGATACAGAGTACCCCCAGAGGTGAAAGAGTGGTCATTGGTGCAGACTTCAATGGACATGTTGGTGAGGGCAACAGAGGGGACGAGGAAGTGATGGGCAGGTTTGGTATCCAGGACAGGAACACAGAAGGACAGATGTTGATCGATTTTGCAAAAAGGATGGAAATGGCTGTGGTAAATACTTTCTTCAAGAAGAAACAGGAGCATAGGGTGACTTATAAAAGCGGAGGTAGGAGCACACAGGTAGACTACATCTTGTGTAGGCGATGTAATTTGAAGGAAGTCAGTGACTGCAAAGTAGTAGTGGGTGAGAGTGTTGCCAAACAGCATAGGATGGTGGTGTGCAGGATGACGCTGATGGCGAGGAAGGTGAAGAAGGCAAAGGCAGAGCAGAAAACAAAATGGTGAAAGTTGAAAAAGGAAGAGGGTCATGTTGTCTTCAAGGAGGAGTTGAAACAGGCTTTGGGTGGTCAGGAAGTGCTTCCAGATGACTGGACAACCACAGCAAATGTGATCAGGGAGACAGGTAGGAGAGTACTTGGTGTGTCCTCTGGAAGGAAAGTAGATAAGAAGACTTGGTGGTGGAATGAGGAAGTGCAGGAGTGTGTACAAAGGAAGAGGTTAGCTAAGAAGAAGAGGGACATTGAGAGGACCGAAGAGAGTAAAGAAGAGTACAGGGAGACACAGCGTAAGGCGAAAGTAGCAGTGGCTAAGGCCAGAGGGCGTATGATGACTTGTATGATAGGTTGGACAGTAAGTAGGGAGAAAATGATCTATACAGGTTGGCACAGCAGAGAGCTAGAGATGGGAAGGACGTGCAGCAAGTTAGATTGTTAAAGGACAGAGAGGGAAATGTATTGACTGATGACAGAAGTGTGCTGGGAAGATGGAAAGAGTACTTTGAAGAGCTGATGAATGAGGAAAATGAGAGAAAAAAGAGTAGAAGAGGTGACCATTGAGGAGCAGGAAGTAGCAAAGATTAGTAAGGGTGAAGTGAGGAGGGCACTAAAGAGGATGAAAAATGGAAAGGCAGTTGGTCCTGATGATATACCTATGGAGGTATGGAAGTGTCTAGGAGAGGTAGCAGTAGATTTTCTGACAAGAACATTCAACAAGGTCTTAGAGAGTGAGCAGATGCCGGAGGAATGGAGGTGAAGTGTGCTGGTGCCCATTTTTAAGAACAAAGGAGACGTGCTGCGATGCGGCAACTACAGAGGGATAAAGTTGATGAGCCTACGATGAAGTTATGGGAAAGAATAGTGGAAGCGAGACTAAGGGCAGAGGTCAGCATTTGTGAACAACAGTTTGGTTTCATGCCAATAAAGAGCACCACAGATGCAGTGTTTGCTTTGAGGATGTTAATAGAGAAGTACAGAGAAGGTCAGAGGGAACTGCACTGTGCCTTTGTAGATCTGGAAAAAGCATATGACAGGGTGCCAAGAGAAGAACTGTGGTATTGCATGAGGAAGTCTGGAGTGGCAGAGAAGTATGTCAGAGTGGTGCAGGACATGTATGAGAGATGGAAGACAGTGGTGAGGTGTGCTGTCGGCGTGACCGACGAATTCAAGGTGGAGGTGGGACTGCATCAGGGATCAGCACTGAGCCCCTTCTTGTTTGCGATGGTGATGGACAGGCTGACTGACGAGGTTAGGCAAAAATCTCCATGGACTATGATGTTTGCAGATGACATCATGATCTGTAGTGAGAGCAGAGAATAAGTGGAGGAAAATCTAGAGAGGTGGAGGTATGCCCTAGAAAGGAGGGGAATGAAGGTTAGCCTCAGTAAGACAGAATACATGTGCATGAATGACAAGGACCCAAGAGGAACAGTGAGGTTACAGGGAGCAGAGATAAGGAAGGTGGATGATTTTAAGTACTTAGGCTCAACAATCCAGAGCACTGGAGAACATGGAAAAGAGGTGAAGAAGCATGTGCAGGTAGGTTGGGCCTCGACTGTTCCGGTATGTCATTATTTCTTGTGATTCGCATATTTTATTTCCCATTTGTTTTACTCCGGATGCCGTTCCTGATGCAACCCTCTGCATTTATCCGGACATTGGACCGGCGTGAAGGAGAGACACTGATTTGTGCCCCCCCTCACGACTGCATTTGAGTCACTCAAAATATTATACCACTTAAAGTTTATAATCATCATCATCATCATCTTTTTCTTGCTCCGCTTAATCTTGGGTGGGGTCGCGGGGGCAGCAGCCTCAGCAATGAGATCCTATTAAATTTAGTTACATTTATTCAGGAGCTATTTATTTCCATTAGAGGCTTAAATTTTATATTATTTATGAATTATTTTATTGCAATTATAATTTTTACCAATGTTGATTGCGCAAGAGCTCAACTATTTTGGACCTTCAACTTTTTAGCTTAAATTAAATTAAAATAAATAAAATTAAATTAATTAATTTTCCACTCGGGACGACATTGTTGTAGTTGTAATTTGCTGGTTTATCATTATCAACAGACAGTGGTGGCCTGGTGGTAAAGGTTCTGGATCACTGATTCTAAGGTTGAGGGTTCAAGCCCCACTCTCACCGGGTTGTCACTGTCCCCCCAGTGCACTAACTGGGTTATCAAAGGCCGGCCATGTCTCTCACTGTCTATGGTGTGAGGTTCATGTAAAAGAATCATTGCTGACTTTCCACAAGAGTAGCTGCATAGCCGTGAGCGTGTTTCTGCCCTGCGATGGCCTGGTGAGCTGTCCAGGGTGTACTCTGCCCTTGCCCCAAGTCAGATGAGATGGGCACCAGCCTTCCCGTGACCCTAATTAGGATTAAGTGGTTCAGGAAATGAATAAATGATCATTATTCTGAAATCATCTTGTATCTTGATATCAAATACAAAATCAAAATTATATACAGTACAGTGATATTTAACTACATTAAAATAAAATGTTATTTTGAGACAAAGTTCAACATTATAAACATACTAATGTAGAAAAATAATAAGAAATGATTGATTTTAATACAAAAAAAGGCATTTAAAACTTTTCATACTGAAAAAGAAAACTATTACCACAAAAAAAACAAATAATGATTTTTAAAAATAGATCTTCGAGGGTCGGAGTGTAACTGTGATTTAATAACCGTGGTAATGTTCGAATATTCTGTGTTTAACAGTGTGGCAGGACAGTGGGACGTCCAATAACACGCGTTTTAGTTTGTGGTTTTCAGGGGTCCAGAGTTCAACAATGTCACTGAGGGATTTTATAATGAACTCTCCTTCATTGTACGCCGGTGGCGTAGTGGTTAAAGTGCTGCACTCGTGATCGGGAGGTTGTGGGTTCAAATCCCAGTTAGACCCCCACTGTGCTAAGACCCCTGGGTTAGGCCCTAACCACAAGTGTGCCTCTATTCACCCAGTACCAGTAAAATATACTGAGAAGGTAACCTGTGATGGATTAGTGTCCCATCCAGGGGAAGTTGAACTACAGACACCGAGGATAAGCACTGACCAGCCTGATGAGCTGCTGGGCTCGGGTGGAAAAAACCACACAGACTTTACCTTACCTTTTACCTCCTTCATTGTATGGCGTTTCGGCCCATGTAATGTTCCAAGCCAGTTGATACGATATAAGCGTTACAATCCCTGAGTGCTTTGTAAATTTTTGGAAAAACTCTATCTGCTTTTCTGGCTGACTTTTCAAAGTGAACAACTTGTGCTTGTGGATTTCAGTACCTTTAGGCCATCCCTGGTCATACAGTGATCTGAAGTGGTGCTGAAGATTTGAAGCTTTGAAATGCGCTAATGACGCCTGATATATGAGACAAAATGGCTTTCTATTACATTCAAGAACAAAAAAAAAAAAAAAACCACAAACAAACAAACAAACAAAAAAACTTAGGCAGAACAGCTTTCCATTTCATTCACGAATAAACATAATCTCTCCCACTCTGTTAAAAATGTACTTTGTTCATCTTCATGCTTTCATTTTGCATTTTTTCTGCTATTTTAGCAGCAAACTTGACACAGATTGTTCATTTAAAATAATCCACTGGGAAGCTTTGTGATGTTTTCATCTCAGTCACATGCGCATTTCGCGAAAATACCGCATTGAACTCAAGTGAAGTGCACGCACAATAAATAATAATAATAATAATAATTATAATAATAATAATAATAAAACACCCACAAAATCTTTGACATGAACACAAGAGCCGCATGAGGCTCGGGAGCCGTGGGTTGGCCACGTGTGAGACACATGGCCGGCCTTTGATAACCCAGTTAGTGCACTGGGGAGGACCTTATGATCAGTAATCCAACCCCTTCCCACCATTCTGCCTCGTTTATGAGAACATGTCGCATTTAACATTTGTTCTTCGTGTTTACCGTAAAATTGCGCATATAAGCGCACACTAATGAAACAGCTGATATCTGAAGCTCGAGGTCCTCATGTCAGTGCAAACCAGAAGCATTTTACAACAAAAACTCAATCAGACTGTATTTGTAGACTGATTTTAACTTTTGAGAATTGTGTTTGCGCTCCAGACGCGTATTTACGGTAATTTTGGAGCTGACACGGAAGGGGAAAAACGCGGAAACAAAACCTAAGAGTCAAACAGTGGTTGAAGAGCAGTAGGCTGAGGAGCTGAATCGAACCGGACACTCGGTAAGTACCGCCGAACCCCTTCAGGGTCAAACCAGACCTTATAGCCTCATTATTCTGATCGGTGCCGACCTGCTGTGGAACTGAAATAAACTACAGAAAGATTGTGAGCGACTCCGATCCTGAAATTTTTTAAGTTTCGATTTGTACGCAGAAAATGTAAACGGCTTATTATTATTATTATTATTATTATTATTATTATTATTATTACTACTGTCTGTCTGTCTGTCGTCCTTTCGGCTTTTTCCCTTTTACTCGGGAGTCGCCACAGCGAATCATCTGATTCGCACGTTTGATTTGGCAGAGGTTTTTACGTCGGATGCCCTTCCTGTCACAACCCTTGTTAGCAATGGACAGAAACACGCTGACGGCTTTGCAGCTACTCTTTACGAAAGTCAGCAATGGTTCTTTTACATGCCTCTCACTATAGACAGTCAGAGACATGGCCCGCCTTTGATAACCCAGTTAACTGCACTGGGGGGACAGTGACAACCTTGTGGACAGTGGGACTTGAACCCCCAACCTTTGGATCAGCGATCCAGCGCCCTATACCACTTGACCACCACTGTCCCTATTATTGTTAAAAAATTATGGATCACGTGTCCATAACACTGACGCAGGTGTAAACATTCATCGGTTTTTGTCCGATTTTTTTCTGATGATCGTGAGTCTGGCTCAGTGTCATTGTGTTGGAGGAGTTTTACAGAATAATGACACATAATACATCAGACATGCTTACGTTCAACAAACTGAGCTGTGCACACCTTAATATTCACATCATTAACATGACGTCATGCTTAATTCTTTTTCAAGTCTGATTTTATCCTGTAAACACCAAAGAGCCAGAACATTAAGGTTCCTTACTCACTACTAAAGATCCTGTCTGTGTTTATCTTCCATTCTCACTTCAGTCTGGATGAATATAAAGGTTTCCTGGTGAAATTGCCCCAGCTCATGGGCTTAGTGTCTCTTGTTCAACTGCACTACATCTTGTTTTGGTTCTGTATGTTTACAATAACAATAACATGACAAAGTGACAGGAGGAACGATCTCGTGTACGGTGTGATAACTTGGCAGCGCAACAGCGATCAGTAGAAAGTGTAAAGATCTCGGATCGAATAATAAGAAACGAAGGAAGAGAAACGATTTCAGGATAAAAAATAAAGATGGTGATGTTATTAATATGATGGCGGCAGGCACAAGGCTCATCAACATTCGCATACAGGAGGAAACTGGTGGCTTCAGAAAGTCATTGTGCATCCGATTCCATTTTCTTTTCAAGAGACACCACTGTGTTCCGTCTTTATTATAAATCTACCTGGAACTGAATAAGAAACTTTAAATCCTACCTGCCCAATGTTCTGTAGGTCCTCCTTGTACCGCTTATTAGCTGTGATATGTAAAAGGAATGGACTCCACCAGACCTCTGATTGTGCGTGCCACATCTGAGACTGAGATATTCCCAGCAGATCCTTGAAGGCTGTAAGGTGTGATGTAGAGCCTTTGGGGTTTGGATTTGTTTGTGCAGCACGTCCCACAGATGATCGACTGGATTGAGATCTAGAGGCGGAGTCAACACCTTGACCCATTCGTGAACAGTGTTTGTGCCAACAGGATACACCGTTACCATGGTACCAATCCGGTCTGTTACATTGTTAAGGTAGATGGTACTATGATGTACACGAATGCCAGAATCGAAGGCTTGGATTGCCTACAAGATCACTGACCTCCACTGCCTCCGCCACTAGCCTTTTTCCCATAGTGCATCCTGGTGCGCACTCTTTCCCAGGTGGAGGATGCAGAAAAACTTTGCTGTCCACATGATCACATCCATTAAAAGGTTTTTCACTAATTTAATCTTACACACATCAGTGAGCCTCAGGTACCTACGATTCTGTTACTGGTTCACCTTTTGTCCTTCCCAGTACTCCTCTGGCAGACACTTACACCTGAGTACCAGGGACACCCTACACGACCTGGCATTGTGAGGATGGACCGACCCAGTCATTTAGCACCACACTGTGGTTCTCATCAAAATCACTCCAATCCTCATACATTAACTTCCACACCTGACTCTCCATTTCCTGTGTAATACATCCCTCACCTGGGCAGGTGCCACCACAGTAAGATCATCAAAGCTATTCAGTTCACCAGGCACTGAGTTTGATGTTCGGGCTCATCAGTGCAGGTTTATTTATGGCCGTATTATTCATTACAGGAAGACAGGGCAGTATGGTGGTGCAGTGGTTAGCATATCCACACCACAGCAAGAAAACCTCCTGGGGTCATGTCCCGGGCTGGGTGAGGGCATTTCTGTGTGGAGTTTACCTGCTCTCCCTATGCTTTCGTGGGTCTCCTCCTCCAACTGTCTGGAGACGTACACATTAGGCTAATTGGCTATTACAAATTGCCCCTAGGTATAAGTGCGAATGTTTGTATGTGTTGACCATATGAGCTGGTCAAGGCTCTGCCCACCCATAACCCTATAAATATTAAGAGGTTTGGAAAATCAATCAGAGAATCTTGGTATTTAACTCTTTGTTGACTGTAGAAAATCTCATTCTTTAATTCATTTTCTAAGATGCTTCATTCTAATTCAGGTTGCGGGGAGGGTGGTGCCCAGCTCAGTTGACTCTGGGTGAGGGTACAGTACACCTTGAACAGCTCACAAGAGACAACACTCACACAATCATTCACACTCACACCTAGGGGCAATTTGGTGATTAGCGTACTGTGCATGTTGTTGAACTGTTGGAGGAAACCTGGAGTACCCAAAGGAAACCCATGCAGGCATAGCGAGAACCTGCAAACTCCACGGAGATAATATGCCCTGAGCCTGAGAATCAAACCCAGTACCTTCTGGCCATGAGGCAGATGTGCCAACCACTGCTCCACTGTGCTGCCTTCTGTGAGTTCATGTTCTGAGGATTTTTCTCATGAACTTCACGAAAAGGAATGTAGCTGTTCATGAGTCGAGTTTTATTCGTGCAGAGTTTTGTTCTGTATCTCATTCCGCTTCACAGCTAACTTTCATTTCTGTTTTTCTTGTCCAGCAGACTCGAGCATCTATCACGCTGTCCATCATGGCAGAAATAACCGACAATGTGGCTCTGCTCAGTCTGGAAGACGATCTGACTTGTAGCATCTGCTTGTGTCCTTTCGAAGAGCCGGTGACTCTGAACTGCGGTCACAGCTACTGCCGCAGGTGTCTGGAGGAGACATGGAGCAACGCGAGCTTGTACAGTTGCCCACACTGCCGCATGCAATACCCCACCAAACCAAACCTGAAGAAGAACACGGTGCTTAGTGCGGTGGTTGAAACCTTCAGGACCAAATCTGTTATCGGTTCAGCGTTAGAAGGAGATGTAGATTCCAAATCTGGTGCTATGGGTGCGGTGCATTCGCCACGTCCCAAGCCCAAACCCATCATGTGTGACGTGTGTAATGAGGCCAAGGCGGTGAAGACCTGTCTGACCTGCATCACCTCATTCTGCACCGACCACGTCCGCCCTCACCTGGAGAACCCCCTGTTCCGTGCACACGACTTGCACGAGCCGCTTTCTGATCTCGCGGAACGTCTGTGTCCCGATCATGGCAAGCTGATGGAATTCTACTGCGCGCGCCACGAGAGGAGCATCTGTAGCAGTTGTTTGCAGCAGATTCACAAGGAGTGCGGATTCTCCACACCAACCGAGCAGCGCACGAAGATCGAGGTTGGCATGTTAAAATTAAATCAATCAATTTAAAACTCCACCCTGATTGCTTTGTATAAACAATACCTTCACATGTGACCTTCATAAGCATCCATATTCTGTAAAATAATGCCCTTTATACGTTTTCTATGGTACCATTCCATTAATACTGATGCGGTGCGGTGAGGTTCAGCCTCACTTTAGTATGTTACTACTAAAAAATTATGAAATTCATTCATTTTCTAAGCCACTTAATCCTAATTAGGGTCACGAAGAGGCTGGCATCCATCTCAGCTGACCCTGAGCAAGGGCAGAGTACACCTTGGACAGATCACAGGGCAGAAACACACTGACGGAAAGAACTTTACGAAAGTCAGCCCAATCTGGATGAGGGTGGGGTACACCCAGAACAACTCGCCAGGTCAGCGCAGGGCCAACACTCACACAACCATTCACACCCATCTAGGAGCGATTGGGAACAGTCACTTAGCCTACTGTGCATGTTTTTGAACTGTGGGAGGAAACCGGAGTAACCGGAGGAAACCCACGCAAGCATGGGAAGAACATCCAAACACACGAACTGGGAATTGAACCCAGGACCTTCTCACTGTGAGGTGAACATTTGAGCTTCTCAAAGGAATAAGAGAAAAATACACGATAAACTAAATAATAAACACATCAGTGATCCATCAGTCTGAATACAACACAGGGTGGAGTTTGACTTTGACTTTTCACTTTGATGAGAGTGTTTGCGAAAGTGGTGTTCTGTTGTGTTTGTTTAGTCTGAACTGCAGGACAAGCTGAACATTCTGGATAGGAAAACAGAAAAAAACCAGCTGGTTATAACACAGATGAGAGAGCAGCAAGCTAAACTCAAGGTGAGTGTTCCCGGTGTCTGCTCACTCTAACGTCACCGCTGATGTTAGTAGGCGTGCCCTGTTGATAAGCAGTTAGGATTGGAATCAGGGTATTCATTAAGTTTTAGAGTAGAAGGTGGATATTGATAAGTAGTGGGTGGAAATTGTTTGAGGCAAGCATGGGGATGGGGGTGTCCCCTCCCTCAGGGGAGTCTGGGAGGCCACACCCAGAATATTTTTTAAAATTCATGTGCTCTCTGGTGCATTCTGGGCCCATATTTATGAGAAAATCAGACAAGCTAGAAGCAAATAAAACTAAAAGTTTATATTCTAAAAAATAGTATTTGTTACAAGAATAGTAGACTTACTTCTTAAAGGAAAGTACATAAAACTTCTTATTTGAAAAATCTAACAATTACCTTACTAATATAGAACATTTGTGAATCAAACTGCGACCCTAATCTGTCAAAACTGTTTATGTAATATAATTTTAGGATGAATAAGATTAGGCTATTAGAATAAGATGAGGCTAGTTTAGTTCGGGGCTAGTTTTCACTATTATCGCTCAGTGCAATCAAGAAATAATTTGTGTTCGGCCATGACATAACACTTTTTTACCCATTTCATGAGATACGGATGTTTCTGAAACAGTGGAATCATCGGTCTTGAGTCGCTTCAACAACGTGTTTAATGTTGGTTGTTTAGCTCTACTTCCTACTTCGCTTCGGCGCCATGCTTGTCGGTACGACTCGCATCAGTTTGGACTATATTTTACCCGGGTTTGTACGACCTGTCATGATCTAAATCTACACAGGAGCACAGGCAAATGGCAGCACGTATATAAAAAGTGCCGCACTTTTGAATGATGTAGCATAGTGCATCGTGGGATATCGGAAGTGAACCGATGGAGAAATTATCAAAACAAGTGATCGTGTTGTCAAGTACATAGCTTAACAAAGCCGGGAAAAATGTTTTTATTAAAGATTATTATTATATAATTGTCTATCTTCCTTTCGGCTTTTTCCCTTTTACTCGGGAGTTGCCACAGCGAATCATCTGATGCGCACGTTTGATTTGGCAGAGGTTTTTACGTCGGATGCCCTTCTTGTCACAACCCTTTTTACACGCTGACGACTTTGCAGCCTACTCTTTACGAAAGTCAGCAATGGTTCTTTTACATGCCTCTCACCATAGACAGTGAGAGACATGGCCCGCCTTTGATAACCCAATTAGCTGCACTGGGGGGGGCAGTGACAACCTTGTGGAGAGTGGGACTTGAACCCCCAACCTTTGGATCCAGCGATCCAGCGCCCTATACCACTAGACCACCACTGCGCCCATTATTATTATATTATTAAATATTATTATTTACTATTATATAGGGGCAGTGGTGGTCTAATGGTATAGGGCGCTAGTGGAGGGGTGTTGCCCCTCCTTCCCAGTTCAGTTTTTTATATATATATATATATATATATATCTCAGTTATATAGCGTGTTACCCTTGTGTTAAGACGTCGTCTCTGTGATCTTTGTGTTTACACTGTTGTGCGGACTTTTGTAACCCTAAGCAAATATAGTTGGTCAGAAGCGTAAGCCTACTAGCATGGGTGCAAGTCTCATACACAGAGATGAATTAACTATCTGCTCGGATTGGCACAATCGGTTGATGCATACTCAGTTAAGCAAAGAGAGTTGTAAAATGAATGAAAACCCGAATCCAGAAAAGAAAGAGCACTCTCCACTCTGCTAGTGATTCACATCAGTGCATGCTGAGTACTAAACATGTATTCAATGGCGACCTTGCTCACTTGGAAGACCGGAAGTCCGTATAACCCGCGCTTTGTCTCAAGCCCACTACTTTGGGTGTGGAGTGCCTCACATATTGTAAGCGTGGATTGGCTGTTTTAAGCTTCATGTAAAGTGACTCGGCTCAGCTTCATGTAAGGTGACCATCCGTCGACCATCGGAACCATTTACAAGCAGAAAGATCGCATCATGGAGAATGTTAAAGGTTATATTTGATGTCATAGAAGCAAAACGGACTGAATCATACCGGATCGGTTGAGGCCCGGGTTAACAACGACCGCCATCAGTGCTGTCAACCAACAGGGTGCTGGTGGAAATTGGACTACTGTTGGTCGAAGACGTCGAAGAAGGAGAGGCGGGAGGTGTGTCCGTAGGCAGAGTGAGAAGAGGAAAGGCATGAGTCTAGGACTGAAAGTAGAGACTTTGAATGTTGGAACTATGGCAGAAAAAGGTAGAGAGCTGAATGACATATATTGTTCTTATACAGGGTGATGATTTTGGCATCTTTCATGTCTTGAGGAACGCCGCCTTCATGCCAGCACTGGCAAAGGGTGTTTGACATACGCTGTCATGTAGTGGCTGCAGGAGGGCAGACTTGCAGCGCTTGATGAGATCAGGAGGGATGCCATCTGTTCCAGAGGCTTTGCTGCAGGCCAAGCTGTCGATAGCCTTGCTGAGTTCTTCTACTGTTGGTTCGGCGTCTAAGTCCTCCATGATAGGTAGAGGCTTGATGGCATCCAATGACGAGTCAACAACACTGTTCTCTCTGGAGTGCTCTACCCATCGCTCCATTTGTTTCCTCTTGTCGGTGATCACTTCCCCACTAATGGATTTGAGAGGTGCTGTTTTGTTCTGAGTTGGTCCGAGAGCTTTTGCAATGCCTCTGATGTTACCTGTGTCCGCTGCAGTCTGGATGCCATGACTGAGCTCTTGCCAATACTCGTAGGCACATTTTCTTGCTGTCTGTTGGACTTTGCTCCGAGCTGCTCTTAATGTCTTAAGGGTCTTTTCGCTTGGAGAACGCTTATATTCAGCAAGGGCCGTCCATTTTGCTTCTTCTTCTTTCTTCTTTTCCTTTCAGCTTTTCCCTTCAGGGGTCGCCACAGCGAATCATCTGCCTCCATCTCACCCTATCCTTTGCATTTTCTTCTCTTACACCAACTACCTTCATGTCCTCCTTCACCACATCCATGAATCGTCTCTTTGGTCTTCCTCTAGGTCTTCTGCCTGGTTGTTCCAACCTCAACAGCCTACTACCAATATACTCACTATCCCTCCTCTGTACATGTCCAAACCATCTCAATCTAGCCTCTCTGACTTTGTCTCCAAAACGGCTTACACGTGCTGTCCCTCTGATGTGCTCATTCCTGATCCTATCCATCCTCGTTACTCCCAAAGAGAACCTCAACATTTTCAACTCTTCTACCTCCAGCTCTGCCTCCTGTCTTTTCCCCAGGGCCACTGTTTCTAAACCATACAACATCGCTGGCCTCAACACCATCTTGTACACTTTTCCTTTCATTCTTGCCGATACCCTCCTATCACACATCACACCGGACACTTTTCTCCAACCATTCCAACCAGCCTGCACACGCTTCTTCACCTCTCTTGCACACTCTCCACTTCTCTGGATTGTTGAGCGCTAAGTACTTAAAATCCTCCACCTTCCTTATCTCTGCTCCCTGTAACCTTACCGTTCCTCTTGGGTCCTTGTAATTCATACACATGTATTCTGTCTTACTGAGGCTAACCTTCATTCCCCTCCTTTCCAGGGCATACCTCCACCTCTCTAGATTTTCCTGCACTTGTTCTCTGCTCTCACTACAGATCAATGTCATCTGCAAACATCATAGTCCATGGGGAATCTTGTCTAACCTCGTCTGTCAGCCTGTCCATCACCATAGCAAACAAGAAGGGGCTCAGAGCTGACCCATGATGCAGTCCCATCTCCACCTTGAACTCTTCTGTCACATCGACAGCACACCTCATCACTGTCTTACATCTCTCATACATGTCCTGCACCACTCTGACATACTTCTCTGCCACTCCAGACTTCCTCATGCAATACCACAGTTCCTCTCTCGGCACCCTGTCATATGCTTTCTCCAGATCCACAAAAGCACGATACAGCTCTGCCTGACCTTCTCTGTAATTCTCTATTAACATCCTCAAGGCAAACACTGCATCTGTGGTGCTCTTTCTTTGTATGAAACCAAACGGTTGTTCACAAATACTGACCTCTGCCCTTTGTCTTGCTTCCACTATTCTTTCCCATAACTTCATCGTATGGCTGATCAACTTTAACCCTCTGTAGTTGCCACAACTCTGCACATCTCCCTTGTTCTTAAAAATGGGCACCAGCACACTTCTTCTCCATTCCTCAGGCATCCTCTCACTCTCTAAGACCTTGTTGAATGTTCTTGTCAGGAAATCCACTGCTGCCTCTCGTAGACACTTCCATATCTCTATCGGTATGTCATCAGGACCAACTGCCTTTCCATTCTTCATCCTCTTCAATGCCCTCCTCACTTCACCCTTACTAATCTTTGCTACTTCGTGGTCCTCAACAGTCACCTCTTCTCCTCTTTTTTTTTTTTTTCTCTCTCTCTCATTTTCCTCATTCATCAGCTCTTCAAAGTACTCTTTCCATCTTCCCAGCACACTTCTGTCATCAGTCAATACATTTCCCTGTCCTTAATCACTTTAACTTGCTGCACATCCTTCCCATCTCTATTCCTCTGCTGTGCCAATCTGTATAAATCATTTTCTCCCTCTTTACCTTCCAACCAAGCATACAAGTCATCATACACCCTCTGTTTGGCCTTTGACACTGCTACCTTCGCCTTATGCTGTGTCTCCCCGTATTCCTGTTTACTCTCTTCGGTCCTCTCAATGTCCCACTTCTTCTTTGCTAACTTCTTCCTTTGTACACACTCCTGCATGTCCTCATTCCACCACCAAGTCTCCTTATCTACTTTCCTTCCAGATGACACACCAAGTATTCTCCTACCTGTCTCCCTGATCACATTAGCTGTAGTTGTCCAGTCATCTGGAAGCACTTCCTGACCACCCAAAGCCTGTTTCAACTCCTCCTTGAAGACAACCCGACACTCTTCCTTTTTCAGCTTCCACCACTTTGTCTTCTGCTCTGCCTTTGCCATCTTCACCTTTCTCACCATCAGCGTCATCCTGCACACCACCATCCTATGTTGTTTGGCAACACTCTCACTTGCTACTACTTTGCAGTCACTGACTTCCTTCAAATTACATCGCCTACACAAGATGTAGTCTACTTGTGTGCTCCAACCTCCGCTTTTATAAGTCACCCTATGCTCCTCTCTCTTCTGGAAGAAAGTATTCACCACAGCCATTTCCATCCTTTTTTTGCAAAATCGACCAACATCTGTCCTTCTGCGTTCCTATCCTGGATACCAAACCTACCCATCACTTTCTCGTCCCCTCTGTTTCCTGCACCAACATGTCCATTGAAGTCTGCACCAATAACCACTCTTTCACCTCTGGGGGTACTTTGCATCACTTCATCTAACTCACTCCAGAATCTCTCCTTCTCTTCTAGCTCACATCCTGCCTGTGGGGCATAAGCACTAACAACATTGAACATCACACCTTCAATTTCTAACTTGAGACTCATCAGTCTGTCTGACACTCTTTTCACTTCTAGAACATTCTTGACAAACTCATCCTTCAAGATGACTCGTATTCCATTTCTCTTCCCATTCACACCATGAAAAAACAGCTTAAACCCTGCTCCTAATCTTCTAGCCTTGCTACCTTTACACCTGGTCTCCTGAACACACAGTATGTCCACCTTCCTCCTCTGCATCATGTCAGCCAGCTCTCTACCTTTCCTGTCATAGTTCCAACATTCAAAGTCCCTACTCTCAGTCCTGAACTGATGCCTTTCCTTTTCTCTCTCTGCCTACGGACACGCCTCCCACCACTCCTTCTACGATGTTTTCGACCAACAGCAGTCCAATTTCCACCAGCACCCTGTTGGTTAACATTACTGATGGCGGTCGTTGTTAACCCGGGCCTCGACCGATCTGGTATGACATTCTTTGAAGGAGGCCTACTCCTACTACTACTACTATATCTGATACGTACTGTACTTGATGAGTGAATTTGATTAAAATTTATCTATTTGAAATTATTTGGCTTGAATTTAATTTATTTGAAATTAATGTTGATATTATTTTACAATGTTACGTTTATAATAATTGATTTAGTGGTGTTTTATGAGATACGGTAATGGTATTTATGGATGTATAATACAGTATGAACGCCATACGTCATTGGAACATACAGTAACAACTTGCATTTATTTTCAACTTACGTTCGGCCTTCCGGAACCAAACAAAAGCGTAAATCGGGGAGCGTCTGTAATTATTTTTAAATCTATTTAAATAAAATTCCTTAACTCCAGAATAATGCAATTTCAATATATGCGTGAAAATGTTCATCAGATGCCCACTGAGAGGAGACATTTAATTAGAACAACTGTATGCAAAATTATGCCAGGCATAGCTACAGTACAGGGATACCTCAGTTAATGAATTTAATCTGTTCCGAGGGTGAGCTCATAAGCCTAAAAGTTCATTAGATGAAACAATTATTCCCATAAGAAATAACAGAAAACCAATTAATCCGTTCCAACCCCCTCCCAAACTCATATAACATGACACAAACATGTATATTTGACCTAATATATTAAAGATAAACATGTAAAAACAAAAGTGTTTCATAATAATAATTGTAACACAGGTAAACACATGGTTACTAATTTTATTGGAAAAAACCCTAGTTTCCAACACTCCCTGAAAGCACTAGTTTCCTAGTCCCCTTGAGCGCGTCATAGGCACGTGCTGCATGCGACCAGCAGAGCGTGTAGGAGAGCGTAAGGAGCAGGACGCATACAGAGCCCTCGAAAAGCGACACGAAGCCTTGTATGTGTTTTGTTCTCTCTGAATCAAACCGGGTGGAGAGTGTTTATTTTCTTGGAAGCTCCGACTGGTTTTTTAGTGGATCTGGATTTGATCTTGAAGCTGGTTTCGGACACGGATGGCGAGCCAAATCCAGTGAGAACTCTTGGTGGATCCAGAAGCAGTGTGGCCAACTGTTCTCTGGATGCGAGAGTAGATCTACAGACCCAACCACTTCAAATCACAGGATCCCAGATAAGAACAGATAAAACCACCTTTATCCCAAACGGATCACAATCCTGGAAAAGACTCCCGGGTTCACACGAATCAAACCTTAGAGACTTAAGCTTATTTTATTTTATTTTTAATTTGTAAAGAAAGTTCTACAACATTGTTTGCACTGTTTCTTGTAGTATTGTTAATTGTAATAAATCTGCCGGCTGTTCAAATTCAAATCTCCACAATTCATTTTACTCCTCTAGAACCTAGTATAAAACCTAGCACAGCTATATCAAGCTGGTGTTACATCAAAGTGGCGAGCCAGCCAGGAGGAGTTTTGGCTACATTTTGCCTCTAAATTAATAATTTGGCATACAGTTTGGCAGTTTTATGACAGTTTTTGTACAACTTTTCCCACAAAAGAAATATGGATATCATTGAACGTGAAGGTATCAAAGTACCAAATGCTGTATTAATTAGTGGTTTTTCTGGTACTGAGACTGATGAAGAAGTTATTAAGTTTTTAGAAAAGTATGGTTCTATTACACGAACAGTGAAACTTATTACTTCTGACCCTGACTTTAAAAATACAGCCGTAGTTGAGTTTGAGTATGGCACTGCTATTGAGTCAATTCAGGCTGAACTACCATGTCAAAGAGCAACATCTGACCCAAAGGTTGTTCACAAAATTCAGCTCTTATCCCCACTTTATAGTGATAAGTTAACAGCTGATCTGACCAAGTCTTTTCTCTTTGATTTAAAGGGAATTGCCAAAGCAAGCGGAATAGATTATGAGAAATTGTTGCTTGGTGAACTTAACAAACTTCAGGCCTCTGCTGCTGAAAGTGAACGTATAGCTTCCACTGACGCTACTCCAGTAACTGAAAGTTTAACAGGTGATTCTGTTGTGCCACAAACAAATAGGGAAACTCTCACAACTACCTCAAACTCTGATATTCCCAGTTCTCCAATCAACAGCAGACCAACTCCTATTTTAAATCCCGAACACTTGAGCACCTCTGAAGTCCAGAGGGTGATTGTCGAGCACATTGTCAGAAGTGCTGACACGTCCCAAACTTATCTGAACTCTTCCAAGTTCAGGTCGTTCTCTGGAAAATTTCCGTGCCCTAATACGGAAGTAGATTATGACACTTGGCGCAGTCATGTTGAGTTTTATCTTGCCGACTCTTCTGTTTCTGAAAGACAGGTAGTAAGAAAAATTATTGAAAGTCTCTTACCACCAGCCGCCAATATTGTCAAACATTTGGGCCCCTTGTCCAGCCCAAAAGACTTTTTGAGCTTGCTCGATTCTGCATACTGGGAATGTAGATGATACTGATGAGCTGTCTGTGAAATCTTTGAGCACAAACCAAAATACCGCAGAACAACCTTCAACATACTTGCACCGGCTCCAGACTACATTAAGCAAAGGTGCTAAACGGGGAGGCGTGACAGTCAGTGATTTTGATCGACAGCTTTTAAAACAGTTCTGTAGGGGTGCTGGGATGATAACCTAATTGCCAGCCTCCATCTAGAACAAAAGAAATCCAGCCCACCTACCTTTTCTGAACTTCTTTTGTTGCTGCGAACAGAGGAGGATAAACAAGCAGCTAAGTCCACTGCATGAAGCAGCACTTAGGACTTTCAAAAGTAAAGGTACAGTCCAACCCTTTAAATGTTTATGCAGACACTGAGTTTCAAGCTGCTGCTGCAGACAATTCTAGTAAAACGTCTACCAAGAAACTGCAGAAACAAATTGCTCAACTGCAAGAACAGTTAACTTACTTAAAAGCGTCCATGGAAAAGACAGTTGAAAAGAAACCTCAGACAAAGTCCCCAAAGTTGCAAAGAAACAACAGCGGAAAGGGACACAAACACAGAACTCACCGCCGAAAAGTGAAAGCTTTGGAAAAGGTAACAAAAAGCCTCGCCCATGGTTCTGCTTTAACTGTGGCGAGGATGGCCATATAGTCCCCTCTTGTAACAGTGACCCAAACCCCAAAGCTGTTGAAGCTAAGCGCAAAGAGCTTAGGTCAAAACAAAAGGCTTGGGAGAACCAATGTAACACTGATTTAAACTAGTTCCTGTTTCAGTTGAGGGACAAACTGGAACTAGTAGCGACACAAGTCCCACTCAGAAACCCCAGCCAAAACAGAGTTGTGCGCTAACGAGTAAGCACCATTCTAGCTTTCCCAAGGGCTTAATAGGTAAGAAGTGCACTGCTAATATAAACATAGCTGGCGTTAGCTGCAATTCTCTATTAGATTCAGGGTCGCAAGTTACGACTATTTCACACTCCTTTACCAGAGACACCTGGTTGATTTTCCAATCCAGCCGATCAGTGACCTAGATGTTGAGGGTGCAAACGGTCAGGCGGTACCTTATCTAGGCTATGTAGAAGTTCCAGTTGGTTTTCCAAAAGAGTTTGTTGAGTCTGAGCATCAAATTTCTACATTAGCTCTAATAGTACCTGATTTGCGCTCCAGCACAGACTTGCCAGTGTTAATTGGTACAAATGCCCTCGATGTTTTATATGAGGAACATTGTCGAGACACTCCCATTCTACCAGCTGTCTATGGCTATAGTCAGATTTTAAAAATCCTCGAGCACAGATACGAAACAAAGAGCACAGGGAAGCTTGGGCTAATGACCCTGAGGGGCAACACACCTTATGTTATTCCAGCTCACAAGAAGGTCTGTCTTGAAAGCTGTGCCCACTTAAGTTCGCCACTCACAGACAAATGGGCAGTAGTAGAGCAGCCAATGTCCTCAGCCCTTCCAGGTGGAATCTTTGTTGACTGCTGTCTTATCACAGTGCCAAGTCAAAGTCCTTACAAGCACCCTGTTTGGATAAGAAATGAAACCGATCATGACATTATGCTTCCTGGCAACTGTGTCCTTGCTGAACTGCATGTTGCAGACCAAGTTTTGGAAACTCAAAACCTGTCCAATACCAACTCAGCAGGTTGTTGTCGCTTGTCTGCAGACTCCTCATCACCGAAGGACCAGTTGACTTTTGATTTTGAAAATTCACCTCTGCCTGAGGAGTGGAAAAGTCACATCACACAGAGTCTGAGTGCTTACAGTGATGTCTTCGCATGCCACGATCTTGACTTTGGCCATGCCACTAGAGTTAAGCATAAAATCAAGCTTAAAGACGAAACACCCATAAAACAGAGATCGAGGCCTATTCACCCAAATGACTACGAAGCTGTTAGGAAACACCTCAAAATGCTTCTCGATGCCCAGGCAATAAGACCATCAGAATCCCCTTTCTCGTCCCCCATCGTTGGAGTTAAGAAAAAGACGGGTGAGGCACGTCTCTGTGTGGACTACCGTAAGGTTAACGTACAAACGGTCAAAGACGCTTACAGCGTTACCAAATCTTGAAGAGACCTTCTCCGCTCTATCTGGGTCAAACTGGTTCTCTGTCATGGACTTAAAGTCGGGCTACTACCAGATAGAGATGGATGAGGAAGATAAGGCCAAAACAGCGTTTGTATGCCCCCTAGGGTTTTATGAGTTCAATCGAATGCCTCAGGGAATCACAAATGCTCCCAGCACCTTTCAGAGGTTAATGGAGAGGTGCATGGGAGACATTAATCTTAAGGAGGTGCTCGTCTTCCTAGACGATTTGATTGTTTTCTCAGACTCCCTAGAGCAACACGAACAGAGGCTAAAGCATGTTTTGGACCGTCTTCGTGAATATGGCTTAAAGTTGTCCCCCCAGAAATGTCGCTTTTTTCAGACATCGGTTAAATATTTAGGCCATATTGTTTCAAGAAATGGCGTAGAAACAGATCCTGAAAAAGTAGCAGCCATTAAGACCTGGCCATGCCACAAAACTTGAAGCAACTCAAGTCGTTTTTAGGGTTCACCGGCTACTATCGCCGATTTGTTAAAGATTATTCAAAGATAGTTCGGCCCTTAAACGACCTTACATGTGGCTACCCACCTTATAGAAGAGTCCAGAAACGAACCGACACTTCTAAGTATTTCAACCCTCGAAAACCTTTTGCCGAGAGGTGGACATCTGTCTGTCAGTCAGCCTTTGAATGCATTAAGGAGAAATTAACATCCTCTCCTGTATTGGGCTTTGCAGATCCAAAGCTCCAATATGTTCTGCATACCGACGCCAGCTCTACAGGCCTAGGTGCCGCTCTTTATCAAGAGCAAGGTGGTAAAATGCGCGTCATAGCCTATGCCAGTAGGGGCTGACACCAAGCGAAACCAGATATCCAGCTCATAAGCTCAATTTCTAGCTCTGAAATGGTCCATTGTAGAAAAGTTTCATGATTACCTTTATGGTAATGAATTCACAGTTGTAACGGATAATAATCCGCTTACATACATTCTGACCACTGCAAAGCTTGATGCAGCTAGCTATCGCTGGTTAGCAGCGCTATCCACCTTCAATTTCCAAATCAAATACAGAGCTGGAAAGGCTAACCAGGCCGGAGATGGCCTATCACCAAGGCCGCACCAAACACTAGCTGCGGGTTATGTGACATTAGAAGAGGAGAAGCGAATACAGCAACTCGCCTCACGTCTTCTCGGATCCCTCCTCGATGTAGTGATTTATGTCCTGATACTATTGCAGCAGTATGTCACAAGCATTTTCTCAATGAGAAAACCAAAGATTCACCTCATGTCATTCTTGTTGAGTCCTTGGCTATGAATGCTGGCGCAATTCCTGATGTATACAGTGATGCTGAAACATCTGGTCAAGTAACTGTTCCCTTGTTTTCTGCTCATGAGCTTAAAGAACAACAAAGATCTGACCCGAGCATCAATCGTGTCATTCAGTTACTTGAAGCTGGAGCAGATGTTCCACATAACAACAGAGAAACATTTGAAATAAAACTGATGCTCCGAGAATGGAAACGTCTTGAAATGAGGGATGACCTTTTGTTCAGGAGACGACAATGTGACCCAGATACAACTTACCAGCTTGTACTCCTGCCTCACTTAGACCCACTGTTCTAAAGTTACTCCACGATGACATGGGTCATATGGGGTGGGAGAGGACTCATGAACTAGTGAGAGCAAGATTTTATTGGCCTAAGATGGGTCATGACATTGAGACCAAAATAAAGAACTGTGGTCGTTGTGTTCGAAGAAAGTCCTTGCCTGAAAAGGCCGCGCCTTTAGTTAATATTAAAACCACGCGACCAATGGAATTGGTCTGCATGGACTTTCTTTCGATTGAGCCCGATAGTAAGAGTACCAAGGACGTTTTAGTCATCACAGATCATTTTACGAAATATGCGGTGGCCTTGCCCACTCGTGATCAAAAGGCAACCACTGTGGCTAAAAATCTCTGGGAAAACTTTTTGGTTCACTACGGGTTCCCCGAACGCCTCCATAGTGACCAGGGGAGGGATTTTGAGTCACATGTGATTAAGGAACTGTGTGCTATTACTGGCATCAAAAAAGTGAGAACCAGTCCTTATCACCCGAGGGGTAACCCCGTAGAGCGATTCAATCGCACCCTCCTTAGTATGTTAGGTACTCTGAAGGATGACCAAAAAGTTCATTGGCGTGATTTTGTCAAGCCTCTCACACACGCCTACAACTGTTCAAAGAGTGAGGTTACTGGGTTTAGTCCTTATGAGTTGATGTTTGGCCGTAAGCCTAAGCTACCAGTTGACCTTGCCTTTGGGTTGCCCGTTACAGGGGACTCACCTGCATCCCATTCTCAGTATGTGCGCAGTCTAAAGGCTAAACTCGAAGAAAGTTACCAAATTGCCCTTGAAAACTCCAAAAAAGTTGCAGAGCGCAATAAGAGCAGATTTGATAATAAAGTCAGAGAATCCACTCTTGAAGCAGGAGATAGAGTTTTAGTCAAAAATGTCCGTTTGCGCAATAAACATAAACTTGCCGACAAATGGGAACGCATGGTGTACCGTGTTGTCAAGAAAATGGAAAATATTCCTGTGTATGTGGTTCGACCAGAGAGAGGTGATGGTCCAAGTAGAACTCTTCACCGAGACCTTTTACTTGCGTGTGGTGACCTCTCAGACATTGAGGATGAAGTTGAGACAAGACCAAAACCTCCACGTAGGCAAAACTTCGACAAAGTCCTTCCGAACCACAGGACACAGATCTGTCAGAATCAGAGGAGGAGTATGAACCCATGCCAGGACAACCTTCAATCGAAACAGAGACATTCATTAAGATTTATGACAATAATCAAGACCAATCAAATGTACGAAACCAGACAACAAACTCGGATATTTCAAATGAACCACTCTCACTCAATAAGGATACCTCCTTGCACCCAACAGTTTCAGTTGAGACAGACACAGGCGAGATGGACAATGAACAGGAAAATCAGAATGAGGCCGAACTACTCAAAGAGGAATCACATTCAGATGTCATGGAAGGAGGAGATGATGAAAACCAAATACAAGGAGGACCAGACGTTAATATTGTGGACACAGAGCAAAATGGTGATGTGATTGACCAACAAACAGAACAGACAATTGAAACAACAAATGAAACTCCCAATGTGAGAAAATCTGAAAGATTAAAGCGAGCCCCAGGACGGTTTCATTACCCTCAATTGGGTCAACCGCTGATATCTTTTGCACAACGGTTCTTGGATAACTTTAACCAAGCCCTAGAGTCACTTAGTAGCTATGAAAACCATCAGATCTATGATGTTTAAACAAACATTTAAGTACATGACGGGACTCATGCTTATTCAAGGGGAGGGTGTAACACAGGTAAACACATGGTTACTAATTTTATTGGAAAAACCCTAGTTTCCAACACTCCTGAAAGCACTAGTTTCCTAGTCCCCTTGAGCGCGTCATAGGCACGTGCTGCATGCGACCAGCAGAGCGTGTAGGAGGCGTAAGGAGCAGGACGCATACAGAGCCCTCGGCGACCACGAAGCCTTGAATGTGTATTGTTCTCTCTGAATCAAACCGGGTGGAGAGTGTTTATTTTCTTGGAAGCTCCGACTGGTTTTTTAGTGGATCTGGATTTGATCTTGAAGCTGGTTTCGGACACGGATGGCGAGCCAAATCCAGTGAGAACTCTTGGTGGATCCAGAAGCAGTGTGGCCAACTGTTCTCTGGATGCGAGTAGATCTACAGACCCAACCACTTCAAATCACAGGATCCCAGATAAGAACAGATAAAACCACCTTTATCCCAAACGGATCACAATCCTGGAAAAGACTCCCGGGTTCACACGAATCAAACCTTAGAGACTTAAGCTTATTTTATTTTATTTTTAATTTGTAAAGAAAGTTCTACAACATTGTTTGCACTGTTTCTTGTAGTATTGTTAATTGTAATAAATCTGCCGGCTGTTCAAATTCAAATCTCCACAATTCATTTTACTCCTCTAGAACCTAGTATAAAACCTAGCACAGCTATATCAAGCTGGTGTTACATAATACATGGACATTAACATTAATAATATACCAAGAATAAACAATAAGTCAACTCACCTTCTCGATCATCGACTGAGGGGACGATATCACGTGGGCAGGCATGAGGTGGTGTGTAACAGAGGAGGAGAATTTTGTACGTGTGCACGCTACAAATGTCAGCGAGGAAAGGCTTGTGGTGAGCTCCCACCATGCACCAAATGACAGTTCAGAGTACCCACCTATCTTGGAGTCTTTAGGGGGTGTGTTGGAGAACGCTCCCTCGGGAGACTCACTCGTTGTCTTGGGAGACTTCAACGCCCATGTGGAAAATGATAGTGTGACCTGGAAGGGTGTGATCGGTAGGTACGGCCTCACCAGTCTGGACCCGAATGGTGTTTCGTTGTTGGACTTCTGTGCTCGTCACAGTTTGTCTCACGAACGCCAGGTTCGAACATAATGGTGTTCATAAGTGCACTTGGCACCAGGACACCCTAGGACGCAGTTCAATGATCGACTTTGTAGTCAGGTCACTGGACTTGCAGCTGCATGTTCTAGACACTCGAGTGAAGAGGAGAGCTGAGCTGTCAACCGATCACCACCTGGTGGTGAGCTGGCTTCGATTGGGGGGGAGCTGCCTTCCAGACCTGGTAGGCCCAAGCATGTAATTAGGATCTGCTGGGAATGTCTTGTGGAGTCTCCGGTCCGAGAGGCCTTTAACTCACACCTCCAGTAGAGCTACAACCACGTCCCGGAGGAGGCGGGTGACATGGAATCCGAATGGGCCATGTTTCGTGCCTCCATTGCTGAAACGGCAGCAGATAGCTAGCTGTGGCTGGAAGGTCGTCGGTGCTTGTCGTGGCGGTAACACCCGAATCTGGTGGTGGACTCCTGTGGCGATGGGGGCTGTCCGGCTGAAAAAGGAGGCCTATCAGGGTTTACTGGCCTGTGGGATTCCCGAGGCGGCAGAAGCTGTCACAGATGCAAAATCTCGGGTGTAGGAGGAGTTCGGTGAGGGCCTGGAGAGTGATTACTGGTTGGCCTGTTTACACTGTTTACAGTGGATGTGGGGAGCTGCTCACCTCGACTGGGGATGTCGTTGGGAGGTGGATTTTGAGGACCTCCCCCGTGGAGGAGGAAGACATTGGGGGTTTGGGTGGGGGTCTGCCCATCACTGGAGTGGAGGACACTGAGGTAGTCAAAAAGCTCCTCGGCGGTCGAGCTCTGGGGTTGGATGAGATCCGCCCTGAATATCTCAGGGCTCTGGATGCTGTAGGACTGTCTTGGTTGACATGTTTCCGCAACATCACGTGGTCATCGGGGGCTGTACCTCTGGTATGGTGGCCATCGGATCTCGTCTCTGCTTTTTGCGGATGATCTTGTCCTTTTGGCTTCATCAAGCCAGGACCTCCAGCTGTCATTGGAGCGATTCGCAGTGGAGTGTGAAGCAGCTGGGTTGAAAATCAGCACCTCCAAATCTGAGGCCATGGTTCTCAGTCGGCCAAGGGTGGAATGTACCCTCCGGGTCAGGAATGAGGTCCTGCCCCAAGTGCAGGAGTTTAAGTATCCTGGGGTCTTCTTCATGAGTGAGGGAAAGATGGAGCGGGAGATCGACAGAAGGATTGTTGCAGCCTCTGCTGTTAAACGGAGCCTTTACCGGTCCGTCATGGTAAAGAGGGAGCTGAGCCTCAAGGCAAAGCTCTCAATTTCCCAGGCGATCGACATGCCAACCCTCACCTGTGATCACAAACTTTGGGTAGTGGCCGAAAGAACACAATTGTGGATACAAGCGGCTGAAATAAGCTTCCTTCACCAGGTGGCGGGGCTCTCCCTTAGAGATAAGGTGAGAAGCTCTACCATCCAGGGAGAGCTCGGAGTAGATCCGCTGCTCCTCCACATTGCTCGGGGCCAGTTGAGATGGCTCGAGCATCTGGTCAGAATGCCTCCCGAATGTCTTCCTGGTGCAGTGTTTTGGGCATGTCCAGCTGGGAAGAGACCCCAGTTTCGAACTAGAACACGCAGGAGGGACTATGCCTCTCGGCTTATCTGGGAACGCCTTGGTGTCAACCTGGAAGAGCTGGAGTAAGTGGCTGGGGAGAGGAACATTTTGGACCTCATTGCTTAGGTTGCTGCCCCCACGACCCGATCCCGGAAGAAGTGGAAGATGATGATTTTTTTTTTTTAGAGTAGGGTGTCATACAAATAACAAAGCATTGAATTTTGGAGGTGATCTCTGCTGCCAGGAAGGTCAATAACTGCAAGTATTGTGTGAATAAATATTCATCAAATGCCCACATTGGGAGACATTTCATTATCATTGTTATAATGAAAATATGAAATTATATAACTTTCATTCTGTTGATAAAGTGTTATTAGAGGCGTCTAAAGTCACCTATTGCGTTCATCTGATTTCATGTTTTTTCCAATTGCTGATGTTCCTCTGCAGGAATTGTCGACTGTGCGTAAGCATGCACTGCAGGCAGAGTATCAGAAAATCCGGGAGATGCTGCAGAGGGATGAGCAAGAGGCCATGGATGCTGTGGAGAAAGAACTGGAGAGTGGAACCAACAAGCTTGGCACCCTGATGAAGAAATTCAACCAGAACATTGAGAAGATGAGCTCCACTCGCACGGATATCAAAAACCTGCTGGCCAAATCTCAGTCTCTGGACTTTTTGCAGGTGAACACACAGAACACTGAGTAAGAAATTCTGGGAAAATTAGACTGACATAAACCAGTAATAAGTTATGAATCACCAGGTGAGATTCAAGGAGGGATTTTATGATTCTCGGTTTGATGATACAACTGATATGAAGTTATGAAAGATGGCATTATCAGCTAAATAGAAGGATAGTGATGCTTTGGAAAAACGATCGCATGTTCTCTTTTTGCTATTTGATGTAGGCATGTGTAGAAATGCCCTCTGTGGTAAACTTCGAACCTTACTCCCCACGAATCAACCTGGACTCCAAGGACATCATTGCGTATCACTCCAACATCGTTTCCCTGAAGGAGGTTATTCATAAAATTCTGAGTGAACCTGTGGAGAACAGGATTTTCCTCCTTAAACCAGGTGAGTGTGTGTATGTAAGTGTATGTATATGTGTGTAGGTGTATATAAGTATGTTTGTTTGTGTCTACAGTGGTATGAAAAAGTATCTGAACCTTTTGAAATTTCTCACGTTTCTGCATAAAATCACCATCAAATGTGATCTGATCTTTGTCAAAATTACACAGTGTCTGCTTTAACTAAAACCACCCAAACATTTATAGGTTTTCATATTTTAATGAGGATAGCATGCAAACAATGACAGACGGGGAGGAAAAAGTAACTGAACCCTCTGCCTAAGGAGACTTAAAGAGCAATTGAAACCAATTTTTACCAAACAATTTAAGTCAGGTGTGTGCCCAATCACTGATGAGTGGCTTAAAGCTGCCCTGCCCACTATAAAAAAAACACCTGGTAAGAATTGTCTTGATGAGAAGCATTATCTGATGTGCACCATGGCTCGCTCAAAAGAGTTGTCTGAAGACCTGCGATCAAGAATTGATGATGTGTATAAAGCTGGGAAAGGATACAAAACCATCTCTAAAAGTCTGGATTTTCATCAATCGACAGTCAGAGAAGTTGTCTACAAATGGAGAGAGTTTGGCACTGTTGCTTCTCTCCCAAGGAGTGGCCGTCCACAGAAGATGACGCCAAGAGTTCAGCGCAGAATACTCAGAAAGGTAAAAAAACCCTAGAGTGTCTGCTAAAGACTTACAGAAATCATTGGCACAGCCCAATATCTCTGTGCACACTTCAACTATATGTAAAACAATGGCCAAGAATGGTGTTCATGGGAGGACTCCAAGGAGGAAGCCACTGCTGTCCAAAAAACCCATTGTTGCTTGTTTAATGTTCGCAAAAAGGCCCTTGGACACTCCATAGAAGTTTTGGCAAAATATTTTGTGGACTGATGAAACCAAAGTTGAATTGTTTGGGAGGAACACACAACGTCATGTGTGGAGGAAAAATGGAACAGCTCACCAACATCAACACCTCATTCCCACCATGAAGCATGGTGGAGGGTGCATCATGGTTTATGGCTGTTTTGCTGCCTCGGGGCCTGGACAACTTGCAATCATTAATGGAAAAATGAATTCAAAAGTTTATCAGGATGTTTTGCAGGAAAACTTGAAGCCGTCTGTCAGACAGTTGAAGCTAAAAAGAGGATGGATGCTGCAACAAGACAATGATCCAAAACACAGAAGTAAATCAACTTCAGAATGGTTTCAGAAGAACAAAATACACGTTCTGGAGTGGCCAAGTCAATGTCCAGAGTTGAACCCCATTGAGATGCTGTGGCATGACCTCAAGACAGTGATTCATGCCAGACATCCCAGAAATCTGACTGAACTACAGCAGTTTTGTAAAGAAGAATGGGCCAAGATTAGTCCTGATCGATGTGCCAGACACGCGTGTGTGATTTCCGGTACGAGTGAGAAGAAGAAACAGGTTTGAGTGATATAAAGGAATATGGCCCGTCTACCATCGGTACGATATTAAAGCAGAATGAGTCTTAAAGGGTATGCTTTTATAATTTTTAAAGGGTTTAGGGGGTAGTATTGGGAGCCTTGGAAAGAATAACGCGATTCAATTTATGAAAAATGCAGTTTACAAAAAAAAGCTCTGGAACGGATTAATTTCATAAAGTGAGGTACCACTGTATATATACAGACGCTCCCCAACTTACGTTTTTGTTTGATTCCGGGCGGCCGAACGTAAGTTGAAAAAAAATGTAAGTTGTTTCTGTTTGTTCCAGTGACTTCTGACGTTCATACTGTACTTTCTTCTTTTCGGCTTTTCCCTTTCTCGGGAGTTGCCACAGCGAATACATCCATAAATATCATTACCGTATCTCATAACACACCCCTAAATCAATTATTATAATCATAACATTGTAAAATAATATCAAGTATATAAAATAATATCAACATTCATTTCAAATAAATTAAATTCAAGCAAAATAATTTAAAATAGATAAGTTTTAATCAAATTCACTTGTCAAATATTAAATACAGTATCAAATATAACCTATAACATTCTCTATGATGCGATCTTTCTGCTTGTAAATGATTCCGATGGTCGACGGATGGTCATTTTACATGATGCTGAGCCGAGTCACTTTACATGAAGCTTGAAACAGCCAATCAACCCTTACAATGTGTGAGGTGTAGTTCACTTGCTTGTGCTTGAGACAAAGCACGGGTTATACAGACTTCCGGTCTTTCAAGTGAGCAAGGGCGCCATTGAATACTCGTTTAGCACTGATGTGAATCACCAGCAGAGCAGAGAGTTCTCTTTCTTTTCTGGATTCGGGTTTTCATTCATTTTAAGCTCTCTTTGCTTAACTGAGTATGCATGGTAGATGCGCCGATCCGAGCAGATAGTTAATTCAGTCTTGGGAAAACTGGACATATGCCGGAAAACCTGCACCCATCCTAGTAGGCTTCAGCTTCTGACCAAACAGATTTGCTTAGGGTTACAAAAGTCCACAAAACAAACAAAACAGTGTAAACAGAAAGATCACAGAGACAAGGTCTTAACACAAGGGTAACAGGCAGTGAACTGGGAAGCAGCAGAGCACGTTCAGTCTGTCGTTTGTAAACAAGGGACGCAGCATCATGTCATTGCGTCATTACGTCAGAATACTACGTAGGTACGTCTCGTACTCAAAATTTGACATAATTTTTTTTTCTTTTGAAAAAAAAAAACGGATGAACGTGTGTGTGTGTGTGTGTATATATATATATATGTATGTATATATGTATGTATATGTATATATATGTTCTTGTGTCTATATATATATATATATATATATATATATATATATATATATATATGTGTGTGTGTTGTGTGTGTATCTATATATATATATATATATATATATAAGATATATATATATATATATATATATGTGTGTGTGTGTGTGTGTGTGTGTGTGTGTGTTTATGTATGTATGTATGTTTATGTATTTATATGTATTCTCTATGTATGTATATGTGTATGTATGTGTGTGTGTGTGTGTGTATGTGTGTGTATGTATGTATGTACAGAGGTACCATGACTTACGAATTTAATATATTCCGAGGGCAAGCTCGTAAGCCAAATAAGTTCATTAGATAAAATAATTATTTTATGAGGTGGTGCGTAACAGAGGAGGAGGAGAATTTTGTGTGAGTGCACTCTACGAATGACAGCGAGGAAAGGCATGTGGTGAGCTCCCACAAGGCCAGCAATTCTCAAATAGTGAGGCACGTATAACCCTGGGGAACATGCTTTTTTTCCATACTGTACTAGATTTAAGTGTAACTAACTAGAGTAGTTGGCAGTGGCGCTCTCATTGTCGCGCTATGGTGTAGGGAAAAGGCACAGAGCAAACAATATGAATTGCAGTAAACACTATTTCTAGTCATACGTGGGGTGCTGGGGGGGACGGCGTGACTTTTTTTTCTTTTTTTATTCTTATAGGGGGCATCACAGAAAATAATTGAGAAACACTGCACAAGGCATTCTCGGAGCGCAGAGGAATACACACAGAATATGAGGCTAATCGGCCCGGAAAAGCCATTTCCCCAGCAGAGTTTGTTAATCAAAATTTTGCTGGTTGGATGGGGAAGATTTTTGGTGGGATCGAAGCTTGCGTCATGCAAAATTCGTTATAAAAGACACTCGTAAGTCAAGGTACCACTGTATGTGTTTGTGTGTGTATATGTGCGTATGTGTGTATGTGCTGTGTAACTGCTTGTAAGTGAATGAGTGGATCATTCACCTTGAAATGTTTTACAGACTCTCGAATGTCATCCTGTAATGAAGGTAAGATGAGTAAAATAAATCAATAAATAAGTAAATAACTAACAAGACTAACATAGTGCTAAGTATCCTGGTGAGCCCACCGTGTGCTTCTTTTCATTAGAATTAATAATACTCAACACAAATATATTCACAGGTTATGGAATTAAACAGGTTTTATTTGAAGACAACAAAAAAAATAGTATTTCAGTGTGTGTGTGTGTGTGTGTGTGTGTGTGTGTGTGTGTGTGTGTGTGTGTGTGTGTCTGCCTACTTGTTTGCTTTAGTTGTCACTGTGTCTTCACACAAACCCAAGGGAACTTGGTGGGGGTTACAGCAAATAACACTCACAGTAACAGTGGTTATTATCTACGACACTGTGTACAATGGTGTAATCTCATTGGTTCGCTATCTTCGGATGATGGATATTATCCTGGGTGCATAATGCCTGAATCAAAATAGAGAAATAACACTCATGGTTAGCAGTTTGTTAGCAGTTAGTGGAAGTAGAGTGGCTTATGTGAAGTCATAAACCAGTGAGAATGGTTTCACCAGAATTAAATTTTTTTTTTTTCTTTATTCCCAGTAGGACCAGGTTTTACTCCAAATGAAGACTCAGCAACCCCAGGCTCTGGTTCACAGACCAAAAGCAGTTCTGGAGAAGTAAAGTACAAGGCTCGGCAAAGTAAGAGGAGGACGATTTCATAAATCTTCAAATGAAACATAGAATTATTCTACAGCTCCAAACTTCCTGCAGTTTGTTACTTTTTATTATCTGTGTTTTTAAAGGAGTCAAAAAAGAAAATCAAGATCAGAAAGAGCACAAAGACCAGAAAGAACACCGGCCAGACCGTAAGTTTAAACAGGAGAAACACTCAGTGCTGTAACCCTGCTGTACGTTACCTTCAGTCCTACTGAAATGTACTGTATTACAAATGAGCAGTATAGCTTTGTATAGTGCCTGAGCCATCTGTCTCTGCAGAACCTTTCTGAATAGTTTCAAAATAATCCAGGATTATAAAATTACTCACAAAAGAAACTTGGAAAACAGTGAAAGTAAAAAGAAGAAATGCACTAATTAATTAGTCGATTGATTTCTTAATTGAACAATCGACCAATTTATTGATACAAACTTTTTATTTGTTGATTAGTTCATTAGTTTTTTGTTTGTTTTCTTCCTTCTCCATTTTTCCCCACTGAACCCTACTGGTTCATTAGTTAATTAATTGTGTGACTGATTGTTTGATTCTTTATTGGTACATTGATTTGTCAATTGATTACAGTAGGTCCCTGTTATTTGCGGGTGTTTGGTTCCAGCCCTTCCCGCGAACAAAAAAAAAATCTGCGAGTTTTTTACCCGGAAGTAAAACCCTACATATCATATTACCTGCGCAATGATCAACACGGAAGTAAAACCCTACGTATGATATTACATGCGCTAAAATATGCTTGTTAAACACATCCTATAGACAGTCTTCCTCATTAATACAGTAATAATGCAGTAAAATGTAGTAATGATTATGTAAAAACTTTTTAATTTTGTACTGTGATAATATTTATTGATTTTATATATATTTTTTTTTTTGGGGGGGGTTGTCCGGGAAATCTAACAAAATCCGGAAGTCGAACTCGGAAAAACGAGCGAGAAAAATGAGACCAAGAGGGAGGAAAAGTGTGCGACTTTCGGAAGTCTGGAAGTTCTTGATACTATGTATCACCCTGATAAAGCTAGCACTGTTCTGGGGAAGTGTGGAACTTGTTGATACTATGTATCACCCTGTTAAAGCAAAGGTAAAGCGCTAAAGCTAAGCTAAAGCGCTGAAGTTTAAGCTAAAGAACTAGTAGCACTGTGAATACCTTTAACGATGAGGTCATGAGCCACTTACATAAGGTTTTGAAAAGAAGGCAAAAACAAGGCACGGTAGAAATGTTCTTCAAGAAAAGAAAGGAACATCCTGAAGAAGGGTCATCCATGCAAAATGGTAGCAAGAGAAAAAACACCTTTGGCTGATTTACCTGAAGCTGTTATGAAAGGGAATCCTCCTCTTCTCTCGCCCTCCAACATTCACGTATACCAACTGCTCGCCACTACAAAGGTAAAAATTCTTATCTTTATTGTTCTTCTGCTTTAACTGCACTGTGGTTTTTATTTTGGTGTGTTATGGGCTCTTTTGTGAGACTCTGGTTTTAGATACTCTAACTCTTTATCTCTGTCCATTTGAGGGGGTGTGGTTGACACATGTGGGTGAAGTGTTACACACCTGATTCCACTTAGCAATCACGGGGCTTCTCTAACAGTGACTACGATTTCCCCCTTGCTTTATTGCCTTACCTGTGAATAATAAAGCTCATCCGTTTTCATCATACCCTGTGTCCTGCATTTTTGGGTCCGACTGAATGTTCCTGGTACACAAACCAGTACAGTGGTACTTCACTTTACGAAATTAATCCGTTCCAGGGCCTTTTTTCGTAACCTGCATTTTTCGTAAATTGAACCCCAAGGCTCCCAATACTACCCCCTAAACCCTTTAAAAATTATGAAAGCATACCTTTTAAGACCTCCTTCTGCTTCAATATCGTACCGATGGTAGACGGGTTTGGCCATATTCCTTTGTGATATCACTCGAGCCTGTTTCTTCTTCTTCACTAGAAATCACATGAGGAATTTTAAAAGCCTGAGTCAAGAAATAAAGCATGAAACAACAGCAACTCTGTCCTTTACTTGAAAAACATCATGGTAGATTCAGCTCCATAATGGCATAAAAAATGGGAGGGAGCTGCGTCATCCCTCCTAGCCAATGGGAGGCCAGCGGGGCGGGATGTTTGAACGTCATTGACGGGAGAGCAGCTCGTGCGTTGTTTGAATGTTTGAAAGGCACGTTTTTAATGTTTGAATGGCGTGTTTGAATTTTTAAGATGGCGCTTTCGTAATGTGAACTTGTTTCATATCCAGAGACAAAAATTTTAGGAGAATGCATTTCGTAACCTGCATTTTTCGTTTAGCGAGACTTTTGTAAAGTGAGGTATCACTGTATATAAAATATTTTCAAATTAAATTAAACCCACATAATGGGTATTATAAACATTAAAATACTAAAAATATAAAATGATTCAATCATAAAATGAACACTCTGTACATTATCAATATCATGACAGTATGTCCTGTGTTTAAACTCCTGGTTCCTCTCAAGCACAGCACAGCTGATCTGATCAGATTTACAGAGAGTTTCACTCCTATCCAGTTCATTATAATACTGGAGTCAATTTCTTTCTTCTTTGAACGTTTTGATGCAAGTTCAGCAATGTATCGTTCTGCTTCTCTTCCTTGACCTCCAAGTGGTGTAAAGCACATGTCAGCCACGCCCATCTGCCGGAGCAACTTTATTTTTTTGGCTCAGTCTTTTAACCTTGCATAAACATTTGTAAGATTATAACTCTGCTATACCGACCAAAAAAAAGTGCTTTTAAACCAAAAAAGTCAACCATCAAATAATTATGTTCAGTTATGCATTCAATACTTGGTCGGGAATCCTTTTGCAGCTGCGTGGCATGGAGGCAATCAGCCTGTGGCACTGCTGAGGTGTTATGGAGGCCCAGGATGCTTCATTAGCGGCCTTAAGCTCATTCACAGTGTTGGGTCTGGTGTCTCTCAACTTTCTCTTCACAATATCCCACAGATTCTCTATGGGGTTCAGGTCCGTAGTGTTGGCAGGCCAATTGAGCACAGTAATACCATGGTCAGTAAACCATTTACCAGTGGTTTTGGCACTGTAAGCAGGTGCCAGGTCATGCTGAAAAATTAAATCTTCATCTCCATAAAGCTTTTCAGCAGATGGAAGCATGAAGTGCTCCAAAATCTCGTGATAGCTAGCTGCATTGACCCTGCTCTTGATAAAACACAGTGGACCAACACCAGCAGCTGACATGGCACCCCAGACCATCACTGACTGTGGGTACTTGGCACTGAACTTCAGGCATTTTGGCATTTCCTTCTCCTCAGTCTTCCTCCAGATTCTGGCACCTTGATTTCCGAATGACATGCAAAATTTGCTTTCATCCGAAAAAAGTACTTTGGACCACTGAGCAACAGTCCAATGCTGCTTCTCTGTAGCCCAGGTCAGGCGCTTCTGCCGCTGTTTCTGGTTCAAAAGTGGCTTGACCTGGGGAATGCAGCACCTGTAGCCCAGTCCACTGCTTCCACAGGTCCCCCAAGGTCTGGAATCGGCCCTTCTCCACAATCTTCCTCAGGGTTTGGTCACCTCTTCTGGTTGTGCAGCGTTTTCTGCTGCACTTTTTCCTTCCCACAGACGTCCCACTGAGGTGCCTTGATTCAGCACTCTGGGAACAGCCTATTCGCTCAGAGATTTGTTTCTGTGTCTTACCCTCTTGCTTGAGGGTGTCAATGATGGCCTTATGGACAGCAGTCAGGTCGGCAGTCTTACTCATGATTGCGGTTTTGAGTAATGAACCAGGCTGGGAGTTTTGAAAAGCCTCAGGAATCTTTTGCAGGTGTTTAGAGTGAATTCGCTGATTCAGATGATTAGGTTAATAGCTCGTTTAGAGTACCTTTTCATGATCTGCTAATTTTTTGAGATAGGAATTTTGGATTTTCATGAGCTGTATGCCAAAATAATCAGTATTAAAACAATAAAAGACCTGAAATATTTCAGTTGGTGTGCAATGAATCTAAAATATATGAAAGTTTAATTTTTTATCAGTACATTACAGAAAATAATGAACTTTATCACAATATGCTGATTTTTTGAGAAGGACTAGTGTGTGTGTGTGTGTGTGTGTGTGTGTATGTATATATATATATATATATATAATATAGTACAACACAGTAATGGTTAAAAATGTTTATCAGACACCCACTAGAGGGAGGAATTGCATTATTTGTGAGGCGCGCCACCAAATGTAGGTGCTTGTTACAAGTGTCGTATGGTGATTGTGAGACAAACCGCGGCTTATCTGGACTTCAGATCTTTCAAGTGAGCAAGTGAAGGTTCAGTACTAAACAAGTATTCACCGTGCACTTGCTCACTTGAAGGATCGGAAGTCCGATTAAGCCGCGCTTTGTCTCACAAGCACCATATGTCACTTGTGACAAGCACCTACATTCGCTGGAGCACCTTACATTTATTGTACTGTACATAAAGATCATAAAAGTGTGACATAATTATGAAATGAGCTTTCAGCTGGACAAAGAATGCAGGAGGTAGCATTAGATGGCAGAGTGAATTTATTATTCAAAGGGGAAGCCTTTAAGCAGTGCGCTGTAACTGAGGTGTTTATTAGAAGTAGATGAGAAGAGTGAATTCAGGTGTGAGCCACTGAGCAGCTCAGCCACGCCCCTCAGCCGGAGCAGAGAGAAAACAGAGCTAGAGGCACAGCTGCCAAAATCAAAGTCCCCCAAAAACACAGACCATAACAAAAAGAACATAAAAGAACTTGAAGTGGAATAAATTGGATAAACAAAATGATAAACATGCTACAGCACAGTACATAAAATCAAACACACAAACATTCTAAACATTAACTTAGCTACTGTACTGGAATAATAAATGAAAAAAACTTCAATACTACAGTGCTTTGCACCAGTTCAGATGATTATCCCTCTTCAGGCACTTCAGAGGAAACTGTCGTTTTTTTCAGGAGAAAGTCTTATTTCTTCAGAAGACACATGCAGCGTCATTACCTTTTTCTGGCACTTTGGCTCCTTACCAGAAGCCAGAGAAGATGCAGGGTGTTTGGGTGGCATCATAAAGCTTAACTGCTAATTAAAACACACTAAAAAATGCACATTGACAACTCGTGCACAAATGAGAAAAAAGAGGCGTAAATTTGAATCACATGCCAGTTACTTCCGGGTTTGTTGGCAATCCACGAGTATGCGGGGGGCCTACTGTAATTGCTTGGTTGAGTCCTTTAATTGATGTGTAAATTGAGTGACTCATTGGGTAATTGATCGAGTGATTGGTTGGTTCATGATTTATTTGAGTGATTGTTTGGCTGCTCTAGCAGGTCTCATGTTTATGTTGTCTCTCATGGTTTTTTATCCATCCAGGGGGTAAAAAGGGTCCCAACAAAGGAATGAATTCACCGTTGTCCAAGAGCATGGAGCACCTCGATCATCTGAATAAACCTTTGATCCCAGGTAGGACTGCGGGAATTACACATTAAATATAGTTGGCCCCCTACTTACGAAATTAATCCATTCCAGCACCTTTTTCGTAACGCGGAGGTTTCGTAAGTAGAGGCGCATTTTACATGTAAAACGCCTGATTTGTTCCAAGGCTCCCAAGACTACCCCATAAACCCTTTAAAAATGATTAAAGTGCACCAATTTTGTATGAGATATGTATGAAATATGTGTTAAAAGTAAAAGAAACTTATTTATTAAACAATTTAATCATTTTATTAACATATTAAACCATTTTATTAACATTTATTAATTAAACCATTATTAAACATTTTTTTATTAACGCACATACACACACAACACTGTCAAACTCTCTCTCATACACACACACACACACACACACACACACACACAATACACATTAAATGTTTATTGTGGCACGCTCCGCTGAATCCAAGCTCTGGACACACAAAGGATGCCGGAGCATTTTGAGACGGGGAATTCAAAGCGCATTCCCTGCTTGACAGATCGGAGGTCCAAACTCAACTTTCTCACTCAACATCTCTGACTGACTCTGTAGGCAGTCTCTCTCTCTCTCTCTCTCTCGCTCTCTCTCTCTCTCACACACACACACACACACACACACACACACAAAACTCTGTCTCTATGGTGTGTTTTGCCGAATGTGGGCTCTGCTCACACGCAATGCGCAGCTGACGGAACAATTCTGTTTAAATGGACGGGATTATGTATTTAAAGCAGAATTACAGTACCTGTTTGAAAGATCAGAGGTCCTAATTCAATATTAATTTTCTTCCTTGCGAGATCGGCGGTCTTGCACCACGGAACACTCTGTTTACATGCTCCTTCTGCTTCAATATCGTGCTGAAATAATTGCCTCCGTCACTGTATTTCCGCTTTAAGGTCTTCTTCTGCTTCAATATCGTCCCGATTGTAGAGGGGTTTTGACGATAACGAAATATAACGCTGCAATGATCTCAAAACAAGCCAACAGTCAACTCTCCTTCACACATGTGACAAACAGGAAGTATGGGTACAGGAAGTATGGGTACTGTTCAGCTGCCTCCTGGCCAATGGGAGGCTAGCGCGGCGGGATATTGGGAGACAGCCAATGAGAGAGCAACTCGCGCATCGTGTGAAATTTTGATTGGCGCGTTTGGCGCTTTTCGTAAGAGGGGGTTGTTTTCGTATACAGAGGACAAAAACTTAGGAAAATGTTTTTCGTATGCCGGAGTTTCCGACTGTACAAAGAACCCAAACCAATGCCTCACTGTATCAGGGGTAACGCCCCTGTATGGCATGGTTCCACTCCCTTCCACTATTATTTTTGCTAACTGTTTGATCTCTTGCATCAGTTCCAGTTAACTTGGTTTTAGGAAGCAGTGGTGCTGCTAAGAGAAGTGAACTTCTGAAGTGTGAGTAACTACAACCAACTAATTCTTTGCTTGTTTTACTTTCTGGACAAATATACACATATAAGAATTAAAATGTGTGTGTGTGTGTGTGTGTGTGTGTGTGTGTGTGTGAATGAATTCAGATGGCACTAAGCTGGCCTTTGACTTCAGGACAGCGCATAAACGAGTGATTCTCTCTGAGAACAACACCAAAGCATCTGTTTCGGACGAGCTGTCTCCGTACCCAGACATCCCTCCTCGCTTCACTGCGTGCTCACAGGTATTAAACACGAAAATCATGACCGCGATCGAGACATAAGACCCGATGCTAAAACAGAATACACCCTTTATATTACATCACTTCCTATTTCATTCTGGCAGGTGCTCTGCACTCAGGGCTTTTCTCAAGGACGCCATTATTGGGAGGTGAAAATGAGCAGCAATAACTTCTGCGGCATAGGGCTGGCGTACGGCTCCATCGATCGGAAAGGCCCGTCCAGTCGTCTGGGGCGCAATGCCCAGTCCTGGTGCATCGAGTGGTTTAACATCAAGCTTTCAGCATGGCACAACAGCAGCGAGAAGGTGCTGGCTAACCCGAACCCGAGTCGCGTCGGTGTCCTGCTTGACTACGATGACGGAACCGTGACCTTCTACAACGTGCAGGACCGAGCGTACCCCTTCCACACCTTCGTCTTTCGTTTCTCCGAGGCAGTGTATCCTGCCTTCTGGATCTTCTCTTGTGGGTCCGCCATTAATCTTTGCAAGCTGGGCAATTAATGGCGCTGAATGTGTGAGGCGTTGTGTAAATACCATTATTATTAAAAACAGAGCCTATTTTACCCGGATATCTTCTCTCCGCTATAAAATAACTTAATTTTCTGCCCATACCATTCAGTGTGTTGATTTATTGCAAAGGTTTAAAGAGATTTTTACCGATCAACTGTTTGAAATTCGTGGTTGTTGGGGTCGGAGCATATTACTGATGTTTTGTTGAATCTGATTGTCTGAACCTGATACAATCTTGTCATTATTTTTTAATCTGCATGCAGAATTCTGTTAACGAGTAGCCGTGAGTAGTGGAGCCAGGACACCGTTAACCCAAACTTCACCCTAGCAAACAACAAGGCGTGTGTGCGATGGTCCTTTTGTGGCGTTGGGGCCCAGTGCGTAACATTTTTTGTCAAGGATTTCTTAATTCCACAAAAAAGTACTCGATGAACAACGGTGATGTAGTAGTTAGTGCTTCCGTCTCAGCTCGTGTGGGCTCCCTCCAGGTACTCAGCTTCCTCCTACAGTTCATGTACATGCACATTAGGTTAACTGGCTGCTCAGAGTCAGCCCTGGTGTGAGTGCATATGGTTGTGTGATGATCTGGTGAGCTGTACAGGGTGTACACTGCCTTCACCCTGAGTCAGCTGAGATAGGCTCCAACTTTGCAACCCTAGCTGGGGTAAGCAGTTTGGCAAATGATTGAATGATTATGGTAGCATGGTGGTGTAGTGGTTAGCAGCTTCGCCTCACAGCAAGAAGGTCCTGGGTTCAATTCCTAGCTCTAGTATTTCTGTGTGGAGTTTGCATGTTCTGCCTATGCTTGAGTGGGTTTCCTCAGGGTACACCAGTTTCCTCCCACAGTACAAAAATATGGACAGTAGGCTGATTGGCTGTTTCAAATCACCCCTAGATGTGAAAGTAAGTGTGAATGGTTGTATGTATGTTGGTTATGTAATGGTATGGCGAGCTGTATAGGGTATACCCTGCCCTTTCCCAGAAATGGCTGAGATGGGCACCAGCCTTCCCGGGACCCTAATTAGGATTAAGTCCATTCATCCATTCATTTTCTGAACTGCTTAATCCTAATTAGGTTTGCAAGGAGGCTGGCGCCCATCTCAGCCGACTCTGGGGCGAAGGTACAGTACACCTTGGACAACAGAAACATGCTGATGGCTATGCAGCTCCTCTTGATAAAAGTCAGCAATGATTCTTTTACTTGAACCTCTGACCAAAGAGTGAAAGACATGGCCAGCCTTTGATAGCCCAGTTAGTGCACTGGGGAGACAGCAGTGACAACCATTGACACCTTGGGATCAGTAATCCAGCACCGTAACACTGGCCCACCAATGCCTAATTCGGATTAAGTGTTTCAGAAAACAAATGAATGATTCCACAGACTGATCGTATGCCAGGTGTACAGTCTGATGGTTCTTCTCACTTTAGTTCCTGTCTGCAGGTCAGGTAAGGTCTGTTGGACTTTTTACACCTGAGCCATAGTGGTTCATCAGGCCGGTGCTTATCCCCTGTTTCTGTAGCGTGAAGCAACTTGGAGTTCAACTCCTCCTGGATGGGATGCTAGTCTGCAGGTATTTCCCTCTTTTTATGAGCTGCAAAAATGGAAGAAAAAACAATCAATCCATTATGAAGAAAAATTGCACTTGGAAGGAAGAAGCCGAGATTGTTCTCGCCTCTGATTCATGTGCTTGGCTCGTACAGTTAGCATACTTTGATGAGCAATATGAAGATAAATCTAGTACGCAGCAGAGGGTGGGACATAACTCTACTGCACAGGATGTTCAGATATGGGTAAGAGATATGGGTATACAAAATCTGGAAGGCCATGCCACAAGATACGAATGACAAGTGATATGAGCGACTTGCGACCTTCTGGTGTGAGCGTAAGATAAATCAGCTTGGGTTTGGAATTTGGTTTCCGTGGAAATACCGAAGGAATACCAGCATTGTTAGGCAAATGAGCTCTCAGAAACTTAGAAGTTTTCAATCTTGATGGTCTTTTGTGGTTAAGATGTAATCCCACTGTGCGACGGTGATATTCAGTCACGTATATTATTTTATTTTTCATAAGGTACTTGCCGGCAGTTTTCTGCTGATGATCGAATCTTGTTTGTTCATTGAGGGTTGACTCATAAGCTTCTCCCTCCACTTCACAAACAGGGCTTTTGTTCGTAGACACATCAAGGTGCAGTCCACAGCTTACATGCTTAATTATCTGTAGGAAGTGAGAATCTTGCTGTACATGTCAATATTTCCAGGTTTTACATCTCTGGTGTGAAAGATGTTACCCTATCGGCATTTTATTGCTTTGAGCAAAAGGGTCCCATGTCACATAAACCAGACAGAATTTCCAAGAAGAGGTGATGCATTTCTGAACTCGAGAGTAACATCACTTTAAATAATGGAGCACAAACAAGTACAGTGGTACCTCACTTTACGAAATTAATCCGTTTCAACGTCTTGTTCATAACCTGCATTTTTCATAAATTTAACTGCATTTTACATGTAAAACGCGTGATTCATTCCAAGGCTCCCAATACTACCCACTAAACCCTTAAAAGGTGTACTTTTATAATTTTTAAAGACCTCCTTCTGCTTCAATATTGTACCGATGGTAGACAGGTTTGGCCATATTCCTTTGTGATATCACTCGAGCCTGTTTCTTCTTCCCACTCGCACCAGAAATTACACGCACGTGTGTGTGTGTGTGTGCTCGTGTGTGTGCACGCATATGTTGACCATGTCTTCTTAGCAGAGTTATAATCTTACAAATGTTTATGGAAGGTTAAAATCCTGAATCAAGAAATAAAGCATGAAACGACAGTAACTCTGTCCTTTACACGAAAAGCGTCATGGGAGATGCAGCTCCATAATAGCCAATGGGAGGGAGCTGCGTCATCCCTCCTAGCCAATGGAAGACCAATGGGGTGGGATTTTGGGAGATAGGCAACGGGAGGTATAGCTGCGTCATCCTTCCTCACCAGTGGCAGGCCAGCGGGGCGGGATGTTTAAACGTCATTGAAGGGAGAGCAGCTCATGCATTGTTTGAATTTTTGAATGATGCGCTTAAATGTTTGAATGGCGCGTTTGAATTTTTAAGATGGCACTTTCGTAACGTGAACTTGTTTCGTATTCAAGAGACAATCATTTTAGGAAAATGCGTTGCGTAACCTGTATTTTTCATTTGGTGAGACTTTCGTAAAGTGAGGTACCACTGTATGTGCCAGTGTTTGATTTTTATATCAAAACAACAACAAAAACTAGAGGAGTACTCATAGAGTGTAAGGCATCTCCCCAGAAATGGATGAAAATGACAAGTGCATTGATTAACCTGAAAAATCTGCCAAAGGCTGTAAAGTCTGTTTGGGCTTTTTACACCCGAGCCTAGGGGCTCATCAGGCCGGTGTTTATTCCCCGTTTCCATAGCATGAAGCTACCAGGAGTTCAACTCCTGGGATGCTAGTCCATCGCAGGTTACCTTCTCAGTATATTTTTACTGGTACCCATTTATACTGCTGGGTGAACAGAGGCACACTTGTGGTTAAGACCTTGCCCAGGGGTCTTAGCACAGTGGGGGTCTAACTGGGATTTGAACACACAACCTCCTGAATATGAGCGCTGCACCCTAACTACGATACCATTGGCCCCACATCTAAAGCTGTAGGTTTCAATGTAACTTCGTGTAGTTATAATGAACTATCTTCCAATAATGGGCATTTTTATGCACATGCATTTATCACATTATTTGCCCTCCAAAATTTAGAGGTTTGTTGTTATACCTCCTCTACACAAATGACAGACGTGCTCTTGAGCAAGGCACCCAGCCCCCAACTTCTCAAAATCTGAAAGCTTTTGAGTTATATTTTGTACCAATAAACATCTGATAAATTGAATTATTCAGCTGAGTTCTCCAAGAACTTTATCTAGTATTCTGATCGCTCAAAAATTTATTTTCCACTGAACCTTTAAAGGCTCATTATAAAAGAAGGAATTCTGTTTTGGAAAGGTCGCCACGTTCTGAAGCAGTTTGGAAAATGAATCAATGACCCTACAGAAGGGCGGGTGTACATCCACCTCACAGCAAGAAGGTCCTGGGTTCAAATCCTTTCCCCACGGATTTAGCAGCCTTCTGCTACAGGAGAAATAATAAATATACATTAATATATTAATAAATAAGGATGGACACATCGTAAAGTGTGTTTGAAAACATCGTCAGGTTCAGCTTTGGAAAGCACTCAGATTTCAGCTGAAAAGAGTGGCCCAAGCACTTCAGTGTTTCTGGAATGATTCATGCAGGAATTCTGTTTCCAAATGAGCCCCAGGACTAACATCAGATACGGCTGATAATTCCGTTTAGGACAGCTGCTGATGAGTTTGTGAGCGTGAGCCTGATCTTACTGATCCGGGATCACCTCCAAACATCCGTGATAACAGAAACCTAGGAGATGTAGATGGGTCTACTGATGTCGTTCAGAAGCAGAACTCAGGCGGGCCTGGTGAACAGCCATGGGTTTCTTGGTTCTGGTTTTGAGGTTGTTAATATTTGGTGATGTATAACCATAACCATGTGTTATCAACACGATTTCATTATCGTTGTGTATAATTACTATGTGGAATGTTGTGATCGTATTCTGATTAAATGTGTTTAAATGTGTTAATTAATTAATTTTAGATAACAGGGGTAACAAATAATATTTTTTTTCTAATATAATTCTCAACTTATTCATGTGTTCATAAGGATACAACAGATTTAAAGAATTAATGAATAAATACGTTTCTGGTCCATGTTCGAATTCTTCCTCTAATCCTCCTTCTTTTGGGTTCAGGTGATGAAATAAGTTATATGTGAAGAAACAATAAGTTCCAGTGAATCAGGATGCAGTGCTTTGCTTAATGGGTGAATTATATTCTGTTTCTAACTGAAAATCATTACATTATAATTATGTGTTAAATTCATGAAATAAAAATACGAATAATATAAAGTAATTCTTGTTTTTGGATTTTTGGGGCTTTCAGTACAGGTTCTGCTTCTTAATAAAACATCAGAAAACCATCAAAGCTCAGTTCTGGACTATAAAAGAGCCAAACTGTCCTATAGCACTACAGCCATTAAAATCCATTCTACACATTTACACTTATTTTACATCCAAAATCAGAAAAGGTTGGGACAGTTTGGAAAATGCGAATAAAAAAAACAATAATTTCAAAATCTCCCTTAACTTGAATTTCATTGCAGACACTATATACAAAAAACAACACTTAGTCTCTCGGTTCCTTCAGTCCCTGAACCTGTTTTAAGGGATGTTTATGATATGATTAAATGTGTTCATACTGTCTGTAATGAAATACAAGTAGAGGGAAATTTATAAATTACTGCATTTTTTTTATTCGCATTTTCCATGCTGTCCCAACTTTTTTTGATTTGCTGTTGTACTGTAATACATTCCTTTGCTATGAATATTTTATATATAATACAAAGCTATATTATAGTACAATACGTTTTGTCTACAGAACTATCATATATACAATTTTGGTATCATTTGGACTGAGATACACAATACTATCAGCTTCATTGGTCAAATTTGTGTATATAGATACTGTACTCCACCAAGATGTTATATGACAGCATACTGTACTATAAGGTAAGGTAAAGTAGTCTGTTGGGCTTTTTACGCCCGAGCCTAGTGGCTCATCAGGCTGGTATTTATTCCCAGTTTCCATAGCATGAAGCTACCAGGAGTTCAACACCTCCTGGTTAGGACGCTAGTTCATCGAAGGTTACCTTCCTAGTATATTTTTACTCATACCCATTTATACTGCTGGGTGAACGCAGGGACACTTGTGGTTGAGACCTTGCCCAGGGGTCTTAGCACAGTGGGGGTCTTAGTAGGATTTGAACACACAACCACCTGAACATGAGCACAGCACCCCAACCACTACGCCACCAGCCCCACATTGCTGTACTATACTATGGCATTTCTCTACTTTGGAGTATATGATGACACCTTCCTAATCACAGTTCGAATTTGCTGAAAATTTGAAGATGTCAAATTTTCCATCTAAAAAGATAAGGGTTCCTTTAGTTTTTGTATATTTATGACGCTCATACTGTACATTAGGCTGGTTAAAAGTAATTCAGGGGTGAACTTAGTTTCATCCAATCACACTCCAGACATGCAATACAAAGTTTTCAGCTCCACCAAGTTGCTCTCAGTGAATAGATATTTTAAACTGACACAAACATTTACTGCTATATATTAAATATAGGACACGCACACAGAGGATGGAAAATGCCTATGTAACTAACTGAACTTCACTATTCTCTGCCATATTTTAATAAATGTCAAGAGATATTTTATCTGTCACATGTATCTATACTAAAGTCAAATATACTACAGTACATTGTAATGCAGCCGTGAGGGGAGAGCACAAGCCAGTGTTCTCTATCATGTCAGTCCCAAGCTCGGATAAATGCAGAGAGTTGTGTCAGGAAGGGCATCCGATGTAAAACCTGCGACAGATGTGATATGCAAATCAGAAATATTACCTCCATACTGGATCAGTTGAGGCCCGGGTTAACAACAACCGCCATCAGTGGTGTTAACCAAATTGGACTACTGTTGGTCAAAGAAGGAGAGGCGGGAGGCGTGTCCGTAGGCAGAGAGAGAACAGGAAAAGCATAAGTCTAGGACTGAGAGTAGGGACTTTGAATGTTGGAACTATGACAGGAAAAGCTAGAGAGCTTGCTGACATGATGCAGAGGAGGAAGGTGGACATACTGTGTGTTCAGGAGACCAGGTGGAAAGATAGCAAGGCTCGAAGCTTAGAAGCAGGGTTTAAGCTGTTTTATCATGGTGTGGATGGGAAGAGAAATGGAGTTGGAGTCATCTTGAAGGAGGGGTTTGTCAGGAATGTTCTAGAAGTCAAGAATGTCAGACAGAGTGATGACTCTCAAGTTAGAAATTGAAGGTGTGAGGTTCAATGTTGTCAGTGATTATGCCCCACATGCAGAATGTGAGCTAGAAGAGAAGGAGAGATTCTGGAGTAAGTTCGATGAAGTGATGCAGAGTACCCCAGAGGTGAAAGAGTGGTTATTGGTGCAGACTTCGATGAACATGTTGGTGCAGGAAACAGAGGGGACGAGGAAGTGATGGGCAGGTTTCGTATCCAGGACAGGAACACAGAAGGATAGATGTTGATAGATTTTACAAAAAGGATGGAAATGGCTGTGGTGAATACTTTCTTCAAGAAGAGAAAGAAGCATAGGGTGACTTATAAAAGCGGAGGTAGGCGCACACAGGTAGACCACATCTTGTGTCGGCAATGTAATTTGAAGGAAGTTAGTGACTGCAAAGTAGTAGTGGGTGAGAGTGCTGCCAAACAGCATAGGATGGTGGTGTGCAGGATGACGCTGATGGTGAAGAAGGCAAAGGCAGAGCAGAAGACAAAGTGGTGGAAGCTGAAAAAAGGAAGTGTGTTGTTTGTCTTCAAGGAGGAGTTAAAACAGGCTTTGGGTGGTCAGGAAGTGCTTCCAGATGACTGGACAATGAGAGCTAATGTGATCAGGGAGACAGGTAGGAGAGTACTTGGTGTGTCCTCTGGAAGGAAAGTAGATAAAAAGACTTGGTGGTGGAATCAGGAAGTGCAGGAGTGTGTACAAAGGAAGAGGTTAGCTAAGAGGAAGTGGGACATGGAGAGGACTGAAGAGAGTAAACAGGAGCACAGGGAAACACAGCGTAAGGTGAAGGTAGTGGTGTCAAATTCCAAACAGAGGGCGTATGATAACCTGTATGCTAGGTTGGACAGTAAGACGGGAGAAAATGGTTTTGACAGGTTGGCAGAGTAGAGAAATAGAGATGGGAAGGACGTGCAGCATGTTAGAGTGATAAAGGACAGAGAGGGAAATGTATTGACTAATGACAGGAGTGTGTTGGGAAGATGGAAAGAGTACTTTGAAGAGATGATGAATGAGGAAAATGAGAGAGAAAAAAGAGTAGAAGAGGTGATTGTTGAGGACCAGGAAGTAGCAAAGATTAGTAAGGGCGAAGTGAGAAGGGCATTGAAGAGGATGAAGAGTGGAAAGGCAGTTGGTCCTGATGACATACCTGTGGAGGTATGGAAGTGTCTAGAAGAGGTAGTAGTAGATTTTCTGACAAGAACATTCAACAAGGCCTTAGAGCAGGTTTTGGGAACCTTTTTGACTAAGAGAGCCAAAAAAAAAGACAAAATCTAATCTTCTGAGAGCCATATATATATATATATATATATATATATATATATATATATATATATATATATATATACTAGTCCTTCTCAAAAAATTAGCATATTGTGATAAAGTTCATTATTTTCTGTAATGTACTGATAAAAATTAAACTTTCATATATTTTTGATTCATTGCACACCAACTGAAATATTTCAGGTCTTTTATTGTTTTAATACTGATGATTTTAGCATACAGCTCATGAAAACCCAAAATTCCTATCTAAAAACATTAGCATATCATGAAAAGGTACTCTAAACGAGCTATTAACCTAATCATCTGAATCAACCAATTAACTCTAGACACCTGCAAAAGATTCCTGAGGCTTTTAAAAACTCCCAGCCTCGTTCATTACTCAAAACCGCAATCATGGGTAAGACTGCCGACCTGACTGCTGTCCAGAAGGCCATCATCGACACCCTCAAGCAAGCGGGTAAGACACAGAAAGAAATCTCTGCGCGAATAGGCTGTTCCCAGAGTGCTGTATCAAGCCACCTCAGTGGGACGTCTGTGGGAAGGAAAAAATGTGGCAGAAAACACTGCACAACCCGAAGAGGTGACCGGACCCTGAGGAAGATTGTGGAGAAGGGCCGAGTCCAGACCTTGTGGGTCCCGTGCAAGCAGTGGACTGGGCTACAGGTGCTGCATTCCCCAGGTCAAGCCACTTTTGAACCAGAAACAGCGGCAGAAGCGCCTGACCTGGGCTACAGAGAAGCAGCACTGGACTGTTGCTCAGTGGTCCAAAGTACTTTTTTCGGATGAAAGCAAATTTTGCATGTCATTCAGAAATTAAGCTGCCAGAGTCTGGAGGAAGACTGGGGAGAAGGAAATGCCAAAATGCCTGAAGTCCAGTGTCAAGTACCTATCTAAAAAGTCAGTGATGGTCTGGGGTGCCATGTCAGCTGCTGGTGTTGGTCCACTGTGTTTTATCAAGGGCAGGGTCAATGCAGCTAGCCATCAGGAGATTTTGGAGCACTTCATGCTTCCATCTGCTGAAAAGCTTTATGGAGATGAAGATTTCATTTTTCAGCACAACCTGGCACCTGCTCACAGTGCCAAAACCACTGGTAAATGGTTTACTGACCATGGTATTACTTTGCTCAATTGGCCTGTCAACTCTCCTGACCTGAACCCCATAGAGAATCTGTGGGATATTGTGAAGACAAAGTTGAGAGACACCAGACCCAACACTGTGGATAAGCTTAAGGCCACTATCGAAGCATCCTGGGCCTGTATAACACCTCAGCAGTGCCACAGGCTGATTGCCTCCATGCCACGCCGCATTGAAGCAGTCATTTCTGCAAAAGGATTCCCGACCAAGTATTGAGTGCATAAATGAACATAATTATTTTGAAGGTTGTCTTTTTTTGTATTAAAAACACTTTTTTTTATTGGTCGAACGAAATATGCAAATTTTTTGAGATAGGAATTTTGGGTTTTCATGATCTGTAAGCCAAAATCATCAGTATTATAACAATAAAAGACCTGAAATATTTCAGTTGGTATGCAATGAATCTAAAATATATGAAAGTTTATTTTTTATCAGTACATTACAGAAAATAATGAACTTCATCACAACATGCTAATTTTTTGAGAAGAACTAGTATATATTGAATACAACTAGATTAAGACAGAAGACCAACAATTTGAGAGTATAATAAGACCCTGAATTAATTTTAAACCAAATTGTCATAATGAAGTTATTTATTAATAAGAAAAGTACTTCTTACTATTAATGCGACTTCTGGTGCTGCATGGTTTTGCTGATGGCTTTGGAGTCTGGTTGATACGTGCTGAGGTTCAGCTTCATGCATGCGTTTAGGCTTCCATCTGTTAAACATGACCACAGGTTGGTCTTGATGTTTATCAGATGTGAGAAGGACTGCTCGAGTGCATATGTAGAGCCAAACATGGTCAATACAACAGGAGTCACACGCTAGTGTGTGATATATGACAGGAAGTGTGTCCCAAATTTTGGCAATCAGCTGGTCTGTGTGTTGAAGTTTTTCCATGTCTGTCCATTTGTGTTTGCTTGCCAGCTCTGCTTGGCTTCGTGCAAATAAGCTGATCAAAAACGAGGGACCACTTTATTCAAAAACAACACGCGCAGCCTATTGTTATAATCCAATAAAATTAGAGTTTCAAGGTATCAGACCCGCCCGCATACTGGCGTACAGAAAGGATTGGCTCTCCGCTGCACTCCACAGTGACAAGTGGCATTGAAAACAGATGTATAGATTTAAATGCATGAGATTTATTCATCTGTTTTTGTTTTGTTTAATGGCTTTTTTTGTATTTTTATTTAAATGACAGTGAAATTATGTATTCGTTATTCTGTTAAGAAAGGCCACCTGAGAGCCAGATACAGTCATCAAAAGAGCCACATCTGGCTCGCAAGCCATGGGTTCCCGACCCCTGTCTTCAGGAGTAAGCAGATGCAGGAGGAATGGAGGGGAAGTGTGTTGGTGCCCATTTTTAAGACCAAGGGAGATGTGCAGAGTTGTGGCAACTACAGAGGGATAGAGTTGATGAGCCATATGATTAACTTATGGGAAAGTATAGTGGAAGCTAGACTAAGGGCAGAGGTCAGCATTTTTGAACAACAGTTTGATTTCATGACAAGAAAGAGCACCACAGACACAGTGTTTGCTTTGAGGATGTTAATAGAGAAGTACAGAGAAGGTCAGAGGGAGCTGCATTGTGCCTTTGTGGATCTGGAGAAAGCATATGACAGGGTGCTGAGAGAGGAACTGTGGTATTGCATGAGGAAGTCTGGAATGGCAGAGAAGTATGTTAGAGTGGTGCAGGATATGTATGAGAGATGTAAGACAGTGGTGAGGTGTGCTGTCAGCGTGACCGAAGAGTTCAAGGTGGAGATGGGACTGCATCAAGGATCAGCTCTGAACCACTTCTTGTTTGCTATGGTGATGGACAGGCTGACAGACGAGGTTAGACAAGATTCCCCATGGACTATAATGTTTGCAGATGACATTGTGATCTGTAGTGAGAGCAGAAAACAAGTGCAGTAAAATCTAGAGAGGTGAAAGCATGCCCTGGAAAGGAGAGGAATGAAGGTTAGCCTCAGTAAGACAGAATACATGTATGTGAATGAGAAGGACCCAAGAGGAACGGTGAGGTTAAAGGGAGCAGAGATAAAGAAGGTGGAGGATTTAAAGTACTTAGGCTCAACAATGTAGAGCAATGGAGAGTGTGGAAAAGAGGTGATGAAGTATGTGCAGACAGGCTGGAATGGTTGGAAAAAAGTGTCTGGTGTAATGTGTGATAGGAAGGTATTAGCAAGAATGAAAGGAAAAGTGTACAAGACAAGTGTACAAGAGGCCAGCGATGTTGTATGGTTTAGAAACAGTGGCCCTGGGGAAAAGATAGGAGGCTGAGCTGGAGGTAGCAGAGATGAAAATGGTGATGTTCTCTTTGGGAATAACGAGGATTTATAGGATCAGGAATGAGTACATCAGAGGGACAGCACATGTTAGAGGTTTTGGAGACAAAGTCAGAGAGGCTAGATTGAGATGGTTTGGACATGTACAAAGAAGGGATAGTGAATATACTGGTAGTAGGATTCTGAGGTTGGAACTACCAGACAGAAGGCCTAGAGGAAGACCAAGGAAGAGATTTATGGATGTGGTGAAGGAGGACATGAAGGTTTTTGGCATAAGAGAAGACGATGCAGAGGACAGGGTGAGATGGAGGCAGATGATTTGCTGTGGCTACAGTCTTTGTGTGAAGCTGGCTAGCATTGTAGATATCTTCATGATATTTTTGTCGATCTTGGCATTAAGGGATAGGTTATCAGTGAGAGTGGACCCAAGGTAATTGAATTGATTGACAGCTTCAAGTTTCTAGTCTTCAGTAGTGATGACTGGAGGCGTTGGCGTGATTTGGCCCAGGAATATTGTAAATGTGAAGGCATTTCCATCAGCCTTAAGAAGACAATCTTTAAAGGCCTGGAAGAAGCGTTTCATTAGTGACTGCAACTCACACTGTGGTAGCATTTGCAAAAAAACATGTCTTTGATGAGGGATTTGCAGACTTTCATTTTTCTGCACAGAATTCCATCATTGCCCAATGCCTGGTCAGATGTCAGGCTGTTGATGGTCTTGCTCAGTTCATCCACAGTTGGCTCGTGTCAAGTTCTTCCATTGGCTGGCATGTACTTGATGGCATTTAGCGCTGAGGGAGACACCATGTTATCTGTGGAGTCGAGGTCACGAGTGCTCCACCCATCTCACTATCTGTTGGCCAGGATCACTGATGACCTCCCCAGTGGAGGTCTTGCTCAGAGCAGTCTTGTTCTGTGTTGGTCCCAGTGCCGTCTTGATGCCATTGTACATTCATTGGATGTTTGTTCTTTCAGCAGAACTTTGTATTTCTGTGCTGAGCTCTGTCTAGTACTTTTTTGTGCAGCCTCTGACATTGAGTTGAACCTTGCTTCTGGCGGCCCTGAGGATGTATAGATTCTTCCCACTGGGTGACCGCTTGTACTCGATGAATGCCTCACATGTGGTCTCAATGGTAGAAGTCATCTCTGATGATTTGGCATTGAACCAATTGTGGGACTTTGCAGTTTTCTTCCAAAAAGTGACCTTAACAATGCTGTGCATGGTGTCTTGTAGCATTTCCTATCTCTTGGTGGCAGAGTCTCTGGGATGCAAGTCATTACATTCTGAGCCTTGGCAAACAGTGTAAGAGTTCCCTTGTTCCTTTGATCAATTCACTTGTTTCTTTGAGCAGTGGAACTTCTGTGGTTATGGACAGATCTTGCAGCATACGAGAGCGTGGTCTGGGTCACAGTCCGAACTGTGGTAAGAGCAAGTGTCGAGAAGGTTTTTGATGGTGGTGTGTCCAACTAGGATCAGATCCAGTTGGTGCCAATGTTTTGAATGAGGGTGCCTAAAGGAGACTCTGTGTTGTGTCTTTGTCTTGAAGAATGAGTTGACAATGCAAAGTTTGTGGCAAGCACAAAACTTAAACAAATGCTGTCCATTCTCATTCATTTTTCCTACTCCAAAGGAACCAAGGGCCAGAGGATCATGAGTCGTTGTCTGCACCTACTCTGGCATTGAAGTCACTCAGGAGAACAAGCTGTTCTGCCCTGGGGATATTCCTTATGGTTGTTGAAAGATTTTTGTAGAACTCGTCCTTGGCATCTGAGGAGGCAGACAGAGTTTTGACATATACGCTGACAAGGGTGACATAGCCTTCAGGTGGTGTTGAGGTGGAAAGTCACGAGTTGCTCTAAACCACAGTTGCTCAGTTTGATTATGTTCAAAAGGCTGTTCCTTACTGCAGAGCCTACTCCATACTCTCTTTGAGCATCAGAATTTGCCTTTCCAGAAGAAGGTGTAGTCCCTCTCCTTTAGTATTCCTGAGTCGGAAGGCAGGTTTTTGCCTATGCGGCTTTTCTCTGTTCTCCACCACACTTACAGATCCAAAGTAACAGTAAGGCTAATACATTTTGGTACTAGGAAATCAGGATTTTGATGCAAGGACTGCAGAAGCTGCCGGAAAGCAACTCGGTTGACTGTCCAGCCGCCCCTGGGGAATAACACCTGATTTTCTGTAGGGACTTTTTCTTTAGCTATTTACATACATACATACATATATTTATATAGTGCTAATTCTGGCACGTGCCACTCAAAAGCGCTGAGGATGAGTCAGAACTTATTGATATGGTAGGCAAGTGTGAACAGATGTGTTTGAAGTTGTGACTTGAATGTGTTTATGTTCACTTGAGATCTGACATGGATCGGTAGACTGTTCCACAGTATTGGACCTGCTTTCTCAAACAAATGGTCACCAAATGTGTACGTTCGGGTGGCTGGTATGTCCAGGAGATTCTTTGAGTTTGATAGGAGAGATATGAGTGGCTGGTACTCTCGAAGAAGATTGGCGAGGTAATTGGGAGCAAGGCCTTTCATGCACTTGAACACAATTCAGTATCTTATACTGAATCCTGTATCTGACTGGCAGCCAGTGTAAGCTGTGTAGTACAGGAATAATGTGGTCATACTTCTGGTGACGTGTGATGACCCTCGCTGCAGTGTTCTGCACACGTTGAAGCTTGTCAAGTAAATACTCGGATGTTCCAAATAGCAAAGAATTGCAATAGTCGAGTCTCGACGTGAGGAACGCTAGGATGAGAGCTGTAGTGGACTTTACATCAAGATATTGCTGATGTTGTGAATGTGATAATATGCACTCTTGCAGACGCTGTTGATATGGGATTCCATACTGAGGTGGTAGTCGAATATTACGCCAAGATTCCGGGCTTCTTTGCTCACAGAGATCACACAATCACTAATGCGGAACTCTGGAATGGTGAGAGAATTTCGAATTTGTTTTGAACTGAAAACTAGAAGGTCAGTTTTGTCGTCATTCAGCTTCAGAAAGTTGGAGGACATCCATGCCTTGATGCTACTGACACACTGTTGAACTAATTCAGACTGATGACTGGTTGAGTGGTTTAAATGTCATGTAGATTTGTGTTTCATCCACATAAAGGTGCAGGTCCAATTGGAATGATCTCACAATAGCACCAAAAGGGGAAGTGTAGATAGTAAAAAGGAGCAGACCTACTACGGAGCCTTGAGGGACTCCATATGTTAGGTCTTTGGCTATTTGGCATATGTCCATCTATCATGACGGACTGTTGTCTGCCCGATATATATGACTCCCACCATTTCAATGATATTCCATTGATACCACAAATACATTCCAAAGTTGAAAGGACTATCTTGTGGTCAATGGTATCAAATGCAGCTGAGAGGTCTAGGAGAACAAGCATAGCAGCTCCGTTTTCATCTACTCCTCCAAGAAGATCATTTTGAACCTTTGTCCGAACTGTTTCCATGCTGTGGAAGTTAGAATATAGCTAAGACAACTGGAATTCCTCCTGGAATCATTGAGGGAAAGTTGATCCTTAAGTCGTGTTACAATTACTCGCTCTATCAGCTTTGAAACGAATGTGAGATTAGAAATGGGTCTGTAGTTTTTAAGCTGTTCAGGATCTAAGTTCTTTATCTTGAGGAGAAAAGTGATGACTGCACACTTCAGGTTGTTTGGCATGACACCTTTGCTTAGAGATGCATTGATTATGTGTGTCAACATTGGGAGTAATGAGTACAAAGTTTTCTTCAGGAGCCATGTTGGAATGGGATCCAGTTTGCAGGATTTTGTTGGTGAATTATTGACAATTTTGAAAAGTTCTGTGAGTGGTCTGAAGTACTTAAGAGGTTGAGATATATGGTGAGATGGTTGTTGGTTAAGACATTCTGCTACAGTCAGCGATTGTCTTATCCCAGCTATTTTATCAGTGAAGAATGTGGAGAACCAGTTTGCAAATTCATCCACAGATGAATGGGAAGGAAGTGCTGCACATTTTTGCTTAAACAATTATTGTATAACTATTTGTCCATAACTGGGTGATACATTGTGCCAGGGCATGTCCACAGGCCGGTGGGCCTGCACACTGCACCTCTTGGGCTCCATCTTGCTCCAAGATTCTTTGTAAATTTAGTTTGGGACAGCAAGGTACCCAGTTCGCAGTGAATTACCACAGGCAGGCATTGTAAGAGTCTTGCTTATTCAGAAGCTATGTACTAACAGGAAAGATTTACGAGCTCGACCCTCTTTTCTCCCAACGGCTAGTCAGTGGCTGCAACAGGAAGTTTAGGACAGTATGTGAATGTCTCATCAGGCCGGTGCTTATCCCCCGGATCCATAACGTGAAGCGACCAGGAGTTTCACACCTCCTGGATGGGATGCGAGTCCATTGCAGGTTACCTTCCCAGTGCATTTTTACTGGTACCCATTTATACTGCTGGGTGAACAGCGGCACACTTGTGGTATATAATACCTTGCCCAAGGGTCTTAGCACAGTGGGGGTCTAACTGGGATTTGAACCCACAACCTCCCGATCATGAGCGCTGCACCCTCCCTACTACACCACCAGCCCCAAGATGCAATAATCCTGTAAAAATGTTATACAACAGTACACTGTACTGTAGTACATTGTCATATGTCTATTTTGGAGCATGACATCATGACGGTGGAGTGGCTGATTGCCCAATGTTGCAGGGTGCCCTCATATCTGCCTTCCTTCTAATTCTCTCCTTTAGCTGCTATAATCAGTAATACCAGAGTCTCTGCTTGCACTCAGCAATAATAAATTCTTCTATTTACATTACACTATTATGAGTATACCTAATGACCTCTCTCTCACTCTGTCTGTGAATGTGTTTTTGCTGAAGTACATACTCTTCTTTTGGGATGAAGGCGATCCTGATCCTTCTGCTTTCTGAGTCCTATGGTCTCCTATTGTGCTGATGCTGGCTGGAGTTCTCATCTTGGAAGTCCTTCCTTCTTACTCATGAAGATCTGTATGGACCCAGACTTACACTCACACACCATGAAGCTAACTGTCACTGCTAGAGATATAAACACTCTTCCCACAATTATTTAGGACTTAGTTATATAACCAACCAGACTACATTTTGGACAGTAATTAATTTTCTCATATATGGTTTGTATTTTTATGGTTTCACCCAGATGAGGATAAGCTTCCCTTTGGTTCCTCTCAAGGATTCTTCCTTGCGTCAACTGAGGGAGTTTTTCCTTGTCACAGGTTGTGAGTGATGCTTATTAGGGATGTATAGGAATTTAACAAATTGTTTAAACTCTTGTACTTTAGAAACTCGTACTTTTACTCTGTAAAGCTGCTTTGTGATAAGATAAGTAAAAAGTGCCACAAATAATACTGAATTGAAAAAAAAAAAAAAAATTCAATTCCCCATCTACTTTTTAAATTTCCTGAAGATTTGAGGTAATCGGTTACTCTTTGTTTTGGATAAAATTATCATATTAAAATTATCATAATAATTCAAACCAATTTTTTCTTCATTAAAAGTTAATAAAACTACAGAACAACGTAACAACATGAAGAAATTTTAAAATCAAAACTTTTAAGCAGTGGAGGATAACCTCACTTCCTGTGAACTTTAATGGAGTCTCTTCTTTACTGACCTTTGACCATGACGATGTCCCAGGTCAGTCAGATACTTGAGTCAGTGATTCAACTGAAGGAAACGCAAATAAAATCTTTAGCAAATGAAATGAACCCTGAACTTCAATAATACTCCTCAACAATGACAAAAGTCTACATAGAGCAGATTGGTTTAATTCTTCTAGTAGAAAAAATATACATGTATACTGCATATATTATATAATAAACTAATCATACTTTAATAACATGTCCGTTTGGCAATATAATATTCAAACATAAAACTTTAGGAAAATAAAATGTCATTTCTTCACACTGTTTGG